>CM074726.1:165332057-165932057 GCA_037306005.1 Rhinophrynus dorsalis | reverse complement strand
GTTCGTCTCTACCCATTGCACACTGTGTGGTGGAGGAGAATCACAATCAGTGCATCAAGCTGCATCTGAGGAGATTCCATCCCGCAGAATATGCTAAGATGGTGGCAGGGAGGGTTCATCATTACTATTAACCCCTTAACGACATGTGCCGTACTATGACCGTCACGGTCCTTGAAATACTCAAGGACCGATGACTGTCATAGTATGTCACGTACTATTTACTTACAGCGCTCTACTGGGAGCGCTGTAAGTAAAAATAGGGCCTGAAATTGACTGCTCCAAGATCGGAGCGATCTCTATCAGGCCCCATAGTGACGTGCTGATACACAGGACAGGTCACGTGTACCAGCGCGTCCACGTGGTTCTATGCGGTCCTTATGGGACGGAAACGTCCCAGGACCGCCGGACATTAAGGGGTTAAACTGTCAGCAAGCTGTCATGTGTCCTTTGCGGGTCTGGAAAAGGGGTACAGTGACAGCGGCAGTACTTGGTTTCAGGTGTCATGGTGTTTGGATACAGCTGTACCCCCAGATGTTATTTACCACACACACACTGTGCACATTGCAGTTACTGATGAGACCCACTGTTCCCCCTCTCAAGGGAAAAATATATTCTAATAACACACCCATGATGATTTTGGAGGAGGGGCAGATGAAGAAGATTTAATGGCCAACTTGTTCTTTTCGCCACATATACTGGGGGCTACTTATTCTGCTGCTACTGCCTCAGGCACATCACTGGAGCCAGTTGTGGCAAGTGGAACCTTCATCATCCATCTTCCATGTTACTGCTATTGTTGATCCCATTCCATTTCAGCTGCCTAATCATCCTGCTGCTTAAACAACTCAGCAGCAGCAGTACGAACAGCAGCTGCAACTCAGGACTCAGGAGGACATTTGGCCACTGGCCAACATGACCTGCTGGCACTAGGCCAGTAGGGCATTTTTATTTTTTTCTCAGGGCTTGTGTTTTGAAAAAAAAAACAAAACAAAACCAGTCCTACAAAAAAAATAAACATTTTTTGGGGGGGTTTGTTTCTAACAAGCCTAAGTCCTACAAATCAGTGTTTCCTTAGAGCTTGTGCCAAACAAGCTTAAGTTCTACAAATCAATGTTTCTTCAGGACTTGGGCCTCTAATAAGTCTAAATCCTACAAAGGCCTCTAACAACAAATCAAACAAATCATCCTCTACAAAATACTCTATCAAGTCAAGTATCTGTCCACCCCAGTGGCAGCTTACGTCAGGGGGTTCCTGTCTTAATCACTTTACATACAATTTACTTATTTTATTGATTTATTTTTTATTAACTGTCCCCCCAATAGTAGTCAAGACACCCCCCCCCAAAACAAATTTTCTGTTCAAATGATTCATTCATTCACCAACACAGGCACCCTCCTCAGACCCCTTTATACCATGTCTTATGGTTTTTATTTTATTTTATTTAGGATGTCTTTTGTATTGTGCCCCCCAATCCCAGTAAACAACCCCCCAAAAACCATCTCCTGTTCAAATGATTCTTTCCCCACACCCCACCAACACAGGCACCCTCATGCACCTTTTATACTACGCCTTTGGGACATAAAATAATATTTGCTATTTGTTGTGTGTAACTCCTATGTTCCCATTGATTTCAATGGAATGAGCTAGGCGAAAAAAGTGCAAAAAATGGGAAAATTGGCACTTTTCGCGGGAAACCTTTCAGCGCAAGAGGAAAGTGCCATTCTTCGCCGATTTCAGTTTGAAGCAGAAATTTTTGCCCATCCCTACTGTGGAAGTCTGGGGAAAGAAGTTGTTGATTTTTTTTTTTTAGTATACTTTTTTTGGACAGTGATAAGATGGAGTGAACAACTAAGTTTTAAAAAACATCAAATAAATATATTAGGTAACAGACAGCTGATTTGGACTCTGACGTCAGCTGTGTGACTGACCAATAACTTTAAAACCGCACTCCAGCAATATAAATCAAACCAAAATCAGCTTTATTTAAAAAATATCCAAATTAGACTCTGTACTTGTTGTAAAGTCTCACGCGTTTCGCACAAAGTGCTTAATCATAGAGCTGTGTGACTGAGCAGACTTGGTAGACAGAATATGAGATTGAGTAATTTATTGAGGGACAAGGCAATACATCACACTCCATCAGTTCTGTTGTGTATTTTAGAGTAAAAACACACAGTAGTTGAGTAATGTCCAGCAAAGTGCAGGGGGAGGGGGAAAGGTGGAGCAGTGGAGGGACGTGGGAGTAAAGTGGTAGTTCAAAAACTGATTGCAGCCATGGTTGCTGCAGCATGTGCAATAAATTATGACCCTTCTCCTCCCAGGGAGGATGTAGTTTGTCAAGGTCCCACCAAATGTTCCACCACCAACACCAGTATTAAAAAAAAAACATAGAAGAACACTGAAGTCAACAACAAGTCACATTCTAGTGTTGATGATGGCATAATGGAGGTCGGTATAGCAGCTGAACCAACTGCTACATCTGACAGTGAGACAATCAAGCACCTGTCCTCAAAGTAGTAGCATTTTGGCTTTATTTTTGTTAAATAAATTATGACACGGTGTAATATGTCATGTGTTGTTGTTCATCTGAAGTTGAATTTACTTAATTTTTAGACCTGCTAAGGAACAGATGATTGTTATTATGTCCTGATATGTAAAACCATAGAATTTAAAGAGGGTGTACTTTCTTGTTCACACAACTGTATGATGAGTGCCTCTTCTGCTGTTGGAAGTGCTGCACCTTTGACATCTAGTAGTAGCAGTAGAATCGCATCAATATCTAGCCCCAGCAGTAATAGCAGCCTATCAGGAACCCCTCAGTCCATGAAGTCCACAGTATGGAGATACTTCACTCAGGATCCAAAAGCTAAGCATGTTACTATCTGTTGTCTGTGCAAAAAGCATGTGAGCAGGGGAAAATAAGGCTCACACCTAGGTACCTCCTCAATGAGATCCCACCTAAAGCACAACCACAGGTCTGACTGGGAGACACACTAGCAACAGGTCAGAGGTATCACAACTAGTAGCAGCAGAAGCCCTCCAACAAGTACCCAGGGATCTAGGGCAGATAATAGAAGTAGTGATGTTACTGATGTGTCAGAGAGTGTGCCACTGCCAACAATTAGTTCATTCCAAATAACAACTATGTCTCCTGCTGCAGAGGAGTATGATGACTCTGGGTTTGCTGTAGGAGATGAGTCATAGAGTGCCTACACATACCATCATCACCCCCACCACCTCCACAATAAAGTTACACAGTTCTTCTACTATGTACTGCCATCCCACACTTACAAACTTGTTAGACAGAAGTCAAAACGTGCAAAAACATAATGCAAAAGTTTGCCTATGGAATAGTAACTTGCCAAAATGTTGTTGGTTGACACTCTGCTCTTTTCTTTTGTTGAAAACAGAGACTTTAAAGAGATAGTAATGTTTCATAATAAAAGCAGCTCTAATTAATCATCATAGTATTTGGACTTTGGAGAGTGTTATTTCAATTCTGTCAGAGTTGTAGTTCAAGAGTAATTCAATGACAAAGAATCCCCCTCCCACCCCTTTTACTGATGTAACACTGTTCAGCCAGAGCAGAAGGGAGGTGCCCAGGTAGACTGCAGAGAGGGACAGTCTTCAATTAAGATAAGGGAAAAACCTGAAAAGCTTGTCAAGGGGGGCAGGGCTTTCATTGTTCTCATAGGAAGAAGATTGTCCCCTTCTGTTATCTGTCTGGTCTATGGACTGGATTACACATCTGAGAAGAGATGGCTTACACTAGGTAAAAGGGACAGGAGGGGAAACTTTGCTTGTGAATATCTCTCAAACCATAAAGGTCTGAGAGATAAGACTTATATCGTTCTTCATGTTTTTTTAATGCCTACAAAATAAAATAAAGTTAAAACGAAGTATTACTATCCCTTTAAAGAACTGATGTCATGTGTTGCTCTCTGCTGGAATATCCCAAGCTGCAGTTATTTGTCAAGGATGGTTGTGCCAGTGTTACATAAGCAGGAAGTTAGTGTTGTGGGCAAAGTCACTCAGCCTGCTAACAACCTTTTCAAGGCATAGGTTGTTGTAGGACTCACAACTTTGACTTTCAGCCATTTATTTCTCCACTTCAGCCCTCAGAAGAAGTAATATTGTGATGGAAAATGTTGAAGTCATAGGAAACGTAGGTGAAAAATGTATTGGCAGTGGCAAAAAGGAGAAAACTTTTGCAAAGAAAGCGAAAAATCATTGGTTTTTCGTGAAAAGTCATGCAGGAAATTTTTCTGAATTTTTGCCCACCCCTAGCCATGATTGCATGTGATGGGACACATAACTTTGTGTCTGGATACATAATATTTATGTGATATTATTGTTTGTCCCTTTATAGAGGTTGAGGAATTATGCAAAATATATGTCCTTTATTCCATTTTTCCCCGAGGTCCCATTGTGTTTTTTTAAATAGTGGGTTCACTTATGTTTAATTTTATTTTATATTGTAGCCCTTAAAAACATTAAAAATTATATAAGGCTTATCTCCCAAACCTTTATTGTTTGGGAGATATTAGCAAGTAAAGTTAAGTTCCCTTTTCCTGGCTGTTTTAGTCAAGTCTGCCATCTAGTGGACAGATTTGGAATTCGGTCCACACATCAGCAGGCAGCTCTTTAGCAGTGCCGAGATCACAATCTTTAAAAAAGAACTGCTTAATTGGAACTGTCTACAAAGTGTGCCTGGCTTGCAAGCACACTTTGTAGACCATTCCAATGAAGAAATTCTTTTTAAAGATCGTGATCTCGGCACTGCTGAAAAGCCACTGCCGGTCTGTGACCGGATTTCAAATCTGAAGGCTTGAGCAGTGACGTCACTCCAGGGGAAATTTTACTTGCTAATATCTCCCAAACCATAAAGGTCTTATATCATTTTTAATGTTTTTTTAAGGTCTGCAATATAAAATAAAATTATTTTCAATACTATCCCTTTAATTTGTCTTTTGGCAGGGCAGGGGCAGTTCTGGTGGGAGAGGGAGTGAACAGGGCAGCAGATATATTTGGTGCTCGATGTAATAAACCAATAATGTTGTATTTTTTTTACTTAATGGTTCTGAATGCTTGTTACTTCTCTTTGTATTCTATATATGGGTTTTGAGGCATGATTCATTCAGAACTATGCACTAAGGAATTATTGTATGCGTTCATACCCTAGTTATTTAATATTTGATCGGGTTTACTTTATGCTTGGTGGTTATATGCTTTGAATACACATACACACATATGCATAAAACCCATATACAAACATGCACTTATAGACACACACACATAGACACACATACCTACACATGGCATACATATATATATATATGAATGAAAACCTACGTCTCCGCAAACACACCCAGGGGCAGCTGTAAGGAGGATATATTCATATCTTCTGTATTCTGCCTGTCCATGACATACAGGGGGATATGATTTTGACAGGACAAGGAGTTGGCCCTCCCCCACTATCTCCTCTTCCAAAAACAAATATGGCCTTTCAACCCCCTGACACTCCTGTGACAATTTCTGCAAGGAATTGCAGGGGCTTTCAGTACATACACACATGCAACACATACACAATACACACACACACACATGTAATACACATGCACAACACAAACAGACAATACACACATGTAGACAATGCACAACTAGTGATGAGCGAGCACCCCAATGCTCGGGTGTTCGGGTGCTCTGACCGAGCACCCCCTGAGGCTCGAGTGCTCGGCCGAGCACCCGAGCCCCATTGAAGTCAATGGGAGGACTCGAGCATTACACCAGGCACCCCCTGCTCTGATGAGGGGAGGGTGCCTGGTCCATAGGAAAATGGAAGAAAAGGATGGAAACACCACAGAAATGGTTCAGGGACAGCATAGGGAGGATGTCTGGATGCATCTTGGACTCCAACATCGCTGCTGGGAACGATCTTTCGCCCGTAGTACGCCATTTTTACAGACTGATCGTAAAACACACAAAAAGGAAAATAAAAACGACTTTAGGCGAAAAATTGTTACCAAACAGTATTTGCTGTATATTTACTTGTATATCATCTGCAAATTCTCCCAAAAATTTCCTTGATTTTCAGAACTGAGGCCATGATTAAGAGGGAAACGTGCGTAGAGGCAAATTCTCCCAAAAATGTCCTTGATTTTCAGAACTGAGGCCATGATTAAGAGGGAAACGTGCGCAGAGGCAAATTCTCCCAAAAATTTCCTTGATTTTCAGAACTGAGGCCATGATTAAGAGGGAAACGTGCGCAGAGGCAAATTCTCCCAAAAATTTCCTTGATTTTCAGAACTGAGGCCATGATTAAGAGGGAAACGTGCGCAGAGGCAAATTCTCCCAAAAATTTCCTTGATTTTCAGAACTGAGGCCATGATTAAGAGGGAAACGTGCGCTGAGCTGATCATCTAAAACATTATGGGTGAGGGTCTGCTGCAGAGCTGACCATCCTAAACATTATATGCGAAGGCCCGCTAGTGAGCTGACGCTATAAAACATTATATGAGAGGGCCCGCTAGAGAGCTGACCCAATAAAACATTATATGAGAAGGCCCGCTGGTGAGCTGACCTATATAAAAATTGTCAAACAGGGCCCGCTGGTGAGCTGGCCCTATATAAAAATTATATCACAGGGCCCGCTGGTGAGCTGGCCCTATATAAAAATTATATCACAGGGCCCGCTGGTGAGCTGGCCCTATATAAAAATTATATCCCAGGGCATATGGAAGAGGAGGAGGAGGATGAGAAGATTAAGAGTCAACCATATACCCGTTTTTTGGGTGGAAGGGGTGAATGGGAATACAGAGTATTCCCATCATTGTAAATAACATATATAAAGTGAGTTTATGTTCCCCCGGGGCTTTCCTCCAGTGGAGTGGAGAAGTCAGGGGAAATCCAGGCCTTGTTCATTTTTATAAGTGTCAACCTATCAGCATTGTCGGTGGAAAGGCGGATACGCTTATCTGTTATGATGCCACCAGCAGCACTAAATACCCGCTCAGACAGAACGCTGGCGGCAGGGCAGGCCAGCACCTCCAAGACGTAGAGTGCCAGTTCATACCACGTGTCCAGCTTGGACACCCAGTAGTTGTAAGGCACAGAGGGATCATTGAGGACGCTGACACGGTCTGCTACGTACTCCTTCACCATCTTCCAAAACTTTTCCCTCCTTGTGACACTAGGCTGCGCATCAGGGTGAGGGTGCTGGCGGGGTGTCATGAAGGTGTCCCACGCCTTGGAGAGTGTTGCCCTGCCTTTCTCGGAACTGCTGTGTGCTCCCCTTTTCTCCCCTTCTCTGTTGGCCAAGGTAGCACGTACTCTGCCGCCAGCGTTGTCAGATGGAAAATTTTGGAGCAATTTTTCAACAAGAACCTTCTGGTATTGCACCATTTTGCTTGTCCTCTCCACCGGAGGAATGAGAGATGAGAAATTCTCTTTGTAGCAGGGGTCCAGAAGGGTGAACACCCAGTAATCCGTGTTGTTTAAAATGCGTATAACGCGTGGGTCACGGGAAAGGCAGCCTAACATAAAGTCAGCCATGTGTGCCAGAGTACCAACAGTCAAGATTTCGCTGTCCTCACCAGGAGGATGACTCTCAATATCCTCATCCTCTTCCTCCTCTTCTGCCCACCCACGCTGAAGAGATGGAACTAAAGTTCCATGGCTACCCTCTGTAGCGGAGGCAACCGTGTCTTCCTCCTCCTCCTCCTCCTCCTCCTCCTCCTCCTCCTCCAATTGTCGCTGAGAAGACGAAGTGAGGGTGCTCTTGCTATCACCTTGTGTAAGCTCTTCCTCCCCCATTTCCACCTCTTCCACATGCAAAGCGTCGGTTTTAATTGTGAGCAGCGAGCGTTTCAGTAGACACAGAAGTGGGATGGTTACACTGATAATAGCGTTATCGCCGCTCACCATCTGTGTCGATTCCTCAAAATTGCGTAAAACCTCGCAGAGGTCTGACATCCATTCCCACTCCTCACTTCTGATTACAGGAAGTTGAACGGAGAGGCGACGACCGTGTAACAGCTGGTACTCCACTACTGCCCTCTGCTGCTCACAAAGCCGGGCCAACATGTGGAAGGTGGAGTTCCAGCGCGTGCTCACGTCACACAGCAGCCGGTGAGCTGGCAATTGTAAGCGCTGCTGCAGCTTCAACAGGCCGGCCGAAGCTGTAGATGACTTACGGAAATGTGCACACACGCGGCGCACCTTGGTCAAGAGATCATGCACATTGGGGTAGGTTTTTAGAAATCGCTGCACCACTAAATTAAATACATGCGCTAGGCATGGTACGTGTGTGAGCTTGCCGAGCTCCAAAGCCGCCACCAAGTTACGCCCATTATCACACACAACCATGCCTGGTTGCAGGTTGAGTGGCGAGAGCCACTGCTCGGTCTGGTGACTAATCCCCTGCAACAGCTCTGAGGCCGTGTGCTGTTTGTCCCCAAGGCAGATCAGCTTCAGCACGGCCTGTTGACGCTTCCCCACTGCAGTGCTACACTGCTTCCAGCTACTGGCTGATGGGGGAGTGGCGCTGCGTGTAGAGAATTCGGAGGTGGAAACGGAGGAGGAGGAGCCAATAACGTAGGTGCTGGCGGAAACCCTGATGGAGGTAGGGCCCGCAATCCTCGGCGTGGGTAGCACCCGTGCCATCCCAGGGTCCGAGTCGCTCCCAGCCTCCACGACATTCACCAAGTGTGCCGTCAGGGAAATGTAGCGTCCCTGGCCACAAGCACTTGTCCATGTGTCAGTCGTTAAGTGGACCTTCCCAGTAACTGCGTTGGTCAGGGCACGGGTGATGTTACGGGACACATGGTGGTGTAATGCGGGGATGGCACACCGGGAAAAGTAGTGGCGGCTGGGGACCGCGTACCGAGGGACAGCTGCTGCCATCAGGCTGCGGAAGGACTCAGTGTCCACAAGCCTAAATGGCAGCATTTCGATGGCCAGTAATTTTGAAAGGTGTGAGGTTAGTGCTATGGCCTGTGGGTGGGTGGCTGGGTACTTTCTCTTGCGCTCAAATGCCTGGGGTAACGACATTTGGACGCTGTGCTGGGACAGGGAAGTGGATGTGGTCGCTGATGGTGCTTCAGATGGTACAGGTGCAGGGCGGGAGGTATGCGGGCCTGCGCCTTCGACAGGCGATTGGCCGGCACCGAAAACAGGGGAAGAGGAGGCAGTGGTGTGGCCTGCAGACACAGATGGGCGATCCAGGCGTTCCTCCCACTTACTACGGTGCTTGGATGCCATGTGTCGGATCATGCTGGTGGTGGTGAGGTTTCTAGTGTTCATGCCTCGGCTCATTCTGGTGTGGCACAGGTTGCAAACTACAATTCTTTTGTCATCCGCACTTTCCTTAAAAAAACGCCATACCGCGGAACACCTACCCTTTGGCAAGGGAGATTTACGCAAGGGGGTGCTCCGTGGAACATTTGCGGGCCGGTTTGGTGCAGTCCGCCTTCTTTCTGTAGCCACACCACTGCCTCTTCCAGCCTGTTGCGGTGCTGCAGATGGCTCACCCTCAGGACTGCTGTCATCGCTCGGCTCTACACCTTCCCAGGTGGGGTCAGTCACCTCATCGTCCACCAAGTCCTCCTCCACTTCCTCACTCTTATCATCCTCCTCAAGTCTTGATCCCACCACATACTCAGTCATTGACAACTGTATAACATTCTCCTCAACAAGGTCTTGAGACGGAAATAGTGGTTGATTTAATGGCAACTGTGTCTCATCATCATCATCATCATCCACTACTTCCTTTGACCTTAAATGCCGTTCACATCTGTCATCTTCTTGTGATTGGGTAGCCTCTAGAGGTTGTGAATCAGGGCACAAGATGTCATGTTCCTCTGCAAGCGTGCTTGGAGAGAGGGTCAAATGAAGGATTGGTGATGAGACGAGCTCCTCACTATATCCCAGTGTGGGATCACTTCTTTGACCAGACCGTGTATGGTGGGAGGAAGGATGATCAGAGTGAGGATTATTTTGACCAGACTCTTGGCTACTGAGAGTGGACTTGGTGGAAGACAGGGTGGTGCTTAACCGACTGGAAGCAGTATCAGCTGTCATCCAACCGACCACCTGTTCGCAGTGGTCGGACCTCGAGAGTGATGTCCTGCGACGCCCTGTAAAATTACACATGAAGCTAGGTATGGTGGATGTCTTTCTTTCTTGTGCTCTGGCACCAGCCACAGTTTCTCCGCGTCCTGACCCGCGCCCTGAACTTTCAGGATCACGTCCACTTCCCCGTCCCTTTTTACCCGCCTTCTTCATCTTACACAGAATATGTGACTTTAATATTTGAGTTTGAAAACTTAACAGTATTTCTTACTATTCTGCAGCTCTGCAGAGTACACAGAATAGGCTGCTAAACGGCGGTGACACACACTGAATGGAATATGTGACTTTAATATTTGAGTTTGAAAACTTAACAGTATTTCTTACTATTCTGCAACTGTGCAGAGTACACAGAATAGGCTGCTAAACGGCGGTGACACACACTGAATGGAATATGTGACTTTAATATTTGAGTTTGAAAACTTAACAGTATTTCTTACTATTCTGCAACTCTGCAGAGTACACAGAATAGGCTGCTAAACGGCGGTGAAACACACTGAATGGAATATGTGACTTTAATATTTGAGTTTGAAAACTTAACAGTATTTCTTACTATTCTGCAACTCTGCAGAGTACACAGAATAGGCTGCTAAACGGCGGTGACACACACTGAATGGAATATGTGACTTTAATATTTGAGTTTGAAAACTTAACAGTATTTCTTACTATTCTGCAACTCTGCAGAGTACACAGAATAGGCTGCTAAACGGCGGTGAAACACACTGAATGGAATATGTGACTTTAATATTTGAGTTTGAAAACTTAACAGTATTTCTTACTATTCTGCAACTGTGCAGAGTACACAGAATAGGCTGCTAAACGGCGGTGAAACACACTGAATGGAATATGTGACTTTAATATTTGAGTTTGAAAACTTAACAGTATTTCTTACTATTCTGCAACTGTGCAGAGTACACAGAATAGGCTGCTAAACGGCGGTGACACACACTGAATGGAATATGTGACTTTAATATTTGAGTTTGAAAACTTAACAGTATTTCTTCCTATTCTGCAACTGTGCAGAGTACACAGAATAGGCTGCTAAACGGCGGTGACACACACTGAATGGAATATGTGACTTTAATATTTGAGTTTGAAAACTTAACAGTATTTCTTACTATTCTGCAACTCTGCAGAGTACACAGAATAGGCTGCTAAACGGCGGTGAAACACACTGAATGGAATATGTGACTTTAATATTTGAGTTTGAAAACTTAACAGTATTTCTTACTATTCTGCAACTCTGCAGAGTACACAGAATAGGCTGCTAAACGGCGGTGAAACACACTGAATGGAATATGTGACTTTAATATTTGAGTTTGAAAACTTAACAGTATTTCTTACTATTCTGCAACTGTGCAGAGTACACAGAATAGGCTGCTAAACGGCGGTGAAACACACTGAATGGAATATGTGACTTTAATATTTGAGTTTGAAAACTTAACAGTATTTCTTACTATTCTGCAACTGTGCAGAGTACACAGAATAGGCTGCTAAACGGCGGTGACACACACTGAATGGAATATGTGACTTTAATATTTGAGTTTGAAAACTTAACAGTATTTCTTACTATTCTGCAACTGTGCAGAGTACACAGAATAGGCTGCTAAACGGCGGTGAAACACACTGAATGGAATATGTGACTTTAATATTTGAGTTTGAAAACTTAACAGTATTTCTTACTATTCTGCAACTGTGCAGAGTACACAGAATAGGCTGCTAAACGGCGGTGACACACACTGAATGGAATATGTGACTTTAATATTTGAGTTTGAAAACTTAACAGTATTTCTTACTATTCTGCAACTCTGCAGAGTACACAGAATAGGCTGCTAAACGGCGGTGACACACACTGAATGGAATATGTGACTTTAATATTTGAGTTTGAAAACTTAACAGTATTTCTTACTATTCTGCAACTCTGCACACTACACAGAATGTGCTGCTAAACTGCGGCGAAGCACACTGAATGGAATATGTGACTTTGATATTTTAGTTTGAAGACTTAACAGTATTTCTTCCTATTCTGCAACTCTGCACAGTACACAGAATGTGCTGCTAAACTGCGGCGAAGCACACTGAATGGAATATGTGACTTTGATATTTTAGTTTGAAGACTTAACAGTATTTCTTCCTATTCTGCAACTCTGCACAGTACACAGAATGTGCTGCTAAACTGCGGCGAAGCACACTGAATGGAATATGTGACTTTGATATTTTAGTTTGAAGACTTAACAGTATTTCTTCCTATTCTGCAACTCTGCACAGTACACAGAATGTGCTGCTAAACTGCGGCGAAGCACACTGAATGGAATATGTGACTTTGATATTTTAGTTTGAAGACTTAACAGTATTTCTTCCTATTCTGCAACTCTGCACAGTACACAGAATGTGCTGCTAAACTGCGGCGATGCACACTGAATGAAATATGTGACTTTGATATTTTAGTTTGAAGACTTTGCACACTAAACAGAATGTGCTCTAATCTGCAACTTTGCACACTAAACAGAATGTGCTCTAATCTGCAACTTTGCACACTAAACAGAATGTGCTCTAATCTGCAACTTTGCACACTAAACAGAATGTGCTCTAATCTGCAACTGTGCACACTAAACAGAATGTGCTCTAATCTGCAACTTTTCACACTAAACAGAATATTTTTTTTTTTTTTTTTTTTTTTTTTTTCCCCCCACACAAAATAACCTGCTGCCCCCACACACAGTAGTCCTAAAAAGGACTTTTGGTTCTTTTTTTTCACAAGTTTGTTTTTTTTCCTCCCTACACTGCCTTTCCCTTCCTATCCTCAGCTCTCCCTGGCTAAGACTGAGCCGAACTCGATGGTCAGGTGCTATACAGCACCTGACCACGGGTTCTGGCCAGCCAATCAGTGTAATGCCAGCAGCCAACATGGCTGCTGGCATTACACCGATGTCAGAGCCTCCCTGCACGTTTATTGGCTGCGCAGCAGCCGCAAAACGTGCGGGGAGGAGACCCGAACATGGCGGGCGAGCACATGCGGTACTCGTACGAGTACCGCCATGTGCCGAGCAGAGCGATGCTCGAGCCGATCCGAGCATCGGCCGAGCATGCTCGCTCAACACTATGCACAACCCATACGCACACACTTGCACAATACACACACAACACATGCCAAAAAAAGACACACAATACACAGGCACAAACACACACAACACGTCTCAACACACAGCTAGAGGAGATAGGCAAATAAAGGGGAATTGAAGCTTAGTTTAAGAAGTCATTTAGGTAGAACATTTGTTCTCTGTATTAGGGGAGTCTGGGGGCACTCTAGGGGATAATAAGGGAGGAAGGAGGTTGTCCCCCAAATACTCCAAAATTCCATATGACTGACACAGGCAACCTATTTGCTTGCTGATCTTGCTGTTATTGTCCCTGTGCTGGGTGGGGAAGTCTGGGGAAAGACATTGTTGATTTTCTTTTTCAGTTATAATTTTTTTTGGACAGACTGTGATAAGACAGCAGGGTGGACAACTTAAATAAATAAATAAATAAAATAAAAAAGAATAAAAAACTAAATATCTTAGGTGACAGTGACAGACAGCTGACTGGGCTTAGGCAAGGCATCATACAGCTCCATCAGTTGTGTTGTGCACTGTACAGTAAAAAACACAGTGTAGTTGCAGGATGTCCAGCAAACGCATAAGTGGAACGGGAAGCGGTGGAGCAGTGTAGGGACGTGACAGTAAAGTAGTAGTCCAAAAACCTACTGCAGCAATGGTTGTTGCAGCGTGTATAATCAATGATGATGATCCCTTAACTCCAAGAGAGGATGCAGTTTGTCAAGGTCCCAGCAAAACTAGGTCCAGCACCACCTGTGCCAGTAGAAATATAGAACCATATAAGAAGAACACTGAAGACGACAAGTCACATTTGAGTGTTGACGATGCTGACAAAAGCATAACAGAGGAAGGTGTAGCAGCTGAACCGCCTGCTGCATCAGACAGTGAGACACCAAAACACCTGTCCTCAAAGTAGTAGTGAATTTTGTTATAGTAAAAGTAAAAAGAAATTGAGACCTTAAAAAGCTTAGAGGAATATAAGGGTAGTAGTGGACAACTGTCAGGTGATGCTGATGCTGCTGAGGATGACCTAATGATGACAGATGATGATGCAGATCTAGAATATATCCCTCAAGCATCCTTCTCTTGTTCACATACAGATGAAATTGAGAGGATGATGACAGGGCTATAAGGTTAGCAGAAAGTCAAAGGCTGTATCTTCTGCCACTTTTAAGGAGCACTGTGCCTGTCTAAAAACTGTTTGAGAAATCCATTGGAAAGTCTGATCCTGGACTAGTACAGATGTCAAAAAGCACACAGTCACCCTATCAGTCATCATCTGCATCATTGCCTCTTCAAAGTCCAAGTCCCACTCAGCCACACACACCTGTTTGGAGTACCCAGCAACACAGGTTGTGTTAGATATGACGAGTACCTCTGGTGCTGCTGCTGTAAGTGCTGCACCTTTGACACCTAGTAGTAGTGGCAGTAGAATTACATCAACATCCAGCTCCAGTAGTTGTAGTAGTAGCAGAAACCACACATGACAGACAAGGAAAGGATAAATATATTAGCAGCACAGATGAGGAGGTTGGAGGATGGATTTGTAGAAGGGTTGCCACCATCTACCCCACTTGGGACCACTGCTATGACCGATAAGTAATATGTGTTAATAATCTGAGGAGGACAGAGTATGACAATGGTAAAAATACATACACAAATCACACCATGCCAGTCCCCCACCACCACCACTAAAATATATACCTGCCACATTGTAGGTTGTACTTCATTTTTTTTATTACTTGATATCATCATGATATGTGCACAGCACAGTTATGATAAAGGCTTATTACGGGGTTTACAATTTATATTATCAGTATGGATCAGCGCAAGTTAATTTTTATTTTTGTGTTTCTTCTAGGTTTTTCCTAATTTTGGGGGTTTGGGGACAAGCCCCCTCTTTCCTTGCAGCGTTCCATACATTAATCACTAGATTCATTCACATCCTTCACGTTAAATATATTAATCATAGTGGTTTAGCGCTGTGGGTTTTTTATCTTTGTTTACAATACATATCTGCCACATTGTAGGTTGTGCTTTTTTTAAAAATTTTTATTACTTGATATCATCCTGAATATGTGCTCGTGTCACTTAAGCAGGAAGTTAGTGTTGTGGGCAAAGGACAAATGCATTTTGAATGCTATCACATTTTTCAAGCCATATGTTGCTGTTGGATCACAACTTTGTCTTTCAGCCACTTATTTCTAAACTTCAGCCCTCAGAAGAAGTAATATTACAGTGTGAAATGTAGTACCTATAGGAAATATAGCCGAAATAGGCAAAAAACATGTTAACATAGGTGAAAAATTTGTTAAAATAGGTGAAAAGGCGGAATTTTTGCATAGGCGGAAAGGCAAAATTTTTCACAGGAAAAGCGAGAAAACGGCACGTTTTAGCGAAATTTTTCATGGGAAATTTTTCACACTTTTAACCCACCCCTATCCACAACACAGAACACACTACACCACAACACACACAATAAACCTACAACACACAACAAACACACACAATACACTATACCACAACACACAACCACAAACATAATACACACACATACAAACACAATACATACAACACATGCACACAATACACGCAACACATACAATAAACAGACACAGTACACACATAAATACACGTATAATGTACACAAAACACACACACAGTACGCAAAACGATATGCACAAAACACCACTTAATACAGTATTCCTTAAGTATTATTGTAGATATAATATCAGAAGAATAGAGAAGCACCCGTTGGACTTGTAATCAAAGCAAATATTTATTGATAATAAGGCAACTATTATTATTGCATTATTATCAATAAAAGATTTGCTTTGATTACAAGTCCCACGTGTGCTGGATAGATTAGATAGATTAGATAGATAGATAGATAGATAGAATAGATAGATAGATAGATAGATAGATAGATAGATAGATAGATAGATAGATAGATATGAGATAGATAGATTATATAGGTAGATTACATAGATAGATTAGATAGATAGCTATGAGACAGATATGAGACAGATAGATAGATAGATAGATAGATAGATAGATAGATAGATAGATATGAGATAGATAGATATGAGATAGATAGATAGATAGATAGATAGATAGATAGATAGATAGATATGAGATAGATAGATATGAGATAGATAGATATGAGATAGATAGATAGATAGATAGATAGATAGATAGATAGATAGATAGATAGATATGAGAGATAGATAGATAGATAGATAGATAGATAGATAGATAGATAGATAGATATGAGATAGATAGATAGATAGATAGATAGATAGATAGATAGATAGATAGATATGAGATAGATAGATATACACACATACGTAGTCACACAAATACACATATAGAGATATATATTGACATGCACACACACACACACACACACAACATACATACAAACAAATACATTTGTAAGTACATATACATACATACACACATACAGACACACACTCAATTACACAGAAAAACACACCTACACTTTTTTTAAATTACAATTTTACGGTTTCTATAATATAATTACAAGCAATAAAGCAGAACCATAAAACAATACAATTCTTTTTATATTATATAGTAACCATAAACATCATAACCATAAAGCATCACAAATAAACCAGCAAGAGAATCTTATTAACCCTTTGAGCGCCAGAGGGGTACGCAACGCATTGCTTTGCAATGTGTTGCATACCCGTCTGGCTCTCAAAGGGTTAAAGTTAATCAAATCAACCATTCCTTTTTTACCAGTATAGCAATTCTATTTAGGGTCTAAAACAGATATGTATATAGTGGGTAAGAGCTCAAAATGAAGTAAATACTAAGTAAATAAAAATACATACAAAAACAGTCAAGGATGTTATAGAGACAATACAAACAGTTTATCTATATATATATATATATATAAAAGACGACTTTGTGCCTGGCAAAACACACCCGGGGGCAGCAGTACATAGGCTTACTGCTCCCATTGGGTGATTCAATGGGGGTGTGATTTTTGGCCCGACCCCACTATCCAGCCCATCCATCACTATCTAAGGCTGAAAAAAAAAATGGCTGCCACTCACTTCTACACCACAAACACACATGCCCCCCACACACTGGCAGACACATATACACATATACACACACTCATACAGAGACACACACGCACGCTGTGCAGCTGAGGATGATGGGAACTATATTCAAGCTACAGCTGGAAGGCCATGGTCCAATCTGTATTATGCAGCTTCTTTATTCCCTGTCTGTGAGCCTGCACAGCCCTGCCAATTACTACAAGTGAGCTGATTTCTAAACAGTCAGCAGGCAGGATGCTGGGGAGCTGACTTGCTACAGAGAAGCTGGGAAAGTGGAACAACGGCAGAGACATGATCAGGCAGTGCAGAGCAGGGCTTCAGCTGAGCTGGTAAGTGGCAGAGACATGGTTATGACTGTATTTATATATTGCACAAAAAGAGAGAAAGAGAGCAGATTGTTTGTCAGTCTTGCTGTAAGTAGAGGTGTCAGTTCCTGCAATCATCTCCATGCTGTACATAGCACACTGTATATCATGTTTGACAAACTATTTATATATGGTCTGGAATTGTATAGTATACAGTCTGTGTATAAGGACTGGCACTATACAGTATAGGAGGGACAGTCCCTGTTTGAGACTCAAATCCCTCTGCTCCTCTGTTTAGGAGATCACACTGTGTGGTGTATATACAAGTGTGTCAGATTGCTCCACATCAATAAAACCCACAGTAATGTGGGTGTAAACTTCTGTATATATCTGTTAAATTAGTCTGTGTAAAAAATACTTTCATCTTCTTCTAAATCATTCACTTACAGAAAGAGTAACCTAACCATTTCATTGTCAGAGTAGATACAATGCATTGCTTACCACCTGGCACTCAAAGGGTTAAAAATTATCTACAATGGTCTGGCACTTTATAGCAGTGGTTCTCAACCTGTGCTCTCAGTTGCTATTAACAGGCCAGGATTTTAGAATTTCCTTTTAAGAGCACAGGTGAGTTAATCAATACAACTGAGCCTCTGATCAACACACTTGTGTTCTAGCAGGGAAATTCCTAAGTCCTGGCCTGTTAGTGGCCACTGTGGGCATGGGCTGATAACCTCTGCTGTATAGTATACAGTCTGCATGTGTCTGTGTATAAGGACTGGCACTATACAGTATAGGAGGGACAGTCCCTGTCTGAGACCCAAATCCCTCTGCTCCTCTATTTAGGAGATCACACTGTGTGGTATATATACCAGTGTATCAGATTCTTCCACATCAATAAAACCCACAGTAACGTGTGTATAAACTTCTGTATATATCTGTTAAATTAGTCTGTGTAAAAAAAATACTTTCATCCTCTTCTAAATCATTAATTACAGAAAGAGTAACTTAACCATTTCAATGCCAGAGGGATATGCAATGCATTGCTTACCCCATGGCACTCAAAGGGTTAAAAACTTTCTAAAATACACCACCAGCCACGCCCCCAGTAACACCACCTAAAACACAAGTGTCCCTCTTTGGCCATTTGAAATGTTGGGAGGTACGTTACTTACACTGCTCACACTGTATGTATGTATGTTCTGATTTGCATCTGTGTGTCACTGTTTGTGTATGTCACTGCATGTGTGTGTGTGTATGTGTGTTGCATGCTTCTCTATCACTGTGTGTCCCCCTGTAAATGTGTGTATTTGCACATGTGTCTGTGTATCACTGTGTGTACCTTTCTAACACGTACACCCTACGCCATATTTCACTATCATAACGTTTATTAAAAAAAAAAAAAATTCCCTGCATAACATGACGGACAACACCGTCCCACATTGCTAGTTCAGGATAATACTAGTATTGTTAAGCATATCGCTATGTGCATAATGGTTTGGGGGGCACTTTAATCTGAGTGAAAGTTCTGCTATAACAGGGAAGGCAGGATTATCATGGTTTTAGCCAGAAACATGTAACAAAACCACTCTGTTTATTGGTTATTAAATTATATTATATTATAGTGGTTATTTATTGGTGAAGATCAGGATTTGATGCACAGACTTTTTTGTTTACATTGCTCCACAGCAATAAAACTCACATTAATGGTTGTTTAACCCCTTAAGGACCATTGACGTACCTGGACCATCATGCTGATCCGGCACTTAAGGACCAGTGACGGTCCTGGTACGTCACATACTTTTACTCACCACGCTCCTGCAGCAGTGCGGTGAGTAATACCAGGGACTGAAGTTGATCGCTCCAAGACCAGAGCGATCTCTTTCAGTCCCTCGTTCGGCGTGCTGGCACACATGATCAGTCACATGGGGCGGCACATCAGACTTCCCTATCTGGTCCTTAAAGGACCACACATCCCGGGACTGCTGGTCCTTAACCCTTTAAGGACCGGGAAAATCTGAGGTCGTTTTCCCTTAAGGACCGGAGCAATTCTGACCTTTTTGACTATGTCTTTGTTCAGCAATGTTTTCCCTCTAAGTCTTTTATTCCACCCCCATAAATTATATACTGTTTTTTTAAGCACAAACAGGGCTTTCATTTGATACCCCACTTATATGGATAACCCACCATTTACTTTATTAAAATTAAAAAAAAGGTAAAAAAAAATGTAAAAGAAACACTATTTTTGGTTTTTCTCTTTGGATCAATTGGGCACAAAGAGTTAAAATTTTATGGAGACTGCATGAAAAGTATGACCGGTCAGTCATACCTACAAAATGCGCAGTTTAAAGTGGCCACTGTCCCCCCTGGGTGAAAATCCCCATGTCCCTTTTTCCCACCCTATTTTGACACTTTTTTTATCCGTGACATTTGGCGGTGTATATAAGTGTATTACATGGCTCCACAACAATCACACTTCCACTTTTATTTAATTAGATTATTTTTTTTAAATAAAATTTTTTTTTTTTTTTAAAGTGTGTTGTGTTTTAAAAAAAAAAAAAAAAATTATCATTGCAGGTCAGAAACTGACCTGCATTTAGCAAGCCTTTGGCACCAGCAGTGAAGGGGTTAATACCCCTAGGTGCTGTATTTTCTTTCACCACTAGGTGTCTCCTGTCTAGTTCTGTCTCCGTTACTTTCATAGTGACAGGCACAGACAGCATGCTTTCTTTGCTGTCTCTGTCTGTCACTTTGCCGGTACATGTGATCGCTGGAACGGCGATCGCATGAACCAGCAAAGGCAAGAAGGGCTGAGACTGAACGCCCCGGTCTCGGAGCGCTCAGTCTCAGCCTGGAATTAATGATAGCAGCGTGCACCTCATGGGTCCTTAAGGGGAATGCAACCCATGACGGTCCAGGACCGTCATGGGTCCTTAAGGAGTTAAGGGGTTAAACTTCTGTACATGTGTTTTTAAATAAGTCTGTGTAAGTAAAATACTTAGGTCTTGCTATAAATAATTTATTCAATTACATAAAGTGGTAGCAATAACACACAAAATAACCTAAAAATTAATGCCCCGCCCACCAGCCACACCCCCAGCAACACCACCTAAAACTCCAGTGTCCCTCTTCAGCCAGTTGAAATCTTGGGAGGTATGGTTATTCTGATTGTGAGGTTTAAAAATAAAGATATATTTATTTATACTTGTACTCTTCATTATGTGCATGACAGATGTGATAAAAAGTTAAAGGGATAGTAATACTTCGTTTTAACTTTATTTTATTTTGTAGGCATTAAAAAAACATGAAGAATGATATAAGTCTTATCTCTCAAACCTTTATGGTTTAAGAGATATTCACAAACAAAGTATCCCCCCCCTGTTCAACCAGATCAGAAGGGAGATGCCCAGGTAGACTGCGGAGAGGGACAATCTTCAATTAAGATAAGGGAAAAAGCTGAAAAACCTGTCAAGGGGGGAAGGGCTTTCATTGTTTTCATACAAAGAAAATTGTCCCCTTCTGTTATCTGTCCTGTCATACAACCAGACTCACATCTGAGAAGAGATGGCTTACACTAGGAAAAAGGGGCGGGGAGGGAAACTTTGCTTGTGAATATCTCATAAACCATAAAGGTTTGAGAGATAAGACTTATATCGTTCATGTTTTTTTAATGCCTACAAAATAAAATAAAATTAAAACAAAGTATTACTATCCCTTTAAGTGTTCCTCAAAAATACCAAACTGCTTGTTAGGGTTGTCTTGACCAAAAATAATTGAGAACCACTGGTCTGTAGGAAGCTCCACAAAGAAATGAATGGGAGGAGAATATCTAATAGACTGTAATGGCGTGGCTCTATTACATTAAGGGATCTATGAGGCAGGGAACCAGGATCTCTGCTTCTTCAGCTGCGGTGGTGAAAGCCATTGGGGGTCACAGAAAGAAGAGGAAGCAGTGCCACTCCCTCTCTCTACACAAATATAATAAACTAGTTGAACAGTCCGTTACACGGGCCACAGTGCCACAGCCACCCGGTCGCGAGGTAGTCATGCTCAGTGGAGACTGCCCGCGCCGCGGCTGACACAGAGCTTGACGCTCCTTCGGAGCGCCCATCTCTGTATCAGCCACGGCGCGGGCAGTCTGTACTGCGCATGACTGATGAACGCGCAGCAGTGTGTACTGCGCATGTCGGGCGTTACACACGATTTTGTGAATTATTATATAGGATTAGGAAAAAGTGATAGGCCTTATCCCCTAGTTCCTTGCAAATCCTTTTGGCCCAAAAGGAGATAAAGATGAAGCACATTTAGGGCAAGATGTGGTGGTAACTGAAATTGTCGGTAATCATTAAAAAAAAAAAGTTCTTACGCCATGATCTTTAACCCTTTAAGGACCGGGAAAATCGGAGGTCGTTTTCCCTTAAGGACCGGAGCAATTCTGATCTTTTTGACTATGTCTTTGTTCAACAGTGTTTTCCCTCTAAGCCTTTTATCCCACCCCCATAAATTATGTACTGTTTTTTTAAGCACAAATAGGGATTTCATTTGATACCCCACATATATGGATAACCCACCATTTACTTTATTAAAATAAAAAAAAGGTAAAAAAAAAAGTAAAAGAAACACAATTTTTGTTTTTTCTCTTGGGATCAATTGGGCACAAAGGGTTAAATTTTTATGGAGACTGCATGAAAAGTATGACCGGTCAGTCATACCTACAAAATGTGCAGTTTAAAGTGGCCACTGTCCCCCCCCTGGGTGAAAATCCCCATGTCCTTTTTTCCCTCCCTATTTTGACATTTTTTTATCCCTGACATTTGGCGGTGTGTATAAGTGTATTACATGGCTCCACAACAATCACACTTCTAATATTGTTTAATGAGATGTGTTTTTTTAAATAAAATATTGTTGTGTTTAAAAAAAAAAAAAGTATCATTGCAGGTCAGAAATTGACCTGCATTTAGCCAGCCTCCAGCACCAACAGTGAAGGGGTTAATACCCCCAGATGCTGTATTTTCATTTACCACTAGGTGTCTCTTCTCTACTTCACTCAATTTCCACTCCGGGCTTGACCTTTGGCTCTGCTTCTGACCACGCTCAATCTCCACTCCCGGCTTGACCTTTGGCTCCACTTCTGACCATGCTCGATCTTCACTCCTGGCTTGAAATCTTGGCTGCGCTTGACCATTCCCGTTGCCCTTGTCTCTCTGCTTGGTATCTTGCCAGTCCTGCTGGCCTGGTTTTCCAACGGTTCCTAGGTACTCTATCCTGGTTGCACCCTGGCTCAACCGGGGTGGAACAATCTGGTTTCGTGACCAGTACCTTTAACTAGCTTCGGCTGCAGCAAGGGAGTACCTGGAACGTGGTCACTGCTCACAAACTCCGCACTCCAGCTTAGCACGGTAGCACCTTTAACCAGAGCCAGCACCACAAGGTTTCCTAACCGCCATGTGCGTGACACACTGTTCCTCCTACTTCTTCTCCTTCCCACCCACTTCCCTCCCACTTTATGATTAATTGGGTGGGTGGGCTTACTTGTCTGCGTGTCATACAGTGGGCAGGAAGTGGGCAAACAGGGTAAGAAGGAGAAGTGGGTGGGGCGTGGGCAAAACAGGGTGGGAAGGAGGAAAAGTGTGTGGTAAGTGGGCAAAATAGGGTGGGAAGGAGGTGAAACTCATCACCACAGGACAATCAGCTTCTGTCACCAAAGACCCAGTATTTCAGTCTGAAAACTGGGCCTAGATTCAGTAAAGGTCGAAGAGGGCTACGATGTTCGATGTTCTGTCAGAGCAGTGTTGTCGGCACATCCACAGTATTCACTAAACTGTCTACGACATTACACCTCCAGCACTCTGACAAAAAGATGCCCACATCGACATCAATACAACAGGTTTACAAATTTTCATTCATCACATCGACAATAGCCTGTTTCCATATGGTAATGAAGCATAATGACTCATTTCCATATGGAAATGCTGAATAATGAGACACATTCGTATGCAAGGGGGTGTGTTGATATGATAATGTGACACTTCAACTCATTCAGTAAACTCCGATAGCAGCCTCTGCTGTTGGAGTTCAGTCTGCACTTCACCTGCCTCAGGCTGTCGTAGCTGAGATCTCCCCTGTACTTTCCTATAGAGTAACAGCAGGGAGAGCTACTACAGTCTGAACAGCATTCTCTGTGCTTCCCTACCCAGCCAGTAGGGGAACACAGAGAAGGTTTTCAGCCCCATGGACAACACTGAATGCCATAGGGATGTGCATTGCTCACCTCTGTGGCATTCAAAGGGTTAAAATAAACATACACAATACACCAAGCACTACACAATGTCCCACCCCTTTGACATCCCCCCCTTTATTATGTCAACTTATATTGCATATTTTCAACATACTAACAACATTCCGACTTCACCTCCTCATTGGACAGAAACTGCCATTTAATTGACAGAACCTGTTCTTCATTCAACCCTTAACCCTTTGAGTACCAGAGAGGTGCGCCTGAGAAGTGCCGGGATCTCGTTACTTACACAGAATCCATTTATTGGAATGGTCTAAAACATGTGCCTGAACACTAGGCACACGTTTTAGACCATTGCATTGAAGGGATTCCGTGTAAGTAACGAGATCCCGGCACTTCTCAAGCTCCACAGTGTCGACCGACACGGATCTCCTGCTGACAGCTTTACAGCTGTCAGTAGGAGAAATCAAACTTCAAACGCACATATCTCTTAAACCATAGCGCTTTGAGAGATACATTTTTTTGCATTTAGATCAGCTTTTTGAGCTCTTTTTTAGACATTACTAACACTTTAATATTTAAATAAAACCTTCAGACCTCCATGGGGGCAACAGGACCCATCCTGATAGTCCCCCTATCATGGATCATCTATCCGAAAGGATAGATGATCCATGGGGCAACCACAAAGGCATCTTCTGCCTTCTTGATGCTGCCTGCGGCTGTATAAGCCACTTGTAGCTTCAAGCGCTTGTGTAGAATGAATGAATGTGCTCATTGAGACTGCATAGAAGTGACTGCATTCAAGTGAAGAGTTAGAAAGAATCTGGATTTAGAATAGAAGCAGGAGTTGGAAATCAGCAGACCTCTGAGGTGACGATCATTTCAAGGGATTTACTGCATTAACCATTGAAGTTGGTTATTTACCTTAGAGTGAGCATTAGTGGACAATATAAATCTACCTGAATTGTAAAACCAAGCATGAGAGATAGTAGGTTAGCCAATCTCACGCAGTGCACATCTTGCCACATGTTTGAACACTTGGAGCAATCATTCCAGGGGTCATACTGCTGTGCCAAGTGTGAGCATATTTTCTTTTTAGAATCTAAGATATTGGATTTGGAAAGAAATATTGCAACATTGTGGAACATTGGAAACCTGGAAAGGAGTTTAGAACTCACAGAGCAGGCAGTATGTGGTGTTAGTGGTGAAGAAGGTGGAGTTGAAGATGAGGAGTGACAGGTAGGCAGCTGGGTAACAGTAAGGAGGGGAGGTAGTGGGCAGAGGAAGAGGAAGAGGAAGGCCAGTTCTGAGTTGACTCAGTCCAACAGATTTGCAAGATTGTGTGAAGATGTGGATGAGGATAGATCAGAACTGGCAACACTTTAGAGGGCTAATTCCTCTAGCAGCCAGGGGAACAGTCCTCCTTCCAGGCTAGATGGGATGCAGAGTAGGCAGGAACCAAGGCAGGTGGTGGTAATAGGGGACTCTATTATTAGGAGGGTAGATAGGGAAATCTGCTGCCAGGAACGTGAATGCCGAACAGTATGCTGTCTCCCGGGTGCTCGGGTTCGGCATATTGCGGACAGGGCTGACAGATTGTAGGGAGGGGCTGGAAGTGATCCAGCTGTCTTGGTACATATTGAAACCAATGACAAAATAGGAGGAAGATGGAGGTCCCTAAAGAATGATTTCAGGGATTTAGGGTGCAAGCTTAAGCAAGGACCTCTAAGGTAGTATTTTCTGAAATACTGCCTGTGCCATGTGCCAGTGCAGGTAGGCAGAGGGAGCTCAGGGAGCTTAATGCATGGCTTAAGTAATGGTGCAGGAAGGAGGATTTTGTGTTTTTAGAGCATTGGGCTGACTTTGCTTTTGGGTACAATCTACATGGAAGTGGATTGCACCTAAATGATAGAGGAGCCTCTGTGCTAGGGGAGAGAATGCTGAGAAGCTTGGAGGAGCTTTTAAACTAGGAAAGGGGGGGGGGTATAGATAGCAAAAATGGGGTAGATAGAGCAGATAGGAACCGGGTCCAAGTAAATGATCAGGGGGGTGGAGTAAGGGTGGGGATAAATGTAGTAAATAGGGAGGAACTCCTAGTAAATGAGGATGTAGAAAAAAGGCATATAGGGAGTAATATATATATAAAGACTTCAAAATTAATTGTATGCTAGCAAATGCAAGAAGAATGATAGATAAAATAGGAGAACTAGAATTGCTGGCGGTTAATGACCAATTGGACATAATTGGAATAACAGAAACATGGTGGAATGATGCACATGACTGGGCTGTAAATATAGAGGGCTATTCCCTGTTTAGAAGAGACAGGATTAATAGAAAAGGTGGAGGTGTGTGCTTATATTTGAAAACAGAGCTAAATCCAGTTTTGCGAGGTGATATTAGTGAGGAAACTGGCAAAACTGTGGAGTCCATGTGGGTAGAAATCGAGACTAAATGTGGTGTGAAAGGTACAAAAAAGTTGTTGGTGGGCATATGCTACAAACCACCAAATATTGATGACAATGTTGAGGCCCAACTGCTATTGCAAATGAGGAAAGCTGCCCATCTTGAGCATTCTGCAATTATGGGAGATTTTAATTATCCAGATATCAACTGGAAACATGAGATCTGTCAGAGTGCTAAGGGTAGCAGTTTGTGAGCATGCTTCAGGAAATCTACATGTCACAAATGGTGGAAGTGCCTACAAGAAAGAACAATGTATTGGACCTAGTGATAACGAATAACTCAGAAATGGTATCCAATATTAAGGTAAGTGAGCATTTGGGAAACAGTGATCACAACATGGTTACATTTGAGATCAGTCTGGCAAAGCAAAACTGCATAGGTTCAAACAAAACTCTTAATTTTAAAAAAGCTAACTTCAAATTGTTAAGGGTTTCAATGCAACACATAGACTGGGATACTTTATTTAAAAGCAAAAATACTGAGGAAAAATGGTCAGAATTCAGAATTTGCAGAAATGTACCCAACAGTATATATACCAATGGGGAACAAATGCAAAAGAAGTAAGTCACAGCCAATGTGGTTAACTGCACACGTAAAGAAGGAAATGGCAAGGAAAAAAACACATTCAAACTATTTAAGTCTGAAGGAAATGAACATCTTTCTTAAAATACAGGGAGTGCAACAAAGATTGCAAAAAGGCAATTAGGGTAGCAAAAATAGATAATGAAAATTGAATTGCAAGGGAGAGCACGACTAATCCAAAAAAGTTTTTCAAAAATATATATAGAAAAAAACTTAAGAGGGAGTGCATTGGACCATTCAAAAATGAGATGGGTGAGTTGATTAGTGAGGATAAGGAAATGGCCAATGTTTTAAACACTTTCTTTGCATCAGTATATACAGTGGAGCAAGGAATGGTAGAAGAGCCTCAACTAACAAATAAAACAATACAATTAACAGATATTGGGTTTACTCAAGAAGATGTCATGGGAAGACTGAACAAAATGAAGACTGACAAAGCACCGGGTCCTGATGGTATACATACAAGGGTTATTAAGGAACTCAGTGCAGTGTTAGAAAAACCCCTATATTTACTGTTTAAAGATTCTCTCACCACAGACTCAGTGCCACAGGATTGACGAAGAGCCAATGTAGTGCCTCTATTTAAGGAGGGAAGTAAAAAAGATTACAACACAAAAATAAGATCAGTAGCACAAATCAACATGGTTTTATGAAGAATAGATCATGCCAAACTAATATTTTCAGCTTCTATGAGAAAGTAAGCAGCAACCTTGATAATGGCAAGGCAGTTTATGTAGTTTATCTACATTTTGATTTTGATACAGTGCCACACAGAAGGCTGGAGTATAAAATAAGGAAATTGGGGCTAGGAGATAACCTTTGCAATAGGATACAAAACTGGTTGAAGGATAGGGAACAGTGTGTGGTTGTAAACTGACAATTCTCCAATACAGTTAAAGTGGAGAGTGGGGTACCTCAGGGTTCAGTATTAGGTCAGCTGCTTTTAACATGTTTTTAAATAACCTGGAAAGAGATATAGAAAGCAAAATATCAATATTTGCAGAAGACACTAAATTATGGAGGGTAATTAATTCATAACAGGATATTTGCTCTCTACAGAGGGATTTACATAATATGGCAGATTGGGCAAACAAATGGAATATGAAGTTTAATGTGGGGAAGTGTAAAGTCATGCATTTGGGAGGTAATAATCCCAAGTCTACTTATGAACTTAATGGAATCATTTTAGGGGACTCATTGCTAGAGAAAGACCTGGGAATCCTTGTCAATGACAAACTTGGAAACAGTGACCAGTGTCAAACAGCAGTAGCAAAGGCAAACAAAATCCTGTATTGCATAAAAAGAGGTATCGAAGCAAGAGTGGATAACATTATTTTGCCCTTATACAAATCATTGGTAAGACCTCACCTTGAGTATGCAGTGCAGTTTTGGGCACCAGTTCCATACCTCCCAACATTTCAGATTGCCAAAGAGGGTGTTGCTGGGGGTGTGGCTGATGGGTGGGGCATTATATATAATTTTTACGCAGTTTCATGACCTACTGACACCTACTTCTGTAACCTAATAAATAACTTATAACAAGAACAAAGTATTTTATTTACACACACTAATTTATAAACACATATACTGACGTTTAAACAAACAATAATGTGAGTTTTATTGCTGTAGAGCAATGTGATACACTTATATATACACCACACAGTCTGATCTCCTAAAAAGAGGGACATCAGGGTGGGAAAGAGGGACAGAGGGATTTGAGTCTAAAAGAGGGACTGTCCCTCCTAAAGAGGGACACTTGGGAGGTATGTAAGATTTACAGTAACATTCTCTGGTCACAAACTTCCCACACCACGGGACATTGTGCAGTGATCTCATATGTATCTTTTCAACCACTAGATGTCAGCATTTCCTTCTATTTCATTATATTTTTGCTTTACGAGTTGATCCTGCCCTGTTAAATCAGACTGAAATGTTATAATTTAGTGTCATTTAACTCTTGGGTAGCCCTACTTCTGTATGTTTTCTTGTTTAATTCATTATTACCAGCTTTCTGGTTAGATTGCTTAATTGTGAATATGGCTACTTCACAACATAATGCAGGACCTGTGACATACAGAGTTTGATTTGATCTTTTTCTATTAACCCTTCCAGTGCAAGAGAGGTATTCAATGCATTGTGTTGCAATGCGTTGATACTTTTCTGTCTCTCAAAGGATTAAACTAAATCTCAAAATCAAACCGAAGCAAATAAGAAGAAAATGTAAGGTCTTTTAAACTCTGAAAATTATAAAGACAGAAATAATATCATTAGGAAGAAAACAAGACAAATTAATAAGAAAGCAAACATAAGAAATTTTTAAACAGTTTTACATTAGAAATACCAATCCATAGTTTGCTTTTTATATTATCAACATTACGGTCAAGGTTTTTTTTTGTGAGGGGGCAAGGGTCACACTTGAACCCCCCCCCCCCTTTTTTCCCCTCATTTCTTTTTCCAATTTTTTTGATATTTTATATCTGTCATTTTATCACATTTGTAATTTAGGTTTATCAGGTTTAGTTGTAACATAGTAAATGTGGTTGAAAAAAAATGCATCCAACAAGTTCAGCCTTCACCTCAGAACATTTAGAGCCACCAAAACGAGTATTAATCTATTTACTGGAACTTACTGCTTTACCTAATAATACACAGTATAACCCTGTATGTTCCCTCTAGAAGGAAATGTATCTAATCTTCTCTTAAAGGGATAGTAATGTTTCATAATAAAAGCATCTGTAATTAATCATCATAGTATTTGGACTTTGGAGAGTGTTATTGCAATTCTGTCAGAGCTGTAGTTCAAGAGTAATTCAATGACAAAGTATCCCCCTCCCGCCCCTTTTACTGATGTAACACTGTTCAGCCAGAGCAGAAGGGAGGTGCCCAGGTAGACTGCAGAGAGGGACAATCTTCAGTTAATCATCTGTTTGCATTCCCTGTTTTTTTTTGTTCTTTTTCTACTGTTTTATTCTTTCTTGCTTCTACTATTGATATTATGGGTAGTGTTCTGACTGACATGTAATGGAACGCTAATTTTTGTCCTTATGAAAAACAGATTGCAGGGGCTTTTCTGCAGACAAAATAAGGGTACTTGTTCAAAATATATGACCGCTAAAGACATCTTTGTGTTTCTTTGCTAGCATTGCTTTACAGTAAGACGACAACTGGAGGGGAGCGCTCAACAGATCCGCGAAGCATAGATACCAGTCAATCAGCAAAAGTGATTAAAAACCATATCTTTTATTAAAGAAATAATAAAAATGGTACAAAACCACAAAATATAATTGGAGATAATGCGTGGCAAGTTAGATAACGCTACTCGCCTAACACATTTCATGTAAGAATACACTTAATCATAGGGTAAGTGTCAAACGAGCATTCACGTCTTAAATAGTAAACTAATACAATGTATCCTAATGATCACTGGTTGAAACTATACATCTGACCATAGAGGTAGCCATATTGGAAACTAAGTTACCACTAACAAACTACGGTTGACCAATATAGTCAAAAGGCGTTATTAAAAGATTTGCGATACATCTCCAAGGCAACCATAAATATTTGATAAGATGAGACAACCAAGAGAATGCTCATAGAGCATAGAACATAAAAATAAAATAAAGAAACATAGCAAGACAATAGACATATTCACTCAAATGAAAAATAAATATATAACTCTATATATAGAGATATTGATCCCACTCTTGCAGTACTAAGGTCAATTCAAACCAATCTATAGGGACCACACTCAATATATAAAATGATCTCATATCATATAGGAGCTTAGAAAAGCTCTTCAAATAATTACACACACACACACACATATATATATATATATATATATATATATATATATATATATATATATATATATATATATATATATAAACTAGAGTAAACAAATCTATGAAAAAGTGTACATAAGACAAAGTTATTTATGAACAAATAAACTTACATCATTCTCTGAGTTAAGACCATACGGTATCCTAGTTGTTAAATATAAGATCCATTTAACTTCTGCTTTATCCAAATTTTTTAATGGATCTCCACCTCTCTCATGTGGGACAATCCTCTCTATACCCTGGAACGACAGATAATGAATGCTTTGCGGATCTGTTGAGCGCTCCCCTCCAGTTGTCTTCTCGTTTGTAGAACCCCTGTTGAGGCTGTGGGGGGGCTGCCCCGGATCCGCACGGCCATCTGGCCAGGTGAGTGAATTGATCATTGTATCCATGCCTGACGAATTGTAGCAACCTTGGCTATCTTGGTTATTATTGCTTTATAGTAGACCACAGAAATTCTCCATAGGAACTAAAGAAACAGCACCACAAAGTGATCCTTTTTATAGATTTTTTTTTTGGGCTATTATAACTTTTTCATTTAATCCACATGCATGGATAATTTTAAATTGCCTCTTATGCTGTTGGTTTGCCCCAGAATTGCTCCAATTTTCTTTTGTGCATAAATTCTATACTCAGGATCAGTTAAGACATGGGTAGTCAATGGCTGGACATATGGGGGGGATGGGACGGTGCACTAAGGTCTGATAAAGCAGTGATGAGATGATGAGAAGATGATGTCTCCAATGTTCTAAACACTCCAAGTCCTATGCCATTGTATGGAGTCAGTGCACTAAAGGATATCTAACTTGAAAGATCTGAGTGTGTTGGCTCCATAGAATAATTAGGACTTATCGGGGGAAATACACTAAGTGGGGATATACAGGTGATAAAGTGGAGATGACTTCTACAGATTATCACTTCTCTAATCCCTGTGTACTTCTATGGAGCCTATGCACTAAGATTTCTTCAACTTTGGAGATCTTAGTGAATAAGCTCTATAGAATAACAAAGGAACTGGAGAAATGATATACTGGAGAAGTCATCTCCACTCTATCACCTTTTTATCACTGCTTAATGAATCTCCCCAGAGAGTTTAGAACACTGGAGAAGAGATCCCCACTTTATCACCACTTTATCACACCTTGGTGTATAACCCTGGATTTGTTGGAGATTACAACTCTGATCAACCCCAACCAACCAAAGACTGGTTAAGGAGTTATAGTCTACAACAGCCGGAGAGCTAACAATTGACTATCTCTGAATTAAGATGCTAACATTTGATAACAGATCAACAATACAAAATTCATGTACAACATATCAGTAGACATCTGTAAAGTAACCATCCATTTCATATTAGATTAAATAGCATTTTTTTGGGTCAACTTGGGGGAGGACAGAATACAGGAGCAGTGCAAACATTTACCCACAAGTCACACACACATGTGGGAAACACAGAATTAATTATCAGCCCTGAACCACACATACACCACACAGGATTAAAAAAAGAGAACTAAAACGAGAGGAGGACGAGGTAGAAAAAAATGGCAAGATACTAAAGATATAATAGAGAGGAAATACAGTGAAATGTTTTAAGTGTTAGCAATCATCAACTGAACAGGTCTTAAGAAAAAGATTCAGATTTGTACCAACAACTTCCCCATAAGTCAAATCTAAATCAAAATCCACTATATTTAAAAGTAACTTTGAATTTTTATTTTTAAAAAGCTGATTTAAAAGAGAAAATAAATAAATTGATAACAAATGCTGACAAATTAATACTGAGAGTCTGGTTTAACTCATTGAGGGCCACACTGTGGCGCTCAAAGGATCAATACGATGAACTGTTTACCATTCAATGTCAAATCAACTGCACCCTAGGGGGATGCAGCAAAATGACTGTTGATTTAAGTGGGGATTTTAACCCCTTGAATGCTAGAGAGGTCGCCAATGCAACGCCACATTTGTGGTTGTATTGTTTTCAGTCTCTTAATTCAGCAAATAAATAGTAACTGTGCATTACAATTTGCATAAATAAGTTTAAGTCTGTTCACTGTAGAGGTTGTGTTATCTACTTTTTACTTAGAAAATCAACATAACATATAATTTAGTCATTGGTGCTCAATCTCTTGCCTACAACTGTATATGTCCACACCCAACTTTATTAGGGTATATAACAGGCAACATGTAGGCAAGTTGTGTTAAGCTGATGTAAGCGCATTCCATGGCTAAATGCTTGAGGGACATCTCAGCGGAGATGCACTAACATTCTATAAGGGTCCTATCTGGTGATATTGTGGTGAACGGGACCTAAATCCATCTCAAGGTATACACTTTTCCATCTTTTCCCTGTGATTATGCATCAAATATGCCTACATTGGTATCCCTTCTCAATGCCTTCATTTTATTTACAGTGTTTCAATGTTTCTATTGCCGGTGACTTAATGAGCCATTTTCATATCCACAAGGTAGTGTGTCATGTAAGGTCTTATTAGCCAACCCACAACATTGCCTAGTTTTCCTATCTCATATCCCTTTATATCCACACTTTACACTCTGTATAGCACTAGTTGCCACCACCAGATTTTATTGATGATTATTAGTTCATCCCTGACTATGATCAGACTAAGACAACCCCCAAATATAATATCAATGGATTATTACAGTAGCTGCTCACTTCTATAGCTTCATCTATAGCACAAAGATAGAACTGATTATTGATAGGCTGACCATACATCACCTTTAAAAAAGGGACACACATGAAAAATGCCTACTACAGGTTTGCTTTGATTTTGGTGCACTACTGAAATATGCCTATTTCCTATGTGTCCCTTTTTAAAGGTGAGGTATGGTCAGCCTAATTATTGATTAAATCTAATAAAAGATCACAGTTCCCATGTGCAAAATATATAATAAAATAGCATACAAAATATAGGCAAAAACAGTTATACAATAAAAAGATTTAACCCTTTGAGTGTCAGAGTGTCAGCAATGTGAGTTATCATTTGGCAGAAAAAGAAATATTTTATTTTCATGTCTTGTGATACATTTGCAGAGTGGTTGTTTCTTTTCTTTTTCATGGATAAATATTGTGAACAAATGGCAAGTTGGTTTCCAAATTTGAATGATTTTTCTGTATGTTCCTTATCTTCATATAGAAATGTTATGTTTCAAAAATATAAGACCTTACACTGAGTACTTTAGATTGTGCTAGGTGAACTTTTGTGTTTCTGACACTTTCCTTTGCACGTCATGCCATAATGATGGAGTACCATTTTTTTCAGGAGGCTGACAGCTACCCAACAAGATATAACATTTCTTGCTTTTCAAATATTTTGGTATATTGGAAGTAGTGAAAGTATATAAAAGTATATAAAACATAAAATAGTTTGGAAACCTGCACTTTGACCTAGAGGGTGATTTTATGATCATTACAGCAAAGACATAGAGAATCAGCAGATTGTGGTAAATGTATTTTTCGTCTCCTGATACCTCCCCCCCACACACACACATAACTACCACCACAATATACTATCTCATCCTATTATTATGCCAAAGCTGTACTGCAATAGGCACAAAACACACTCCTTAAGGAGTTTGTTGTTTGTGTCTCATTGTAAGTTTTAAAACCAAAATGTGTTACACTGACTGAATATCTGTCTTTGTGGATCTTTGAGTTGGATCACTGTGCCTGGGAGTATACGCTTATGTGTGTGTCTCTTCTTGATTGTATTGTTTTTCGTGCAATCCATCGGGATGGTGGAATGCCTGAATCAGCGCCTCATTTTCTGTACCAAAACTTCATTCAGCTGTAATTCATAAATCATAGATGATAACGTTGTCATCAGAACCATCCCACCCCCTGACCCCCACATACACACCCCAACATCAGGATCCCTTACTCAATTACATTTAGATTAGAGAGTGTCTTAATCATTTTGAGGATCTGCCTGTGTTAATAATAATCCCCTGTGCTCAACTGAGGATATTTTGAAAGCCTGCAGCATTAGGGGGTCTGAGGAGAGGTGTGAGCTCCTCTGTCATGTCATCCCATTGGTGTACAATTGTTCTTGGAAAATACATAGCTATCCAACATTGTATTTTATTCTATGATTGTCAGTTAAAGGGATAGTAATACTTAAAATGTAAAAAAAAATATGTTGTAGGGTTTATCCCCCTGAGTAAAACAAGGGCACTCCCACTGCGGAAAGGTGTTTCATTCAAAAGTTATTAATTTTCAAAGTTGATTTATTTAGGTGCAATATCACAGTGGCCTGAAATTGTGCAGTGGTGCTGTTGCTACACGTTCCTATGGACATCTCTGGTCAGCTGACCATAAATCTCCATAGGATGGTGTAGCAATAGCGCCACTGTACAATTTCAGGCCACTGTGATATTGCACCTAAATAAATCAACTTTGAAAATTAATAACTTTTGAATGAAACACCTTTCCGCAGTGGGAGTGCCCTTGTTTTACTCAGGGGGATAAACCCTACAACATATTTTTTTTTACATTTTAAGTATTACTATCCCTTTAATGTAGTACCTGAAAAGGGCGACAACATAAAAACTAACCTTATTTTTCAACTGCAAATTTCTGAGCAAGAAATATTTAATTTAGAAACACCTTTCAAAACATATATGATGTTGGAGGGCTATTTTCTTATTTCTGCATGGCATTCAAAATGGCTCAAACTGTAAAAAAAAATATATATATTTTGCTTCATATTTTTCAATTTCTCGCTTTTTGTTTAACCCCTTAAGGACCGGACATTATGGGACATTTCCGTCCCATAACGTCCGCATAGGGGCACGTTGACGGGCCGGTACACGTGACCTGTCACGTGTATCGGCGCGTCATTATGGGGCTTGAAATAGATCGCTCCGATCTTGGAGCGGTCTATTTCATGCCCCATTTTTACTTACAGCGCTCCCGGAAGAGCGCTGTAAGTAAAATGTACGTGACGTACCAGGACCGTCAAGGGTCTTTCAAGAAAGTTTACCCTTGACGGTCCTGGTACGTCAAGGGTCCCTAAGGGGTTAAAGTCTGCAGTTCTGTTGTTTTGGTAATACGAGTAGATACCTTACATATAACTATATCAGTTTGATACAGAAGTTTTGAAAAAAAATGTTCTCTGCATTTAATTTGAAATACAAAATCAATAAGTTATTTGTCATCCTGGAAATGCTCTCTCTGGCGTATCTAGAGGTAGGAACAAGCAAGGGCATCCTTCAAAATTGTATGATCTACTTAAAAAAAATTAAATGTGACATGTTATTTCTTTTTAAAAAAAAACAAAAACAAAAAAAACACTGATCTCATTATTTAACTGTAAGTGACAAAAATGCTCAGTAAAGGGGAGGAAATAGTTTTTTCATCAATTAAAAAAATAAAAGTTACATAGTTAAGGAAATTGAAAAAGAAGTGTCCGTCAAGTTTTTTTTTTTCCCTGGATTGCATTCCATCAGAAAATATTTATTGAAACACTAGTGTAAAAGCCCGTGTACACGGGCCAAGGTCTGGGTAATGTTAACCCTTTGAGTGCCAAACATAGCAAGACATTAGACATATTCACTCAAATGAAAAATAAATATATAACTCTATATATAGAGATATTGATCCCACTCTTGCAATACTAAGGTCAATTCAAACCAATCTATAGGGACCACACTCGATATACAAGATTATCTCATATCATATAGGAGCTTAGAAAAGCTCTTCAAATAATTACACATATATATATATATATAAATATATATATAATAAACTAGAGTAAACAAATCTATGAAAAAGTGTACATAAGACAAAGTTATTTATGCACAAATAAACTGACATCATGCTCTGAGTTAAGACCATACGGTATCCTAGTTGTTAAATATAAGATCCATTTAACTTCTGCTTTATCCAAATTTTTTAATGGATCTCCACCTCTCTCATGTGGGACAATCCTCTCTATACCCTGGAACGACAGATAATGAATGCTTTGCGGATCTGTTGAGAGCTCCCCTCCAGTTGTCTTCTCGTTTGTAGAAACCCCTGTCGAGGCTGTGGGGGGGCTGCCCCGGATCCGCACGGCCATCTGGCCAGATGAGTGAATTGATCATTGTATCCATGCCTGACGAACTGTAGCAAACTTGTCTATCTTGGTTATTATTGCTTTACAGTAGACCACAGAAATTCTCCATAGGAACTAAAGAAACAGCAGCACAAAGTGGTCCTTTTTATAGATTTTTTTTTATTACCACTTTTGGGCTATTATAACTTTTTCATTTAATCCACATGTATGGATAATTTTAAATTGCCTCTTATGCAGTTGGTTTGCCCAGAATTGCTCCAATTTTGTGCATAAATTCTATACTCAGGATCAGTTAAGACATGGGTAGTCAATGGCTGGACCTCTGGGGGGGTGCGCTAAGGTATGATAAAGCAGTGATGAGATGATGAGAAGATGATGTCTCCAATGTTCTAAACACTCCAAGTCCTATGCCATTGTATGGAGTCAGTGCACTAAAGGATATCTAACTTGAAAGATCTGAGTGTGTTGGCTCCATAGAATAATTAGGACTTATTGGGGGAAATACACTAAGTGGGGATATACAGGTGATAAAGTGGAGATGACTTCTACAGATTATCACTTCTCTAATCCCTGTGTACTTCTATGGAGCCTATGCACTAAGATTTCTTCAACTTTGGAGATCTTAGTGAATAAGCTCTATAGAATAACAAAGGAACTGGAGAAATGATATACTGGAGAAGTCATCTCCACTTTATCACCTATTTATCACTGCTTAATGAATCTCCCCAGAGAGTTTAGAACACTGGAGAAGAGATCCCCACTTTATCACCACTTTATCACACCTTGGTGTATAACCCTGGATTTGTTGGAGATTACAACTCTGATCAACCCCAACCAACCAAAGACTGGTTAAGGAGTTATAGTCTACAACAGCCGGAGAGCTAACAATTGACTATCTCTGAATTAAGATGCTAACATTTGATAACAGATCAACAAAAGAAAATCCATGTACAACATATCAGTAGACATCTGTAAATTAACCATCCATTTCATATTAGATTAAATAGCATTTTTTTGGGTCAACTTGGGGGAGGACAGAATACAGGAGCAGTGCAAACATTTACCCACAAGTCACACACACATGTGGGAAACACATAATTAATTATCAGCCCTGAACCACACATACACCACACAGGATTAAAAAAAGAGAACTAAAACGAGAGGAGGACGAGGTAGAAAAAAATGGCAAGATACTAAAGATATAATAGAGAGGAAATACAGTCAAATGTGTTAAGTGTTAGCAATCATCAACTGAACAGGTCTTAAGAAAAAGATTCAGATTTGTACCAACAACTTCCCCAAAAGTCAAATCTAAATCAAAATCCACTATATTTAAAAGTAACTTTGAATTTTTATTTTTAAAAAGCTGATTTAAAAGAGAAAATAAATAAATTGATAACAAATGCTGACAAATTAATACTGAGAGTCTGGTTTAACTCTTTGAGGGCCACGCTCTGGCGCTCAAAGGATCAATACGATTAATTGTTAACAATTCAAGGTCAAATCAACTGCACCCTAGGGGGATGCATAGAAATGACTGTTGATTTAAAGGGATAGTAACACTTCGTTTTAACTTTATTTTATTTTGTAGGCATTAAAAAAACATGAATAATGATACAAGTCTTATCTCTCAAACCTTTATGGTTTATGAGATATTCACAAGCAAAGTTCCCCTCCCCGCCCCTTTTACCTAGTATAAGCAATCTCTTCTCAGATGTGAGTCTGGTTGTATGACAGTACAGATAACAGAAAGGGACAATTTTCTTTGTATGAAAACAATGAAAGCCCTTCCCCCCTTGACAAGGTTTTCAGCTTTTTCCATTATCTTAATTGAAGATTGTCCCTCTCTGCAGTCTATCTGGGCATCTCCCTTCTGATCCGGTTGAACAGGGGGGGGAAACTTTGTTTGTGAATATCTCTTAAACCATAAAGGTTTCAGAGATAAGACTTATATCATTCTTCATGTTTTTTTAATGCCTACAAAATAAAATAAAGTTAAAATGAAGTATTACTATCCCTTTAAATGGGGATTTTAATCCCTTGAATGCTAGAGAGGTCACCAATGCAACGCCACATTTTTTATGTATTTTTTTCAATCTCTTAATTCGGTAAATAAATAGTAACTGTGCATTACAATTTGCATAAATATGTTTAAGTCTGTTCACTGTAGAGGTTGTGTTATCTACTTTTTACATAACATATAATTTAGTCATTGGTGCTCAATCTCTTGCCTACAACTGTATATGTCCAAACCCAACTTCATTAGGGTATACAACAGGCAACATGTAGGCAAGTTGTGTTAAGCTGATGTAAGTGCACGGCTAAATGCTTGAGGGACATCTCAGCGGAGATGCACTAACATTCTATAAGGGTCCTATCTGGTGATATTGTGGTGAACGGGACCTGAATCCATCTTGTGGTATGCACTTTTCCATTTTTTCCCTGTGATTATGCATCAAATATGCCTACATCGGTATCCCTTCTCAATGCCTTCATTTTATTTACAGTGTTTCAATGTCTCTATTGCCGGTGACTTAATGAGCCATTTTCATATCCACAAGGTAGTGTGTCATGTAAGGTCTTATTAGCCAACCCACAACATTGCCTAGTTTTCCTATCTCACATCCCTTTATATCCACACATTACACTCTGTATAGCACTATTTGCCACCACCAGATTTTATTGATGATTATTAGTTCATCCCTGACTATGATCAGACTAAGACAACCCCCAAATATAACATCAATGGATTATTACAGTAGCTGCTCACTTCTATAGCTTCATCTATAGCACAAAGATAGAACTGATTATTGATAGGCTGACCATACATCACCTTTAAAAAGGGACACACATGAAAAATGCCTACTACAGGGTTGCTTTGATTTTGGTGCACTCCTGAAATATGCCTATTTCCTATGTGTCCCTTTTTAAAGGTGAGGTATGGTCAGCCTAATTATTGATTAAATCTAATAAAAGATCACAGCTCCCATGTGCAAAATATATAATAAACTAGCATACAAAATATAGGCAAAAACAGTTATACAATAAAAAGATTTAACCCTTTGAGTGTCAGAGTGTCAGCAATGTGAGTTATCATTTGGCAGAAAAAGAAATATTTTATTTTCATGTCTTGTGATACATTTGCAGAGTGGTTGTTTCTTTTCTTTTTCATGGATAAATATTGTGAACAAATGGCAAGTTGTTTCCAAATTTGAATGATTTTTCTGTATGTTCCTTATCTTCTTATAGAAATGTTATGTTTCAAAAATATAAGACCGTACACTGAGCACGTTAGATTGTGCTAGGTGAACTTTTGTGTTTCTGACACTTTCCATTGCAGGTCATCCCATAATGATGGAGTACCTTTTTTTTAAGGAGGCTGGCAGCTACCCAACAAGATATAGCATTTCTTGCTTTTCAAATATTTTGGTATATTGTAAGTAGTGAAAGTATATAAAAGTATATAAAACATAAAATAGTTTGGAAACCTGCACTTTGACCTAGAGGGTGATTTTATGATCATTACAGCAAAGACATAGAGAATCAGCAGATTGTGGCAAATGTATTTTTTCGTCTCCTGATACCTCCCCCCTCACACACACATAACTACCACCACAATATACTATCTCATCCTATTATTATGCCAAAGCTGTACTGCAACAGGCACAAAACACACTCCTTAACGAGTTTGTTGTTTGTTTGTGTCTCCTTGTAAGTCTTAAAACCAAAATGTGTTACACTGACTGAATATCTGTCTTTGTGGATCTTTGAGTTGGATCACTGTGCCTGGGAGGAGACGCTTATGTGTGTGTCTTCTTAATTGTATTGTTTTTGTGCAATCCATCGGGATGGTGGAATGCCTGAATCAGTGCCTCACTTTCTGTACCAAAACTTCATTCAGCTGTATTTCATAAATCATAGTTGATAAAGTTGTCATCAGAACCATCCCACCCCCTGACCCCCACATACACACCCCAACATCAGGATCCCTTACTCAATTACATTTAGATTAGAGAGTGTCTTAATCATTTTGAGGATCTGCCTGTGTTAATAATAATCCCCTGTGCTCAACTGAGGATATTTTGAAAGCCTGCAGCATTAGGGGGTCTGAGGAGAGGTGTGAGCTCCTCTGTCATGTCATCCCATTGGTGTACAATTGTTCTTGAAAAATACATAGCTATCCAACATTGTATTTTATTCTATGATTGTCAGTTAAAGGGATAGTAATACTTAAAATGTAAAAAAAAATATGTTGTAGGGTTTATCCCCCTGAGTAAAACAAGGGCACTCCCACTGCGGAAAGGTGTTTCATTCAAAAGTTATTAATTTTCAAAGTTGATTTATTTAGGTGCAATATCACAGTGGCCTGAAATTGTGCAGTGGTGCTGTTGCTACACGTTCCTATGGACATCTCTGGTCAGCTGACCATAAATCTCCATAGGATGGTGTAGCAATAGCGCCACTGTACAATTTCAGGCCACTGTGATATTGCACCTAAAAAATTCAACTTTGAAAATTAATAACTTTTGAATGAAACACCTTTCAGCAGTGAGAGTACTCTTGTTTTACTCAGGGGGATAAACCCTACAACATATTTTTTTTTCCATTTTAAGTATTACTATCCCTTTAATGTAGTACCTGAAAAGGGCGACAACATAAAAACTAACCTTATTTTTCAACTGCAAATTTCTGAGCAAGAAATATTTAATTTAGAAACACCTTTCAAAACATATATGATGTTGGAGGGCTATTTTCTTATTTCTGCATGGCATTCAAAATGGCTCAAACTGTAAAAAAATATATATATTTTGCTTCATATTTTTCAATTTCTCGCTTTTTGTTTAAAGTCTGCAGTTCTGTTGTTTTGCTAATACGAGTAGATACCTTACATATAACTATATTAGTTTGATACAGAAGTTTAGAAAAAAAATGTTCTCTGCATTGAATTTGAAATACAAAATCAATAAGTTATTTGTCATCCTGGAAATGCTCTCTCTGGCATATCTAGAGGTATGAATAAACAAGGGCATCCTTCAAAATTGTATGATCTACTTAAAAAAAATTAAATGTGACATGTTATTTCTTCTAAAAAAAAAAACAAAACAAAAAAAACACTGATCTCATTATTTAACTGTAAGTGACAAAAATGCTCAGTAAAGGGGAGGAAATGGTTTTTTCATCAATTAAAAAAATAAAATAGTTACATAGTTAAGGAAATTGAAAAAGAAGTGTCCGTCGAGTTTTTTTTTTTCCCTGGATTGCATTCCATCAGAAAATATTTATTGAAACACTAGTGTAAAAGCCCGTGTACACGGGCAAAGGTCTGGGTAATGTTAACCCTTTGAGTGCCAGAGGGGTACGCAACGCGTTGCATACCCCTCTGGCACTCAAAGGGTTAAATGGCCGCAACCTCACTGCTCCACACGATGCAGTCTTGCGTCGCCTCACTCACGAGATGCCATCATGCACAGCAGAGACTGCCCGAACGCTGGCAGTCGCTACTGCGCATGAGTGCATCATGACAAACATCCTAGCGAATTATTATATAGGATTTTCTGATGGTTAGTTTGTCAAGTGAACTCTGGCTGATGGTCAGAATCTGTTTGCCAAATTGGCTGTTTTGTTAAAAAACAAACTGAAAAGGTTATGGTGGGGAAAAAAGTGAATGAAAACCCCTTCCACCTGAATTTGGTCAGCATACACATACTCCAAGGAATCCATGTATAAAGTGGAATCTGAGGCAAAAAGGTGATTCCTTGTTAAACTTATTTGCATATGCCTACCCAGAATCCCATGCAGAAGTAACAAACAATGCAAATGTGAGATTTCTGTGGGAAAAGCAAGTCTTATGGCTTGACTGGTGTGTCAAAATTTTGGTCAAAAAAAAAAATGGAGTCTCTAGAAGCCCAAAGGAAGCAGCCAGACTGCTACTTCAAGGGATAGTAATACTTAAAATGTAAAAAAGAATAAGTTGTAGGGTTTATCCCCCTGAGTAAAACAGGAGCACTCCCAGTGCTGAGAGGTGTTTCATTCAAAAGTTATTAATTTTCAAAGTTGAATTTTTTAGGTGCAATATCACAGTGGCCTGAAAATGTACAGTGGCGCTGTTGTTACACCATCCTATGGAGATTTATGGTCCCGGGACCAGAGCTGTCCATAGGATCGTGTAGCAACGGCGCCACTGTACAATTTCAGGCCACTGTGATATTGCATCTAAAAAAATTAACTTTGAAAATTAATATCTTTTGAATGAAACACCTTTCAGCAGACGGAGTACTCTTGTTTTACTCAGAGGGATAAACTCTACAACATATTTTATCACATTTTAAGTATTACTATCCCTTTAAGACTGACACTTCCCTTGGTCTTGATCAGAATGGGGAGGCAAGGGGGAGGGCAATAGACTGCATGGTCCCCACTGATCCTCAGTGCCTCTGTAGACACTTCCCACATCTCTATCATGCACAGTTAACCCCTCTGTTGCCAGGTAGCAGCAGTCTTGCTGCACTGGCAGTGAAGAGGTTTATCCCCATGTTATAAAAAATAAATAACCCCAAGCCACTCCCACCTACACCACACAAACGAAAGTTAAACCCTTTCATTTCCAGTGCAGCTAGAATGATCCACACTGGCAACAGAAGGGTTAATCACTATAAATAAAAAAGACAAAATAAAGTAAAAAATAACTGTCAAAATGACCATTTAAAAATACTGGGATAGTACTATCCTCTGAATTCTCCACCCTGACTAGATAAGGATGGAGAGTGTTAAAAACTGGGGTCCAATCACCCCATATTATTTTAAAAGTCAAAGAAACTAGAAAACAAATCATATGGGAACCCTATATCAATTTTAAGAAATCCAATAAAGGAGTCACTGGGACCCCTTCCAACCCCAGTGGAACTGTGTGTGAAGTGTAATATCGGGATCCATCTGTGTCTTGGACACCCTGGTCTTCACAACAGTTTACCTAAACAAAGAAAAAGGAACAACTAACAATCCTTAACCACTTATGTGACTGCTAATGAAATAAAATGTTGTCCCTCCATTCCTGGGTGAATACTCAGGACATTGTAGAAGAAATAAACAGGATTGGTTTATATACAAGCCAATCCCTGTTTAAATCTGTTCCCATGCTCTGACCGGCTGGTAGGTGGGGTTACACAGGGTCCTATAAGTGACCTTGTAGCCAATCAGAGACAAAAAGAAGGGGCAACGTTTGTACAAGATATGACCCCTTCCTAGAACCAATCTGATGTTCCTAGCCAATCAGAGAGTGTCAATACATGTAAACAGAGATTGGCTTGTATATAAACCAATCCCTGTGTATTTTTACTACAGCAAAAGCCAAAGAAGTTCTGGTGGAGGGGGATTGACGTATTTTATTTTTGTCAATGTAAGCGGGAGGATACAGTTTTAGGGGTTTTTTATTTTCTTTTATTTCTTTAGGTCCAGACTCCATTCATCTTTATTTTCAACTTCTCCCTTAGGGTGGGTAGAGGAATGGGTCCTGAACTCCTTCTATAGACATTTGTTTTTTATGAATATGGCAGTCCAGACCTCGCATTAATATTGTCTTTTTCTTCCTCTCTCAGTGAAAGAGTTGTGGAAGGGGTCCTGATACCCCCTTCTTGGGCAATAAATTAACCAATACTGGGACTTTGCATACCATATTGATTTATTTCCTTGGTGTTTATTTTTAAGAATTAATATGGGTTATATGTACCCCATATTCATTTATTTTGTTGAAAAATGTATATAAATATGGGGTGAATGTAACCCATATTTCCTAAATTAATTTAGGCAGGAAAAAGGGTGCTTCCCCCATTAAAAAAAAAAAACACAATATAGGTTCTCAGGACTCCATACTATTTTTAAAGGGATAGTAACTTCGAAAAAAGTACAGGCGAATTTGTAGGTACAATTAAAAACTACTTACTGCCCTCATTCCCATCTCTCATACCGTTATGGTTTGAGAAGTGTAAGAAAATAAAGACTTCCGCTCTCTCCCCCTTCTCATGTGTCCGCTGTATATCGAATGTCATGAGTTCCTGCTTCCGGGACCAGAAGGCGGCTCTTCAGGAGCGCTGTCATCGAGATATATAACTATAATTATTTCATCGGTATGGTCTACAACGTGTTCCTGGCTTGCAAGCACATGTTGTAGACCATTCCGATGAAGTAATTATAGTTAGATATAGTGCTCCTGAAGAGCCGCCTAAAGTCGGGCGACCAGATTCTGCCTCCAACAGCTTTACAGCTTGTCAGGCAGAAAGGGGAGGGAGCGGAGACCTTTATTTTCTTACATCTCTCAAACCATAACGGTTTGAGAGATGGGAATGAGTGCATTAAGTATGTTTTAATTGTACCTATAAATTCGCCTGTACTTTTTTTTCGAGGTTACTATCGCTTTAAGCTCTCCCTTCCAATCTGATCAGGATAGAGAGATGATGGGATAATGCCTATATATATATATATATATATATATATATATATATATATATATATATATAATTAAGGCCATTTGTGACTTAAATTATACAATATGTTTCGTTTGACAAATTTAAAATCTCTGTTTCCAGGGAGACTGGGAATCATTAATTGCAGCCAATCAAGGACTAATGGTAGGCCTGTTTATTCTGTGTGGTGGGAGTGGGAGTTAGTCTATATTTTAAATTAACACCTCAGTTGTCAGTAAATTAGCCTCTTGACACATAATTTTATTGTATGTATATAGCAAAACTGTCTATAGGTTTTCAATTATTTTCTTTTAAATAAGAGATAAAGCTTTTGAAAAAATATCCATTGATGTCACAGATTCCTCTACCTGCAGTACAAGGTGTATCACACAGCTCTGCAGGACGTCCCCTGTTCTGAAGGACCTTTCCCACCTCTCCTTGGGAGTGAGCACGCTCCCTTCATTTTGTGTATGTTTACAGCCTTTTCAGCATAACACGATTCCTCACAATAACAAGTGCTTAAAGGGATAGTAATACCTAAAATGTAAAAAAAATATGTTGTAGGGTTTATCCCCCTGAGTAAAACAAGAGTACTCCCACTGCTGAAAGGTGTTTCATTCAAAAGTTATTAATTTTCAAAGTTGAATTTTTTAGGTGCAATATCACAGTGGCCTGAAATTGTACAGTGGCTCTGTTGCTACACGATCCTATGGACAGCTCTGGTCTCAGGACCATAAATCTCCATAGGATGGTGTAGCAACAGCGCCACTGTAAAATTTCAGGCCACTGTGATATTGCACCTAAAAAATTAAACTTTGAAAATTAATAACTTTTGAATGAAACATCTTTCAGCAGTGGGAGTACTCTTGTTTTACTCAGGGGGATAAACCCTACAACATATTTTTTTTTACATTTTAGGTATTACTATCCCTTTAAAGACCCAGGTGTATGGCCCGCGTATGTTAGCGTCCTGCACACCCACCATCAGCTTCTCTGGGAGGGACTTTTCCAGTTCATGGGGGCTCCGAGAGTTTTGCTATATACGTACAATAACATTAAGTGTCCAGAAGGTGAAATAATCCTATATAATAATTCGCCAAGTTGTGTGTAACGCCCGACATGCGCAGTAGATACTGCTGCGCGTGCGGCAGTCACACGCAGTGGAGACTGCTCGCGCCGCGGCTGATACAGAGCTGGGCGCTCCGAAGGAGCGTCCAGCTCTGTATCAGCCGAGGCGCGGGCAGTCTCCACCGCTTGTGACTGCCCCGCGACCGGCTGCCTGAGGCACTGTGGCCCGTGTAACGGGCTGTTCAACTAGTAATTAATAATACAATATGTTTCTTTTGAAAAATTTAACATCTCTATTTCCAGGGAAGCTGGGACACATTGATGGCAGCCAGTCTAGAACAAATGGTGGACCTGGTTTTGCTGTGTGGTGGGAGGGGTTGTCAGTCTATATTTTTATTTTATTTTAATTAACACCTCAGTTGTCAGCCAATTAGCAACACATTGCACAGCAATGCTCTGCAAGCTGTTTTGCACTGGAGGAGTTAATGGGGACTTAGGGGAGGGTAGGGTTTGTGCCTTTGTGGACACAGAAAGGCCTGCAGTGGTCGTGCCGTTGCAGCCCTGAGCTGCTGAGCTCGTGAGGACCTCTCTGACCACAAAAGGAAGCACTGAAAAAGTCTTTCTGTCAGAACATGATATCAGACTTCGCTACTTTTGAATGTTTTTCGTGCTGTTTTGTCCAAATTTGCTAACTTAAAGTGGAACTATTGTCCCAACAACATTTGGACTAAATCTACACTCTTCATTTATATTGTAAACATGTTGTAGTCCTTTTTTTACTTTAACCCCTTAAGGACCCATGACGGTCCTGCACCGTCATGGGTTGTTATACCCTTAACGACCCATGACGGTCCAGGACCGTCATGGCTTAAATGATAGCAGCGTGCACGCTGCTATCATTAATTCCAGGCTGAGACTAAGCACACAACGCATGCTTACACAACACACTTTTTTTTTTAAACATTTTTATTTAAAAAAAAAATATATATATATATAACTAAACAATATTGGAAGTGTGATTGTTGTGGAGCCATGTAATACACTTATATACACCACCAAATGCCAGGTATAAAAAAGTGTCAAAACAGGGTGGGAAAAAGGGACATAGGGATTTTCACCCAGGGGGGACAGTGGCCACTTTAAACTGCGCATTTTGTAGGTATGACTGACCGGTCATACTTTTCATGCAGTCTCCATAAAAATGTAACCCTTTGTGGCCAATTGATCCCAAGAGAAAAATCAAAAATGGTGGGGTTTTTTTACTTTTTTTTACTTTTTTTTTTTAAATTTTCATAGAGTAAATGGTGGGTTATCCATATATGTGGGGTATCAAAAGAAAGCCCTATTTGTGCGTAGAAAAACAGTATATAATTTATGGGGGTGGAATAAAAGCCTAAGAGGGAAAACACTGTTGAACAAAGACATAGTCAAAAAGGTCAGAATTGCTCCGGTCCTTAAGGGAAAACGACCTCAGATTTTCCCGGTCCTTAAGGGGTTAAAGTTTGGAGGTTCGGCAAAAACAGTAAATCTAAATCTTACCCAGTGATGTCAGGACTGAGGGAGACGGACTGCGCATGTCTTACTGCTTACCTTAAGGTAAGCTAGTCACTCCCATCGGTCCTGTCCATCCTGCCTGTGTCCTCCGGTTCACTAGCACGTGACCTGACGAGCACTAACCTCTAAGCATGTTCAGGTCATGGTACAGAAGTGCGAGCGCGTGCATGTCTAGCTCGCACTATATATTTTTCCCCTATGATAAAGTTAGTTTGATCCAGAATTGTTTTTTTATTTTTTTTATATAACTGTTACTGGTATTCGCTATTTAACTACTGTACAATATACTGCAGATTACATTGGGAGTGAAATAGTTAAATGACTTGGAATCAAAGTGCCTGTGTTAATATACAAGTATTAATGACACCCCATTCGCAATAAAAATACTTTACAATACAACGCAGGATAATGTGTTAACGCTTTATCCTGCGTTGTATTGTAAAGTATTTTAATTGGAATGGTGTGTCATTAATACTTGTATATTAACATAGGCACTATTGATTCTAAGTAATTTAACTATTTCACTCCCAATGTAATCTGCAATATATTGTACAGTAGTTAAAGGGGAACTACCACCCCGCAAAAACTTCATTCTAATTAAGTCTTCATCTGGTGACTAGCTGATTAGTAGCGCTAGTCGCCAGAAATATTACCTGGTTTGAAAGATTTTCTACTTCTTCGGAGGCTGACAGTAGCAGGAAGCACAGACATCTTGCCATAGTGACGTCCGTGCGCCTGCGCTGTCAGTCCCTTTTGGAACCGGCCGGCTCCAAAAGGGACTGACAGCGCAGGAGCACGGACGTCACTATAACAAGATGTCCGTGCTTCCTGCTACTGTCAGCCTCCGAAAAAGTAGAAAATCTTTCAAACCAGGTAATATTTCTGGCGACTAGTGCTACTAAGCAGCTAGTCACCAGATGAAGACTTAATTAGAATGAAGTTTTTGCGGGGTGGTAGTTCCCCTTTAAATAGCGAATGCCAGTAAAGGTTATATAATAACAAAGGATATTTTATTATAATTAAAATAAAAATGATGTTATTTATGATATCATTATGTTAAATAAATGGTTATAGTGCCTGACACACATCTTACCTTGAGATCTGATGTGTGCAGGCAATGACGCGCGCGGCCGAGAATAATAATAATAATCCTTTATTTATATAGCGCACACAGATTCCGTAGCGCGAAGGAAGATAGTTTCACATGACTTGTAGGAGATGCATCTGAGAGGCGCGCACTACAGATAGGAGGACAATGGGCAGAGTCTCCGAGCCTGATTGACAGGCAACAGAGCCGGCAACACATGCGAATTGCATGCTAAAATCCAATATGGTTGCGATCTACAACTTGTTGGGGCACATAATAAAGGTACATTTACAGATCTTATAATTTTTGGATGTATCTCATACATTTTAAGGCATGCAATAGGGATATCTGCTTGGATAAACCAAGTTGATATCCTACAATAGTTCCACTTTAAACTGCAAAATTTGGTGTACATTATGGCTGGAATGTGATAGTAAAAGTCAGAAATTCCTATTGTACTAGAATGTTTCATTCTAATGGAATAGAATCTTTTTATTGATCCAAGAGAAAAAATAAACGCATTAAGAAAATAAATGTGTAGATTTTTTCACTCATCCTGCAAAATGGAGTGGAGACCACACATTCACTTGTCATCACAGAATCACACAGCCTTGTTCCTCTGTCTGCCATGACTTAATGGGAAAGTAAACACTAATTATGAAAAAAATATATATTTTATGATTTTCTTGCTGAGTACCCACAATGCTGTTAAATTGTGTTAACAAGCACTTTTTCAGAGTTGACAGTCAACAATTTTGTTGCCTCACAGTTAATGGAATTATTGCGACTGTTGCTGTTTTTGAAGAAAGTGTGTGTGTTCAATCAAGACTAAACAATGGACTGCAAATGTTCACATTTCTCTTTTAATAACTTTCCAATGAATCATCTCGCAAAGAAATGATAAACAATGGCAAAGAGTCATGCTCTCATGGTCCTAGTGCCTGGGTACTAGCAGGGCCGGATTTACATCTCAGGAGCCTGTAGGCACAGAAATCTGAAGTGACCCCTCCCCATTGGCCATCTCCACTGGACACCTCCACAATGCTCCTAATCTCCACATTGCCTCCCATCAGCTCCATATTGCCCCATCATCTCCAAATTGCCTCCATCAGCTCCATATTGCCCAGGCATTGCCCCCATCAGCTCCATATTGCCCCCATAAGCTCCAACTTGCCCCCTATCAGCTCCATATTGCACATTGCCCCCCACCTGTGTCCGTTTTCTACCTCTTCCCTGGTAGTCCAGCAGCAGGAGAGGTCTGTATGTGCCTCCTCCTTCTGCACGGAACTGTAGCTGCTGGAGCTCCCGTGCGGTCTTCTCTTCAGTAATGCAGAACGCTGGGAGATGATGTCATCCCCCAGCGCTCTGTATTACTAAAGAGCCGACAAAGGAGCTCAGCAGCTACAGGTCTGTGCTGAAGAAGGCACAGACCTGTCTTCACCATGTTGCGGTGCCGGGCGGCAGGGAAGGCGTATTAAAAAAAAACAAAAAAAAACACAACATGATCCCAATAACAGGTGCCCCTCTGTGGGGTGCGCCTGTAGGCAGATGCCTACTCTGCCTAATTATAAATCCGGCCCTGGGTACTAGCTAGTTTGGTTGGATATGAGTCACAGTCTTTAGAAGATAGAAATAACAGGTCCTCAAGTCCTAGTAAAAGTCATGTTCACAATAACGTCTGAAGGATCATGAAACAAACTACAACAGTTCTGCTCAGCTCTACACTTTAGTTGCTAACAAAGTGCCTATTACTGGCCCATATTGTGCCTAGTAGTTTTATTGGTTGCATTTAGGGAGGTGCCATTTCAATTCCTTTAAAATTCCATCACACTCTAAGCTAAATCATATTATAAATTTACAAATAACGAAAAAAAAAATCTACTTGAAATGAATGGTACTAAAGCGTCTACATTCAGTTCACACTGGACTAGACAACATTCCACTCTCCAGGTATTGGGGTCTACGACTAACATCATTCTTAACATGCTATTGACTGGTTGGAGGTGATGGACATTGTAGTCTGCAACAGCTGGAGAGCCAATGGTTGTCTACCCCTGAAGTAATGTGATTGATTGCATTTTTTGTGCTGTTAATCAAGAACCAAAACTACAGGATTTGCATGCGGTTTACTGAACCCCAATAATCAGCCAAATTCTACCAAAATCAACATGTCTGGACCCAAATTCCCAACACCTTCCTGGATTTGGTTTTTCCCCTTATTGAAATAATTTATTTTTATTATAATTACTACTATGACTCAAATATATGGTTTTATTTTATTTTATTTTTTTTTCATAAAATTTGAATACACAATATCCAACGTGTAGGCCGTGGACCAAATGCGGCCCTTCTTACTCCAGGGTGTGGCCCATCTGAGATTTTTTTAAAATATATTTTTTATACTTATACATATGAACTAGTAGGCCAATAAGACCTAATCCTGTGCTTACCAGTACCGTACATTTCAAGAATAGATGAAAAAATTTGGACCCCCCCTGAAATAGTAGAACTGTTTAAATGTCTGATAAAAATATAAAAATGCATTTATTCCCTTAACGACCACCTGATCAAGCGGTGGGTGGCTGTTAAGGACCCTTTTATTATACTTCGCAATGAATTCTGGGATGGCAAGCTGTGCTGCCATCCCAGAATTCCATTGTGCCAGGACCGTCACTGGTCCTTAATGACCAGATTGGCGTGAGAATCCTGGGATGTCATACATAGATAAGGGGATTAACCATTTGAGTGTCACAGGGGTATCCAATGCATTGCAAAGCAATGCATTTGTTAACTCTCTGGCACTCAAAGGGTTAGAAGAAAATCCCCTGAAAAAACCCTGCTTGTTTAACCCTTTGAGTGTCAGGGGGATATACAGCACCTTTCTCTGCAATGCACTGCACACCCCTCTGGCACTCAAAGGATAAATGTAAAATGTTCACCACCAATCATAATTTAATCCTTTGAGTGACAGAAGGTATGCAGCGCATTGCGAAGCAAGCGTTGCGTACTTCTCTGGCACTCAAAGGGTTAACTCCTTGGCTGCTAGAGGACACCAATATAATGCAAAGCAATGTGCTGGAGATCTCTCTGGCAATCATGGGGTTAATGTGCCGTTCACTTGGAAAAGCGTGATTCACGGAGTAAGAACATTTTAAGAGGATTTCTTAATTATTATGGAAAGAAGTATGATTAAGATTATAAGAAAGAAGAGGCGTAGGATTTCCATTGACTTCCACAGAATTCCCATCCCGCGGTCACAACCTGTCGGTAAGAGAAGGACAAAGGTCAGAATTATCCACCATTTGTTTTCATGGGGTGACACTGTATCAGTGCTTTAATGTTCCGCATTCTAGATTGGGATTCATTGATTTAAAGGGGCTTTTAATCCCTTCTCAATGCATCAGAGAATCTCTATAACACAAATATTCTTAATAAATCACCCCCAGTGTTGCTAACAGTTTGAGTTATGATATGATGTTTGAGCTGTAATGATATCTGAATAACAAACTGACCAGCAGTGGAAGTATAATTGTTTTGCTCAACAGGAAATGGTTTCTGACCCCCCCCACACACACACTCAAATATACACACTCATAAACACACACACTTATAAACACACACACTCAAATACACACACTCATACACACACACAACACATACACACACACTCATACACACACACAAACATATACACACTCACTCTCATACAGTGGCGTAACTAGAAGCCACCGGGCCCTGGTGCAGAAATTGCCATGGGCCCGCCCCGCCCCCCCCTCCCCATCTTCACATTGCCCCATGTCCATCTCCTACCTCCATCACCCTCTCCCGCGCGGTTCTCAGTAATGCAGAGCGCTGGGAGATTATGTCATCTCCCAGCGCTCTGCATTACTAGAGTGCCAGGAGATCAGCTGAGCTGCTGCGGGCACGGGCGAGTGGCGATGAGTTTGTAGGGGGCAGCCGGGCCCCTGGAGTGACCGGCCCGGTCGCAGATGTGACCCCTGCAACCCCTATTGTTACGCCACTGCTCTCATACACACACACGCAAACTCATACACACACTCAAATACACACACTCACTCATACTCACAAATACACTCATACACACACTCAAATACACACAAACACTCAAACTCACACACACACTCAAATACTCACACACTAACACACAAACACACTCATACACACACACTGAAACTCACACAGACTCAAATACACACACTCATACACACACACGCATACACACACTCATACACACACACATACACACACACACACACACACACACACACACACACACTCAGAATGACTGGTAGGAGCTGTCTGGGACTGCACACAGAGCAGATACACCTCTTTTTACTAAGCCTTTTCCCATGACAGCAGACTTAGCTAAACAAAATAATTGTCATTTAAGATGTGTAGTTTTATAAAGCAGGATAGATGAAATGATCTGAACAGGTATGGATTGGAGGAGAGGGGATATGATAGAAACATTCAGATACATGAAGGGAGGGAAGAACATTTCAAAGGAGTTAAAATGTTAGGACTATCCTGTAAATATGTCAACCCCAAATCATTATATTAGTATCCATGGAATCATGAAAATCCTATATAATAATTCGCTAAGTATGTCTGTCAGAAGCCGTCATGTGCAGTAAAGATGTCTGAGCGTGCTGAAGTCATGCACAGTAGAGATGTCTGAGCGTGCTGAAGTCATGCACAGTAAAGATGTCTGAGCGTGCTGAAGTCATGCACAGTAGAGGCTGCCCGGCCGCGGAACGTTAGCGAACAGGATCCGGCCACCAGCCGAGGTTGCTGGGTGGCACAGTGGCCTGTGTTCACGGACTTTTCGACTAGTAGTGTAATAAAATGTGTTAAGTGTCAAAGTCATTTGAAATTATAACTTCATATTGGACTTACAGGAATAGGAGAGTGCGGCCATCTTGGCAAAGTGGGATCTGTGCGCCTGTACTGTCTGTCCCTGTGCTGTACTGGAACCCCCCCATTGGCAAAGCTCTGTGAGTGACAGAGACAGGAACAGACAGCGCAGGTGCGCAGATCCCACTTCCACAAGATGGCTGCACTCTCCTATTCCTGTAAATCCGATATGAAGTTATGATTTCAAATGATGGCAACACTGAACAAACTTTATTACACTATTTTGCTGATTCCATGCATACTAACAATAATTGGAGGTGACTTATATTTACATGACAGTTCTACTTTAAATATAACGTAAGAAAGTTTTACTTCACAGAGATTGGTAAATAAGTGGAACAGCCCACCAGCAGAAGTGGTAGAGGTTATTACAGTGAAGGAATGTAAACATGCATGGGATAGGCACAAGGCTGTCCTGAACATAAAACAAGACCAAGGACCAAATAAGGTTTGAGGTTTTTACAATAGGAAAATGGCAGATAGATGGACCTAATAGTTCTATGTTTCTATGTTAAATAAAAGTAAATCAGCCTATATGCAGTGATAGCCGTTTGTTTGTGACATAAATAATTTTTGAGAAATTAGCCTTTATTTGTTGGTGGCACGGTGTGGCATTTTATGCTAATTAGCTTCTGTGCTGGCCAATAACACCACGGGTTGTGCTCTCTGTATCTATTGAGTCCACACCCTGGGGCATATCTAATAGCACAGTGAGCTGGAAGTTTGGTCTCAAGTGGAAATACTTACCACAGAGTGCGGGGAATTAGCATAAAACTCCATATTGTGACCAGGGCCGGATTTACATCTCAGGAGCCTGTAGGCACAGAAATCTGAAGCGCCCCCCCCCCCAACTGGCCATCTTCACAATGCTCCAAATCTCCACATTACCCCCCCATATCCATATTGCCCTCACATTGCCCCCATCAGTTCCAACTGTCTTGTCCCATCAGCTCCACATTGCCCCATCAGCTCCAACTGTCTTGCCCCCATCATCTCCAAGTTGCCACCATCAGCTCCAAGCTCCAACTTGCCCCCATCAGCTCCAACTTGCCCCATCAACTCCAACTGTCTTGCCCCATCAGCTCCAACTGTCTTTCCCCCATCAGCTCCAACTGTCTTGTCCCCATCAGCTCCAACTTGCCCCCATCAGCTCCAAGCTCCACATTTCCCCCATCAGCTCCAAGCTCCATATTGACCCATCAGCTCCAACTTGCCCTCACATTGCCATCAGCTCCACATTGCCCCCCGTATCCGTTTCCTACTTCCTGGTGGTCCAGCGGCAGGAGATGACTGTGCCGCCTTCTGCACAGAACCTGCAGTTTCTGTTGCATGCTCTGTCTTCTCTTTAGGAATGTAGAGCGCTGGGAGATGATGTCATCTCCCAGCGGTCTACATTAGAGCCAACAAGGGGAAGCAACAACAGCTACAGCCTTCGGCACAGACCTTAGCAAGTGAGAGGCGGGCCGGGGCGGGCGGCAGGTTACTGTGCGCAGCGCGGCAGTGCTGTAAATATAAAAAAAAACCCTGCTGTGAATTAAAAAAAAATAATAATAATTTCAATGACAGGCTCCCCTCTGTGGGGTGCTCCTGTAGGCAGGTGTCTACTCTGCCTTACGGCAAATCCGGCCATGATTGTGACACCAAATCATACAGGTGAATTTCCCAAAAACAATTTATTTTACAAACAATTGGCTAGTAAAAATATGCAGATTTTCATTAAAGTTGTCTCGGGATGACAGGTTCACTTTCAGATAACTCATTGAAGACCTGAACGGTGCTCAAGGCATGGGAGGGGCATTTCTGGGTAAACCAATTGAGTCAAAGGGGAGAAACATTTCTTCTCCCCGATTTAACCCTCTGAGTTCCAGAGCGTTGCAATGCGTTGGATATCTCTGGGACACTCAAAGGGTTAAATCCCTTGAATGCTAGAGAGGGATCTAAATATTGTACTGCAATGTGTTGGAAAGCTCTATAGCATTCAAAGTGCTACAAATAAGAATACTTATTATCCCCAATGGTATGTATGTATGTATGTACAGCTTTACCAGGCAGCACGGTGGCTCAGTGGTTAGCACTGTTGCCTTGCAGCGGTGGGGTCCTGGGTTCAAATCCCACCAAGGACAAAATCTGTAATGAGTTTGTATGTTCTCACTGTGTTTGTGTGGGTTTCCTCATTGGGGACAGGAACCAATATGAGTGTAAAGTGCTGTGTAATCTGTGTGCGCTATATATAAAAATAAAGAATTATTATTTATATGGTGCCATGTGTGCAGCACCTTACAATAGTAGTCCACAAACAATTTAGTCCTGCACCAACTAAATCAAACACCAGAAAGACACCAAATGGTGTGGTGCATTCTGGGTATTTATACACACACACAAAATATGTGAAGAATTGGTCCCAGAAAAGCTGTGGAGAACAAGTCACAAAAAAAGAATACTTCATAAAATTAGACACACATTTGACTCAGAGATACAGAAAACAATCCTTTTATTTGTGGTACTGACGAAGACGAGTAGGCGAAACGCGTGGGATCTTTACAGAAGAACCCAAAACAAAACAACTCTGCGCTCTTCCATGTAAATTGCCCAAATGAGAACCCTGTGTAAAGCATATATCATACCACTTTAACAAATTTTGGGGTCTTCGTTGCATAGATTGGCCAAAGTATGTCTAAGCCCGCCTGCCAACGTCAAGGCTCCCCAATATCAGGTGAGTACCTAACCTTTCATACAATCATTCCTATCTAGGTTAAAATGCCCCTGAGAATTCTTGTAGTAACGAGTAGGGAGTATTTAAAAAACATTTAGCACATTTAAAAACAGTTTCAAACATATTCATGTTAGGCAGGGGCGGGCTGGCCCGGGGGGCAGGGGGGCAATTGCCCCCCGGGCCGCAGGGCCAGCGCGTGTAGCGGGCCGCCATGTTAGACATGTGACTGACTGTCTGTCAGTCTTAGCGTGCAGGGCCGCAGCGGAGGGGGAATTGTTACTTTTTTATGTTCTCTTCTCCCCACTCCGCAACGATGACAGCCGGGACAGTGTCATAAGCGGAGACGCCGCTTGGTGCAAGCTGGTGTTTTCTTTTCTCTGTTCTGAGGCCAGTGCAAGTTTAAAACTGGCGCCCAGACTGAGGAAGAAAACCCCAGCATGCACCACGCAGCGTCTCAGCGTGACTCGGTCCTGACTGTCATCGGTGCGGGCAGTGTGGAGAAGAAGACAACGAGGCATAAGGAGGTACTGGGGGTGGGAGAGAAAGAAGTATACAAGGGGAAGAAAGAGAGGTACAGAGGAGAGAAAGAGGCACAATGGGGAAGGGGGGAAGAAAGAAGTACATGGGGGAAGAAAGAGAGGTACAAGGAGGGGGAAGAGGTACAGAGGGGAGAAAGAGGCACAATGGGGAAGGGGGGAAGAAAGAGAGGTACAAGAAGGGGGAAGAGGTACAGAGGGGAGAAAGAGGCACAATGGGGAAGGGGGGAGAAAGAGGTACAAGGAGGGGGAAGAGGTACAGAGGGGAGAAAGAGGCACAATGGGGAAGGGGGGAAGAAAGAGAGGTACAAGAAGGGGGAAGAGGTACAGAGGGGAGAAAGAGGCACAATGGGGAAGGGGGGAAGAAAGAAGTACATGGGGGAAGAAAGAGAGGTACAAGAAGGGGGAAGAGGTACAGAGGGGAGAAAGAGGCACAATGGGGAAGGGGGGAGAAAGAGGTACAAGGAGGGGGAAGAGGTACAGAGGGGAGAAAGAGGCACAATGGGGAAGGGGGGAGAAAGAAGTACATGGGGGAAGAAAGAGAGGTACAAGAAGGGGGAAGAGGTACAGAGGGGAGAAAGAGGCACAATGGGGAAGGGGGGAAGAAAGAAGTACATGGGGGAAGAAAGAGAGGTACAAGGGGGAAAGAGGTATGGGGGGGAAGGTGCAAGGGGGAGGAAGAGGTACAAGGAGAGGAGAGGTACAGAGGGGAGAAAGAGAGGTGCAAGGGGGTGAAATAAGTACATGGGGTGAAAGACGTACATGAGGGAGAAGGAGAGGTGCAAGGGGGAGAGGTACAGAGGGGAGAAAGAATTGCAATGGGGAGAAAGAGAGGTGCAAGGGGGAGAAGGCACAAGGGGGTGAAATAAGTACATGGGGTGAAAGACGTACATGGGGGAGAAAGAGAGGTGCGGGGGGGAGAGGTACAGAGGTGAGAAAGAGGCACAATGGGGAACGGGGGGGAGAAAAGTACATGGGGGAAGAAGAAAGAGGTACAGAGGGGGGGAAGAGGTACAGAGGGGGGAAAGAGGCACAAGATGGGGGAGAAAAGTACATGGGGGAAGAAAGAGGTACAAGGAGGGGAAAGAGGTACAAGGGGGAGAGGTACAGAGTGGAGAAAGAGGTACAAGGGGAGAAAGAGGTGCAAGGGGGAGAAGGCACAAGGGGGTGAAATAAGTACATGGGGTGAAAGACGTACATAAGGGAGAAAGAGGTGCAAGGGGGGAGAGGTACAGAGGGGAGAAAGAATTGCAAGGGGGAGAAGGCACAAGGGGGTGAAAGAAGTACATGGGGCGAGAAAGAGAGGTGCAAAGGGTGAAAGAGGCACAAAGGGGTGAAACTGGCACAAATAGTGGAAATGGGCCACTTGATTAAATTTGCCCCCCAGGCCAAATGTTGCCAGTCCTCCCCTGATGTTAGGACTCACCTTCAGTGGCCTGCAGGGTGTGGGCATCTAGCTAGAGGACTGGAGCTCTCACTCCCCTTTATATTGCTTCTCCACACACCCCCACAGGTCACATGGGGTTTGCACAAAACATAGACTGCATTTAGCATAGGTCAGACAGCCCAGAACACCAGGCCAAAACCTTGCCTTTAAAAACCCCAATGCAAGTGGTAGCAAGTGTGCAAATACATATTTAGATGTTACAGAAGACCACCTTTCAGCTCCAACTTTGCAACTATGGTTTGGGTGATTCCACGTGACACTTTATCTCATTTTTTTGGTCTCATATTAGGTTATTTTTTGTATTTCTTTATGTGCTTTATATTTGATGTAGTTTACATTACACTGTTACCCCTTTGTTATGTGATGTGAGTGTAACATGGCTGCGTTTATATTGCATGTTCACTAGCTCAGCGTGTATTTCTTTAACCCTTTGAGTGCTTTGCAATGCATTCTGTACCCATCTTGCACTCAAAGGGTTACTTTTGTGGGTTACCCCGTTCTGTCATAGAAACATAGAATTTGACAGCAGATAAGAACCATTCAGCCCATCTAGTCGCCCATTTTCCTACGGTAAAAACCTCAAACCTTTTTTGGTCCTTGGTCTTTTCTTATGTTAAGGACCGCCTTATGCCTATCCCATGCATGCTTACATTTCTTCACTGTATTAACTTCTACCACTTCTGCTGGTAAGCTATTCCACTTATCTACTACCCTCTCAGTGAAGTAAAACTTTCTTACATTACGTCTAAACATGTGTCCCTCTAGTTTTAGACTATGGCCTCTTGTCCTAACAGTTTTACCCCTTTGAAATATACTTCCATCCTGTACTTTGTTGAATCCCTTCATGTATTTGAATGTTTCTATCATATCCTCTCTCTCTCTCTTCTCTCCTCCAAGCTTTACATGTTCAGATCCTTTAGTCTATCCTGATATTTCTTTTCCTGTAAACCAGTCACCATTTCAGTAGCCCTTCTCTGAATTCTCTCTATAGTATCTATATCCTTCTGAATGTGGGGTCTCCAGTACTGTACAGAACCAGAGATCTGTAGAAAGGAATGACCACTTCCCTTTTTCTACTGCTAATGCCCCTAGATATACAATCCAGTACCCCGCTTGTATTCCCTCCTATCCAGGGTTCTTTCCCCCTTTTTAGTTGTTTTTATCTTAACAGTATTGTTTCATATTTATGCAATTATTTTCCAGTACTGCAAATAAAAATGATTGTTTTCTGTATCTAATTGGGTCAGATGTGTGGCCCATTTTATGGGTATTTTATTTTTTGTGACTTATTTGCCACAGCTTTTCTGGGATGAATTCTTCACATATTTTGTGTGTACTTACAGCAGTATTATGTCACAATAAATACATGGGGATCAAATAAGTGTCACAGTCATAGAAACAATAGGAAAGAGGTCCCTGCCCCAAGGGGCTTACAGACTAAATGGGTAATAGGAGACAGACAACAGGGTGTTGAATGCTGTGAGTTCAAGTGCTGAGTTTGCCGAAAGGCTGTGCATGGTACTAGTGCTCCAGAAGACAGGATATCAGGGAAGAGGGGGATTGTTCAAGATGTAGGGACAGGGGTATGGAGTTCCATAGGTATGAAGCAGAAAGTGGTTTGAGATGGGAGAGGGCAAAGGTTGTGGATGGTGCAACAAGAAGGGCATTGCAAATTACCATTTACAAATACATTCAAGGTCAATACAAAGAACTAGCCAATGAATTATTTACTCAGAGCTGAGCTAAGAGCAAGAGGTCATCCATTAATACTAGAGGATAGGTGCTTTCGACTAAAACAAAGGCAGGGATTCTTTACAGTATAGGAGGTTAAGCAATGGAATTCTTTGCCTCAGCATGTTGTACTTGCAGATAATGCAACTGGTTTCAAAAAAGCAATGGATGCCTATCTAGCACAGAACAATATTGAGAATTATGACAGATTGCTTCAAAGCTGATTGATTGTTGATCCAGGGTAATATTTTACTGCCATTTGGAGTCAGGAAGGAATTTTTTTTAACGCACTTGGGGCAAAATTAGAAATTGCTAGAGATGTTTTTTTTTTACCTTCCTCTGGATCAACAGGGGTGTTTTTGGCATGGGCTGGACATGATGAACACATGTCTTTTTTCAGCCTCATCAACTATGTTACTATGTATTGTGTGCTGAGCGAAGGAGGAGGCCGGAACATAAGAGGAGATGAGGGAAGAGATGTAAGGGGGTCAGCAGTTTGGAGAGCATTAAAGGTGAGAAGAAGGACATTGTAACTGATGCTTTCGTGTATAGGGAGACATGTCAGATGACTATGAATGATGTGTGCAGGTTCAGTTTTTGGGTAAAGTGTGGTGATTCATGCAGCTGAGCTTAAGACAGATTGCATAGGGGAAAGATGGGAAGCTGGGAGGCCAGTTAGTAGGACATTGCAATAGTCTAAGCGGGTGCAGTTGGTTTACCCCATAATTGTTCCAGTTCTTGTGTTATGCATATGCCCCTTAGAGTCAAACCTGTTGTATACTGACTGTGTTTCACCTCCACCCTGGTGCCTTTTCCGGTCCCCTTCTTCCCACCAGCAGTCTCCACATGGCAGCAGTACGTTCCAGAGTCGTTCTCCGTCAGGTTGATAATGGTGATTTGCTGATTCTGGTTTTGGAATCTCAGTCTGTCTTGATAACATCGATGTTGTATGAGATTTGTATGATTCTTACAACCGAAAGTCCAGGTCACAGAATAAGAGGACAACACATTTTCAAAGGTGCAGTTAATGGTCATTGATTCCCCAGGCTCAGTTCTGATGAACGCAGGCTGCTCCACCAACAGTCTGTTGCGATCATAACCATCTATTGTAAAAGAGAGGATCATGGGTAATCAGACAAAAGTCCATGGATTATTTAGCAGCTTCTTCAAACCGATCCTTTACTAAGGGGTTGAACAATTTGCAGTCCGCTAGCTGTTTATGAACTATAGCTTCATTATCCTAAATCAGTAAATGGTTGGTTAAGGATGATGGGGGGTGGGGATAGTTGTGACTGGGCCCCACATCCAAGAGAACCCATCGTCTCTACACTATGCTGCAACCCCTTACAATAAGATCAGCTTCTTATATCAGTCAGGGGAGGACCAGCCTACAGTTTTGTCCCAGGACCCAGCAGGTTTGAGTTACATCCCTGCCTGCTTTACTACATAAATGGGGACCATGTACCAAGTAGGTGCAGTAGTCAAAACTACAGCAATTGCCATTTTGTTTTTGTGTGTATGGAGGGAACAATGTGATTTTTAGAACATATGGCTGAATTCCACTGCAAGGGATAAATGTAGCAATATTTTTATTTCCCTGTAGATTACAACATAAATATTTCAGATAAAACCCTTTGAAAATCTATCACCAACAATTAATTCCAGCTCACTGAAATACCTGGGAATGCTGAAGCTTTGGCTCTGACTTTCAGTGTTTGAACCCAGTCATGGACGTCTGCAAAAACTGATGTGGGGGGGGGGGGGGCAAATCTGTAATATGCTTTCCAGGCCAGCCCATCCAGCCCCTATGTTTATCCAGGGTGAGACAAGTGCCCCTCTTGCCTCCCCCTGCTGATACCCATGAGTCCAGTATTACCTATTACATGGTCTGCACCAATTAGTAGTTTCTCTTCATCTCTAACTTTGTTCTAATATCAACCAGAAAGGCAGAAGAAAGAGTTTTGCATGTCTGTATGTACAAACAGTGAGATCCATACAAAAAAAAGGTAAAGGGAGAAGTGTTTTCTGGGTGGCCCCCTTCTGGGACAATACAAAGTCCCGGAATGAAGACTCCAGAGCACAGAGTTCTAAATAATTGGAGGAGAACTGCCCATTGTCTACTGTGACAGGAAGTGATGCCCTTGTTGGGCTACAATAACATGGCTACCAAACAGAGCTCCAAATGCCTACAAAGAGAGAACTAGCCTTGATCCTGACATTAAATAGGAGATGCATTGAAATCTAGTCTAAAGATTTGGGCATGATGTACATCTTCTTGTAGCCAACACCAGTTTCATCGCTTTGTGTCACAGCAGTCAATGGACAGATCTCCCTCTAGTGTTTAGAGCTGTGTGGTGCGCTGGAAAAAGAGAAGGTTGCGCACTGATGTCCATTGATGTATGGTGACCCCTCTCATGTATCTGCCCTAGGGACGATAACAAGTAATCTGAATCTCTTTTCTTCACAGTGTCTCTGAATGGCAGAAAGGACGTGTGGCCACCCTAGTGAGATCTCTAAGTTGTACGGAAAGTACAGTTTCCACCTATCTGGTTTTGACCTGGGCAATCTGATTCTGGACCCCATAGTCTGGTTTTGTCAACACTCTCAGGGTTTCAGAGGTTTTGAAACCCAATCAGTTTCAAGCTTTTGTACTCCCAGTGATTAGAGCTCACATCTATTACTACAGCACTAATTGGCTGGTAGTGTAGTTCCACATTGATTTATATGGAGCTTTTTTTTTTTTTTTTTAAACTTTATTAGGAGATAATGCAAATAGTACAAGTAAGATGACAAAGTCCACAGTTAAAAGGATAGTAATACTTCATTTTATCTTTATTTTATTTTGTAGGCATTAAAAAAACATGAAGAACGATATAAGTCTTATCTCTCAAACCTTTATGGTTTGAGAGATATTCACAAGCAAAGTTTCCCCTCCCGACCCTTTTACCTAGTGTGAGCCATCTCTTCTCAGATGTGGAATCCAGTCCATAGACCAGACAGATAACAGAAGGGGACAATCCTCTTCCTTTGAGAACAATGAAAGCCCTGCCCCCCTTGACAAGTTTTTCAGGTTTTTCCCTTATCTTAATTGAAGATTGTCCCTCTCTGCAGTCTACCTGGGCACCTCCCTTCTGATCTGGCTGAGCAGTGTTACATCAGTAAAAGGGGCGGGAGGGGGACACTTTGTCATTGAATTACTCTTGTACTACAACTCTGACAGAATTGAAATAACACTCTCCAAAGTCCAAATGCTATGATGATTAATTAGAGCTGCTTTTATTATGAAACATTACTATCCCTTTAATTAAAAATACATTACTAGAAACAATTTCAGATAAAACAGCATACCAATTTAGAAAATCATGGATGGATGTTACACTATATGGTTAAAACAACAGATAATGAAAACAAATGTGTAAGCATACTCAAGTCTCCGATAAACGTCTTTAGTCCTCAGGACATTCTGAGGAGATGGATAACAGAGAAGGTACAAAATTTGCAACCCAGAGTGTGTAGTTACAGCAAGTCAAGGTATGAAGAAAAAGAGGTTGAGCTGTAAGTAAGAAGAAGTACGCAGAGCGAAATAAAATATTTCGAGGGAGAGTAATTATAAGCCAAGGAAAAGAAAGGCTGGAATAAAGTAAGTTAGAGAGAAGAAGCAAAGAAGATAAAGAAAAAAGATCAGTAGGACAAGTGGGAAGGGAGGAAAGAGGAGGGAATGGGGTGGGGGGGGGGGGAGTGGATTGACTAGCACTAAGAGCCACCATCTGATAAGACCCATCCACAGCCAAATGGACCCGATAAGTGGGTGTAATGAGGACTTAATATCAAATGCTCAATGAATCGAGGACTTGTAGGAGATCCAGTTTAACCAATCAGGTGGAGTATCAGTACCTCCACCCATAGATGTCTGCCACAAGAGATGCATGTCATAAGTATAGTCTATGTGTAATCGCCACTCAGTCACCGAGGGAGGGTCCTCAAATTTCCAATGAGCTGGAATGAGATATTTGGCTGTATGTGTAAGATAATAAAACAACGGCTTGAGATGGGGGGAGGATATCAAATCAGCAGGTAGTGGGTGCCCAAATAAAAGGATGGAAGGCAAAAAATCAACGTGCATTCCCAATATTGTCCACAGCAGCCTCACTATGGCATCGCAGAAGGTGAGCATTTTGGGATATTTTGGATATCTTATGATTGCATTCTCTTGTGGGAGTATCTGTAGAATGTTTGAGTAACGACTCCCAAATCCCATGCCACTGGGCCGGGTTGAAAGACATATGCAAGTCATCCTCCCACTCAGGATGGTGGCTGGGCTTCTCAATGGGGAAGGAAGAGAGGAGAAAGGTATACCATCTCGTCAAGGAGTTGCGTAGAGTCACCGGGCTCCTGACGTGTGTTTCAAAAGCAGTAGGGGAGGAGGAAGAGAGGCCAGAAGACATACGAGGGAGTAAAGTCGTGACAAAATGATGCAACTGGAAATATTGCCAGAAATGCAAAGCCGGGACATCCCTCTCCCATACCAGCTCCTCGAAGGGAAGGAAGCGGGAGTCTGAGGTCAAATCACCTAGGGTGTTTAGTCGCGAAGATGCCCAAGAAGTGAAAAAAACGCCTTGAAGACCAGGTATGAAAGCAGGGTTGCCCAACAAAGTCATGTTAGGAGAGGGATATGGAAGGAGAGATAGTGACGTGTTCTTGGAACGCCAGCAGGTCAGAAAGTGACCCAATATCGAATGTGCGAAGCATGATGCAGGGAAAGCATCACGGTCGAACCAGCAGAAACGTGTTAGATCAATACCTAGGGCATAAGATGAGAGGAGAGAAACCCATTCTCATGCAGGATTTCATGTCAGGTCTGTGAGACGTGCCAGAGTAGCGGCCCTATAATATAGGAAGAGATCAGGTACTCCCAGGCCTCCCCTTCTGGGGACAGAGCATAAGATCCATAGTGGGAGACGTGGTTTCCTAAACTTCCATATAAAGGACATCAGTAGTCTCTGCAGTTTATGTATGTAGATGGATGGAATACGGAGCTGAAGAACATTGGATAAATACAGAATTTTAGGTAAGCATACCATTTTTACCAGATCCATGAAGCTAGCAAGTTCGACCAACGTGACATGTCTCTCTCAAGAGAGCATATTGGCTTTGACTAGTTGCCGAATGGATGGAGTTAAATGGACACCCAAGTATTTTATGCTCTGGGTTTCCCAGGCAAATGGGAATCTGTCACGAAGCGAGGCAGAGAGTTTTTGGTTTAGGTTTAAGCCCATCTCTATGATGCTTCTCGGGGCTATTCAAGCCTCGAGCATTAAATGAGAGTATTTTCAATTTCATAATGAGGTAATCATAGGGACAAGCTTAAGTGAGCATAGGAATTAGTCCCTACCGGACCTACAGGATTCGGGATGTGTGGAAACACCCAGTGCAGGCCATCCAATGATCAGGGGTATAGGTAAGGAGAGGAGAAGGAAAGGGGTAGATATAACAAGAGGGAGTCGGAGGGGAGAATGCAGAAAGGGAGGCAAATCAAAGAATAGAGAGCCAGTATAGCAAGAAAATGTGGAAAGTAATAGAAGTAGTAGAAGAATGAAACTGTGAATACACACTAGAGGCAGCGACTCCTCCAGACAGAGAAAGACCACGGAGTCGCCCAATGGGCCAGAGGGGAAGACAGGTGTCAACATCTGGGGAGATGTATTTACCATAGAGAGCAGCATAGACAGGACTGGGCTGTAATAGCAGTGTGAGGGTAAATCCCTAAGTCGATGGCATGAGTGTTTCATAGAGGGTCAGCAATGCATAAGATATAGGGTAGATTATGGACAGTAAAATGAGGAGGATGGAATGTGAGTGACAGGGAGGGGTGTAATCCATCTGAACGTTGAACACAAGCTAACAGGAAAACAGGAGTACAGTACATATCAGCGTAATATTAAAGGGATAGTAATACTTAAGTATTACTAATCCCTATATTAAAGTCCTATTAAAAATAAACGTATTGGCCCCAGTGTCATCTCTCAAACCTTTATGGTTTGAGAGATGATCACTCCTAAAGTTGCCCTCTCCCTCCCCCGTCCCCGTAGTCAGCTTTCTATCTGACTGCAGGGAAGCCAGTTGTACGACTTTCAGGCGGCTCTGCAGCAGAGCCGCGATCTCTTTAATAAAAAAGAAAACTTTCACTGAAATGGTCTTCTACGTGTGCTTGGTTTGTGCTTGGTTTGCAAGCACACATAGAAGACCATTTTAGTGAAATCTTTTTTTTTTTTTATTAACGCGATCGCGGCTCTGCTGCAGAGCCGCCTGATAATCTATGACCGTATTTCCCTTCAGTCAGCTACAACGCTGACTTCGGGGAAGGGGGAGAGAGAGGGCAACTTTAGGAGCGATTATCTCTCTAACCATAAAGGTTTGAGACATGACACTGGGGGCTACATGTATTTTTAATAGGACTTTACTATAGGGATTAGTAATACTTCAGTATTACTATTCCTTTAAGAGTGGTAAGATACAATAAACAGATAAAATACATAACATGAGTGTTACATGTAGGGTGCCAGTCAAAGAATCCCAGAACCCCTTGAACAGCAACATAAATAGCATTACAGAGAGGTGCTGGGTTAAAGAGAGACTCCACGGGGGCCTAACAGGCCACCAAGGGGTACCCCACAGCGATCCGACAGACACCCTGCTTAACCCTACTTGAGATTAGTGTCATAACGATATAAACAGGATGTAGCATAAATAAGAGGGTAGACAGGTAGGAACAGGTAGCGTCTCGAAGCAAAGCGGGATCTCAAGGTGGAAAGGGGGGCCGTACTGTTAAGGTACTGAATAGTATAACTATCACCCCGAACTTAAAGTAATTATGTCATATCACATATCACAACGGTTGGGCTATAGAATTTATAAAAGGCATATGTGGCAGCAGAGTAGCAGACTATTAGGTCAGGGAGACAACGTACGTAGAGATCCCACACCCGGCTAGTCACAATAGTATTAGACTAGGGTAAGGTGTATAATACGTGTATATATACCAAAGGGAAGGCCCGATGATGGGCAGTTAGACATTAACAGAGTCGGGGTGGACAGAGTAGGCCAGTGACAGAAATCTGAAATAAAGGATTAGGGAATCCACTCCCTGTAACGTAACCCATACTCTATACGGCCCTAAAACAGTGAACCATATCAAACTAGGCATATCAATTTTGGATTAACTGAGAGGTGGATGCATTCAGCACATAAACTTAAACATAAATGCTTGGTAATAAACCAATATCAAAAAGACATGCGGTAAGAATGTCTCTCCAACCGAGAGAATGGTCTAACAGATAGATGATCGGCTGTTTGCACTCCTGTCGTAAGTCAGGTTGATTCAGCAAGAGTCCATCTCGGAGGAGAAGCCTGGCTCAAGGAAGGAGCCTGTGAATTTGATTTCTTTGATGCTGGGACGGAAGCGCTTTGCCATCTCTCCCGTCTTTCCTTGGATTCAGGTTCCTGGTGTGAGGCCTCTGCATCAACAATATTCAGTGTAGAAATACCTAAGGCCTTACAAAACTCCGAAGCTTCAGATGACTCTCTGATCGTCGCCGCGATACCATTATGGGTAGAGGATAAGTTGAAGGGAAACCCCCACCTCAAGTGGATCCCCATGTTACGAAGGTGGTCAGTAATAGGTCGCAGAGCCCATCTCTTTTGCAGAGTAGAGGGGGACAAATCATTGTAAAAGTGCAACAGGACAGAATACTTAATTTCTCCCATCTCCCGTGCTTTAGACATCAGTCTATCTTTATCTGGGAAATTATGGAGGTGTACAATTACATCACAGGGTTTGGACCCAGGGGGGCCCCAGGGTCTTAGCGCTCTGTGAGCTCTATCCAGTTTGAGAGGCGCCGAATCTGGATCAGTACCCAGCATCTCCCCGAAGAGGCGTTATAATGAGGAGTGAAGATCTTTCGGTGCTACCGACTCCGGAAAATCCTTGATCCTGATGTTACATCATCTTGAGCGGTTATTCAGATCATCTAATCTCGAGGATATGTCCAGAATCATGTCCTCTTGCTGCTGCACATATTGCTCAAGCATGCTAATTTGAGACCAAGAGGCCTCACTGTTATCCTCCAGTACATGGATTCTATGACCTAGTTGAGCGAGATGCTTTTTGAGGTCTGAGACTTCTTCTGTAGTCCGTGTGAGTTTGCCCTTTCTTGCCTCTGCCCTTCATAAGCAGTCGATAAGGTTACAGGAAAAAAGCTCTCCGAGTAGGAGTAATAGAAAGAAAACAGCCACAGGTCCACGGAGCAGCAAACTCAAGCGTCCATCTTGCTTGGGCGTGAACTCCGCCGCCCTATATGGAGCTTTTAACCCTGCAACGCAAGAGGTCTCCAATGCATTATTTGTTTAACAGTTTGGATGACAGAGGAGCATCCAACACTTTGCTTCTTAATGCATTCAGGCACCCTTCTGGCACTGAAATGGTTAAAACAGGCCAGAAGGGAATCAATTAAGCTTCCCAATGAAACTGGTGCCTGTGTGTGTCTTTCTAGAGTGACATCAGTAAGTTGTACAGAAAGGCAGAGGGAGAAGTGTGTGTGTGTATCTGTGTGTATCTCTGTGTGTGTGTGTGTGTGTGTGTGTGTGTGTGTGTGTGTGTGTGTGTACAAGCAGTGACATCTCAGACTCTAAGTTGTACTGAAAGGCAGAAAGAGAAACCACCCTGCGTGTCTTGAGTGTACCTGCAGTGACACCTTGAAGTTGCAGCATGCTACACATACCTTGGGACTTACAGAATGAGATGACTCTGAAATCTTTAAAAATGTTAACTTATAAAGCTCCCCAAAAAATATATTCTGGTTGATAGGCCCATGCTTACTCTAACCTAGAGGTGCACCAGTCTCTGCTCAGGGAACTGTTAACATGAAACAATTTGGGAATTTCACTGCTTTAACACATACAAGGCAAATAGAACTCCCCCCCTCAGCCTTTCTTGTAGGAATGGCACCAATTTAGAGAGTTACTTGGTGAAGATAATATAATAGATACAATGAATTCTCTCACCATGAGAAATGGGCCCTTCACCCAGAGACCCTGTGATTTGGGTCAGAATCCTATGAGTTCCCTGATATGATGCTAACAGACAGAAAGGTTACTAACCGATACTATTCAGGACTATGTGACGACCAATACATTAGTAGTAGGAGTCAGCATGATTTTACGAAGAATAGATCATGTCAGACTAATTTACTGCATTTTATGAAAGAGTAACTAGTAATTTGGACAAGGGAATTGCTGTTGATGTTGTATACTTAGATTTCGCAAAAGTCTTTGATACAGTACCTCACAACAGGTTACTGCATATATTAAAAGGCTTCGTTTTGGGCGCTGTTATCTGTACATGGAATGAGAACTGGTTAAATGACAGATGGCAGAGTTGTTGTAAATGGAACCTTTTCAAATTGGTGTAAAGTTATAAGTGGGGTGCACAGGGTTCAGTCCTGGGCCCAATGCTTTTTAGTTTGTTTATTAATGATCTAGAAGCGGGAATTGAAAGTAGCATCTCAATCTTTGCTGATGACACTAAGCTGTGTAAGGTGTTACGTACAGAGCTTGATGTTTTTTCTCTGCAGAAGGATTTAAATGAACTGAGAGAACGGGCAGAAAAGTGGCATTTGAGGTTTAATCCTCCGAGTGCCAGGGAGGTATCCAAAGCATTGTATCTTTAGTTAATGTACATAAATGTAAGGTTATGCATTCGGGATGCAGAAACAAATGTTACATGTACACTAAATGTGACACTACTTGGGGAATCCTTGTTTGAGAAAGAAGCAGTGTTGAACGTCACTATCTCCCAAGAAAGAGGTGGCTACAGGATTCTAATGGGGGGTTCTACTGGACACACAGAGCTCCCCCCCCCACGCTATTTTAAGTGGCTCCAGAATCATCACTTATTACAAAACAGAAAATATGGACATGATTACAATTAGTGTCCATCTAAAGGGATAGTAATACTTCGTTTTATCTTTATTTTATTTTGTAGGCATTAAAAAAACACGAAGAACGATATAAGTCTTATTTCTCAAACCTTTATGGTTTATGAGATATTCACAAGCAAAGTTTCCCCCTCCCGCCCCTTTTGCCTAGTGTAAGCCATTAGTGATGAGGGAGCACCCCAATGCTCGGGTGTTCGGGTGCTCTGACCGAGCACCCCCGGAGGCTCGAGTGCTCGGCCAAGCACCCGAGCCCCATTGAAGTCAATGGGAGGACTCGAGCATTACACCAGGCACCCCCTGCTCTGATGAGGGGAGGGTGCCTGGTCCATAGGAAAAGGGCAGAAAAGGATGGAAACACCACAGAAATGGTTCAGGGACAGCATAGGGAGGATGTCTGGATGCATCTTGGACTCCAACATCGCTGCTGGGAACGATCTTTCGCCCGTAGTACGCCATTTTTACAGACTGACCGTAAAACACACAAAAAGGCAGATAAAAACGACTTTAGGCGAAAAATTGTTACCAAACAGTATTTGCTGTATATTTACTTGTATATCATCTGCAAATTCTGCAAAAAATTTCATCGATTTTTCTGAAGTGAGACCATGATTAAGAGGGAAACGTGCGCAGAGGCAAATTCTCCCAAAAATTTCCTCGATTTTTCTGAACTGAGGCCATGATTAAGAGGGAAACGTGCGCAAAGGCAAATTCTCCCAAAAATTTCCTCGATTTTTCTGAACTGGGGCCATGATTAAGAGGGAAACGTGCGCTGAGCCGACCATCTAAAACATTATGGGTGAGGGTCTGCTGCAGAGCTGACCATCCTAAACATTATATGCGAAGGCCCGCTAGTGAGCTGACGCTATAAAACATTATATGAGAGGGCCCGCTAGAGAGCTGACCCAATAAAACATTATATGAGAAGGCCCGCTGGTGAGCTGACCTATATAAAAATTGTCAAACAGGGCCCGCTGGTGAGCTGGCCCTATATAAAAATTATATCACAGGGCATATGGAAGAGGAGGAGGAGGATGAGAAGATTAAGAGTCAACCATATACCCGTTTTTTGGGTGGAAGGGGTGAATGGGAATACAGAGTATTCCCATCATTGTAAATAACATATATAAAGTGAGTTTATGTTCCCCCGGGGCTTTCCTCCAGTGGAGTGGAGAAGTCAGGGGAAATCCAGGCCTTGTTCATTTTTATAAGTGTCAACCTATCAGCATTGTCGGTGGAAAGGCGGATACGCTTATCTGTTATGATGCCACCAGCAGCACTAAATACCCGCTCAGACAGAACGCTGGCGGCAGGGCAGGCCAGCACCTCCAAGGCGTAGAGTGCCAGTTCATACCACGTGTCCAGCTTGGACACCCAGTAGTTGTAAGGCACAGAGGGATCATTGAGGACGCTGACACGGTCTGCTACGTACTCCTTCACCATCTTCCAAAACTTTTCCCTCCTTGTGACACTAGGCTGCGCATCAGGGTGAGGGTGCTGGCGGGGTGTCATGAAGGTGTCCCACGCCTTGGAGAGTGTTCCCTGCCTTTGTCGGAACTGCTGTGTGCTCCCCTTTTCTCCCCTTCTCGGTTGGCCAAGGTAGCACTTACTCTGCCGCCAGCGTTGTCAGATGGAAAATTTTGGAGCAATTTTTCAACAAGAACCTTCTGGTATTGCACCATTTTGCTTGTCCTCTCCACCGGAGGAATGAGAGATGAGAAATTCTCTTTGTAGCGGGGGTCCAGAAGGGTGAACACCCAGTAATCCGTGTTGTCTAAAATGCGTACAACGCGTGGGTCACGGGAAAGGCAGCCTAACATAAAGTCAGCCATGTGTGCCAGAGTACCAACAGGCAAGATTTCGCTGTCCTCACCAGGAGGATGACTCTCAATCTCCTCATCCTCTTCCTCCTCTTCTGCCCACCCACGCTGAAGAGATGGAACTAAAGTTCCATGGCTACCCTCTGTAGCGGAGGCAACCGTGTCTTCCTCCTCCTCCTCCTCCTCCTCCGCCTCCTCCAATTGTCGCTGAGAAGACGAAGTGAGGGTGCTCTGGCTATCACCTTGTGTAAGCTCTTCCTCCCACATTTCCACCTCTTCCACATGCAAAGCGTCAGTTTTAATTGTGAGCAGCGAGCGTTTCAGTAGACACAGAAGTGGGATGGTTACACTGATAATAGCGTTATCGCCGCTCACCATCTGTGTCGATTCCTCAAAATTGCGTAAAACCTCACAGAGGTCTGACATCCATTCCCACTCCTCACTTCTGATTACAGGAAGTTGAACGGAGAGGCGACGACCGTGTAACAGCTGGTACTCCACTACTGCCCTCTGCTGCTCACAAAGCCGGGCCAACATGTGGAAGGTGGAGTTCCAGCGCGTGCTCACGTCACACAGCAGCCGGTGAGCTGGCAATTGTAAGCGCTGCTGCAGCTTCAACAGGCCGGCTGAAGCTGTAGATGACTTACGGAAATGTGCACACACGCGGCGCACCTTGGTCAAGAGATCATGCACATTGGGGTAGGTTTTTAGAAATCGCTGAACCACTAAATTAAATACATGCGCTAGGCATGGTACGTGTGTGAGCTTGCCGAGCTCCAAAGCCGCCACCAAGTTACGCCCATTATCACACACAACCATGCCTGGTTGCAGGTTGAGTGGCGAGAGCCACTGCTCGGTCTGGTGACTAATCCCCTGCAACAGCTCTGAGGCCGTGTGCTGTTTGTCCCCAAGGCAGATCAGCTTCAGCACGGCCTGTTGACGCTTCCCCACTGCAGTGCTACACTGCTTCCAGCTACCGGCTGATGGGGGAGTGGCGCTGCGTGCAGAGAATTTGGAGGTGGAAACGGAGGAGGAGGAGCCAATAACGTAAGTGCTGGCGGAAACCCTGATAGAGGTAGGGCCCGCAATCCTCGGCGTGGGTAGCACCCGTGCCATCCCAGGGTCCGAGTCGCTCCCAGCCTCCACGACATTCACCCAGTGTGCCGTCAGGGAAATGTAGCGTCCCTGGCCACAAGCACTTGTCCATGTGTCAGTCGTTAAGTGGACCTTCCCAGTAACTGCGTTGGTCAGGGCACGGGTGATGTTACGGGACACATGGTGGTGTAATGCGGGGATGGCACACCGGGAAAAGTAGTGGCAGCTGGGGACCGCGTACCGAGGGACAGCTGCTGCCATCAGGCTGCGGAAGGACTCAGTCTCCACAAGCCTAAATGGCAGCATTTCGATGGCCAGTAATTTGGAAAGGTGTGAGGTTAGTGCTATGGCCTGTGGGTGGGTGGCTGGGTATTTTCGCTTGCGCTCAAATGCCTGGGGTAACGACATTTGGACGCTGTGCTGGGACAGGGAAGTGGATGTGGTCGCTGATGGTGCTTCAGATGGTACAGGTGCAGGGCGGGAGGTATGCGGGCCTGCGCCTTCGACAGGCGATTGGCCGGCACCGAAAACAGGGGAAGAGGAGGCAGTGGTGTGGCCTGCAGACACAGATGGGCGATCCAGGCGTTCCTCCCACTTATTACGGTGCTTGGATGCCATGTGTCGGATCATGCTGGTGGTGGTGAGGTTTCTAGTGTTCATGCCTCGGCTCATTCTGGTGTGGCACAGGTTGCAAACTACAATTCTTTTGTCGTCCGCACTTTCCTTAAAAAAACGCCATACCGCGGAACACCTACCCCTTGGCAAGGTAGATTTACGCAAGGGGGTGCTCCGTGGAACATTTGCGGGCCAGTTTGGTGCGGTCCGCCTTCTTTCTGTAGCCACACCACTGCCTCTTCCAGCCTGTTGCGGTGCTGCAGATGGCTCACCCTCAGGACTGCTGTCATCGCTCGGCTCTACACCTTCCCAGGTGGGGTCAGTCACCTCATCGTCCACCAAGTCCTCCTCCACTTCCTCACTCTGATCATCCTCCTCATGTCTTGATCCCACCACATACTCAGTCATTGACAACTGTATAACATCCTCCTCAACAAGGTCTTGAGACAGTAATAGTGGTTGATTTAATGGCAACTGTGTCTCATCATCATCATCATCCACTACTTCCTTTGACCTTAAATGCCGTTCACATCTGTCATCTTCTTGTGATTGGGTACCCTCTAGAGGTTGTGAATCAGGGCATAAGATGTCATGTTCCTCTGCAAGCGTGCTTGGAGAGAGGGTCAAATGAAGGATTGGTGATGAGACGAGCTCCTCACTATATCCCAGTGTGGGATCACTTCTTTGACCAGACCGTCTATGGTGGGAGGAAGGATGATCAGAGTGAGGATAATGTTGACCAGACTCTTGGCTACTGAGAGTGGACTTGGTGGAAGACAGGGTGGTGCTTAACCGACTGGAAGCAGTATCAGCTGACATCCAACCGACCACCTGTTCGCAGTGGTCGGACCTCGAGAGTGATGTCCTGCGACGCCCTGTAAAATGAGACATGAAGCTAGGTATGGTGGATGTCTTTCTTTCTTGTGCTCTGGCACCAGGCACAGTTTCTCCGCGTCCTGACCCGCGCCCTGAACTATCAGGATCACGTCCACTTCCCCGTCCCTTTTTACCCGCCTTCTTCATCTTACACGGAATATGTGACTTTGATATTTTAGTTTGAAGACTTAACAGTATTTCTTCCTATTCTGCAACTGTGCAGAGTACACAGAATATGCTGCTAAACTGCGGTGACGCACACTGAATGGAATATGTGACTTTGATATTTTAGTTTGAAGACTTAACAGTATTTCTTCCTATTCTGCAACTGTGCAGAGTACACAGAATATGCTGCTAAACTGCGGTGACGCACACTGAATGGAATATGTGACTTTGATATTTGAGTTTGAAGACTTAACAGTATTTCTTCCTATTCTGCAACTGTGCAGAGTACACAGAATATGCTGCTAAACTGCGGCGAAGCACACTGAATGGAATATGTGACTTTGATATTTGAGTTTGAAGACTTAACAGTATTTCTTCCTATTCTGCAACTGTGCAGAGTACACAGAATATGCTGCTAAACTGCGGTGACGCACACTGAATGGAATATGTGACTTTGATATTTGAGTTTGAAGACTTAACAGTATTTCTTCCTGTTCTGCAACTGTGCAGAGTACACAGAATGTGCTGCTAAACTGCGGTGACGCACACTGAATGGAATATGTGACTTTGATATTTGAGTTTGAAGACTTAACAGTATTTCTTCCTATTCTGCAACTGTGCAGAGTACACAGAATATGCTGCTAAACTGCGGCGAAGCACACTGAATGGAATATGTGACTTTGATATTTTAGTTTGAAGACTTAACAGTATTTCTTCCTATTCTGCAACTGTGCAGAGTACACAGAATATGCTGCTAAACTGCGGTGACGCACACTGAATGGAATATGTGACTTTGATATTTGAGTTTGAAGACTTAACAGTATTTCTTCCTATTCTGCAACTGTGCAGAGTACACAGAATATGCTGCTAAACTGCGGTGACGCACACTGAATGGAATATGTGACTTTGATATTTGAGTTTGAAGACTTAACAGTATTTCTTCCTATTCTGCAACTGTGCAGAGTACACAGAATATGCTGCTAAACTGCGGCGAAGCACACTGAATGGAATATGTGACTTTGATATTTGAGTTTGAAGACTTAACAGTATTTCTTCCTATTCTGCAACTGTGCAGAGTACACAGAATGTGCTGCTAAACTGCGGTGACGCACACTGAATGGAATATGTGACTTTGATATTTTAGTTTGAAGACTTAACAGTATTTCTTCCTATTCTGCAACTGTGCAGAGTACACAGAATGTGCTGCTAAACTGCGGTGACGCACACTGAATGGAATATGTGACTTTGATATTTTAGTTTGAAGACTTAACAGTATTTCTTCCTATTCTGCAACTGTGCAGAGTACACAGAATGTGCTGCTAAACTGTGGTGACGCACACTGAATGGAATATGTGACTTTGATATTTTAGTTTGAAGACTTAACAGTATTTCTTCCTATTCTGCAACTGTGCAGAGTACACAGAATATGCTGCTAAACTGCGGTGACGCACACTGAATGGAATATGTGACTTTGATATTTGAGTTTGAAGACTTAACAGTATTTCTTCCTATTCTGCAACTGTGCAGAGTACACAGAATATGCTGCTAAACTGCGGTGACGCACACTGAATGGAATATGTGACTTTGATATTTTAGTTTGAAGACTTAACAGTATTTCTTCCTATTCTGCAACTGTGCAGAGTACACAGAATGTGCTGCTAAACTGCGGTGACGCACACTGAATGGAATATGTGACTTTGATATTTGAGTTTGAAGACTTAACAGTATTTCTTCCTATTCTGCAACTGTGCAGAGTACACAGAATATGCTGCTAAACTGCGGTGACGCACACTGAATGGAATATGTGACTTTGATATTTGAGTTTGAAGACTTAACAGTATTTCTTCCTATTCTGCAACTGTGCAGAGTACACAGAATGTGCTGCTAAACTGCGGTGACGCACACTGAATGGAATATGTGACTTTGATATTTGAGTTTGAAGACTTAACAGTATTTCTTCCTATTCTGCAACTGTGCAGAGTACACAGAATATGCTGCTAAACTGCGGCGAAGCACACTGAATGGAATATGTGACTTTGATATTTGAGTTTGAAGACTTAACAGTATTTCTTCCTATTCTGCAACTGTGCAGAGTACACAGAATATGCTGCTAAACTGCGGCGAAGCACACTGAATGGAATATGTGACTTTGATATTTGAGTTTGAAGACTTAACAGTATTTCTTCCTATTCTGCAACTGTGCAGAGTACACAGAATATGCTGCTAAACTGCGGTGACGCACACTGAATGGAATATTTGACTTTGATATTTGAGTTTGAAGACTTAACAGTATTTCTTCCTATTCTGCAACTGTGCAGAGTACACAGAATGTGCTGCTAAACTGCGGTGACGCACACTGAATGGAATATGTGACTTTGATATTTTAGTTTGAAGACTTAACAGTATTTCTTCCTATTCTGCAACTGTGCAGAGTACACAGAATGTGCTGCTAAACTGCGGTGACGCACACTGAATGGAATATGTGACTTTGATATTTTAGTTTGAAGACTTAACAGTATTTCTTCCTATTCTGCAACTGTGCAGAGTACACAGAATGTGCTGCTAAACTGCGGTGACGCACACTGAATGGAATATGTGACTTTGATATTTTAGTTTGAAGACTTAACAGTATTTCTTCCTATTCTGCAACTGTGCAGAGTACACAGAATGTGCTGCTAAACTGCGGTGACGCACACTGAATGGAATATGTGACTTTGATATTTTAGTTTGAAGACTTAACAGTATTTCTTCCTATTCTGCAACTGTGCAGAGTACACAGAATATGCTGCTAAACTGCGGTGACGCACACTGAATGGAATATGTGACTTTGATATTTTAGTTTGAAGACTTAACAGAATGTGCTCTAATCTGCAACTTTGCACACTAAACAGAATGTGCTCTAATCTGCAACTTTGCACACTAAACAGAATGTGCTCTAATCTGCAACTTTGCACACTAAACAGAATATATGAAATTTTTTTGTTTTTTGTTTTTTTCCCCCCACACAAAATAAACTGCTGCCCCCACACACAGTAGTCCTAAAAAGGACTTTTGGTTCTTTTTTTTCACAAATTTGCTTGTCTTCTCCCTACACTGACTTTCCCTTCCTATCCTCATCTCTCCCTGGCTAAGACTGAGCCGAACTCGCTGGTCAGGTGCTATACAGCACCAGACTACGGGTTCTGGCCAGCCAATCAGTGTAATGCCAGCAGCCAACATGGCTGCTGGCATTACACTGATGTCAGAGCCTCCCTGCACGTTTATTGGCTGCGCAGCAGCCGCAAAACGTGCGGGGAGGAGACCCGAACATGGCGGGCGAGCACATGCGGTACTCGTACGAATACCGCCATGTGCCGATCCGAGCGATGCTCGAGCCGATCCGAGCATCGGCCGAGCATGCTCGCTCAACACTATAAGCCATCTCTTCTCAGATGTGGAATCCAGTCCATAGACCAGACAGATAACAGAAGGGGACAATCTTCTTCCTATGAGAACAATGAAAGCCCTGCCCCCCTTGACAAGTTTTTCAGGTTTTTCCCTTATCTTAATTGAAGATTGTCCCTCTCTGCAGTCTACCTGGGCACCTCCCTTCTGATCTGGCTGAGCAGTGTTACATCAGTAAAAGGGGCGTGAGGGGGATACTTTGTCATTGAATTACTCTTGAACTACAACTCTGACAGTATTGAAATAACACTCTCCAAAGTCCAAATACTATGATGATTAATTAGAGCTGCTTTTATTATGAAACATTACTATCCCTTTAAGTATCCTTGTTGGTAGATGAGTCTGACCCCTTATCACATTAATGGAGAGACAGCATGTCATAATGTGATTCAATGGCAGTAGGATTTACTCTTTCCTTATCCAGCCCCAATTTGGTCCTATTACTATCTTATGCAGGGCCATGCAAGCTCGATACCTTGCCATAATGGATAGGATTCTTCTCCTGTCTATAAAAGGCAGCAGATCTGCAGGTAAAGGCAGATACTACAAGTCTCATGCACAGCTGGGGTCAGTTTCTGATCTCAAAAAAGGGCGTATTATGGGTCCACATTGAAGAACCCAAGGAATTGCCTAGTCTGCTCATGTTAGAGCAGCCTCAGTTTACATTATAATTCCCCTTCAAGATGCAGTGCCTCCTAGGACAAAGTCATCATAAATGTAGCAAGATAGAGAAACAGAATAAATTCATAACTTACTCACATAAAAATATTTAAGTTCAATTTAACAAACTTCTTGCGTTGATACTGCAATGGGCAGAGTATTTGTTCTCAGTTTATCTTACTCTGGTGATGTTGACTGATGCTGCTCCTTCACATTTCCATCAATGGGATGGCTTCTGATCATCAATAAGATGTTTAGAGGAAATATGAGCATATGTAGAAGAACACAACTGAATTAAGAGGCCCTGGAGAAATTCAGGTAAGTGTAAAAATATCAAAAAATATCTGTACTTTTTTAAGTTTGTGAAGCTAATCAGGAGTCACAGGGATAAACTTCCCAATGCTGTATTTATTAAGAAAATTATTTTGTTCTATCTAGGAGGCACTGCCCCTTCAAACCTGGATATCTTTGGTCACTTGCCCACAAGTAGACATCAGTCAGTAGCCCATTAAATATGTCTCTGTCTCCAACACTTTCAGTTCATCATTTCCATTTTCTTACCTGTCTGCCGATGAAACATCAAAATCTTAATGAAAATTAACTTAAAGAGAAAATAAATCATTCTTCTGGCCAAATGCCGGAGTTGATGAAGCAATTCTGTAAAAACATGCAGACTCTGAATGTACTGACCACTTATTTTGACCAATGTTCTCTTGTCCTCATTTGTGACATCATGGAAATAGTGGTCGTTACTTTCCTATCCGCAGCATCAGAAGACAGAACTACAGTTATGTTTGAGGGACTTGAAGCAGCCAGTTACTCAGCCATAGAGGTGATGATTAAAAGATACAAAAACAAAGAGAATGTAAACCACACTTGAAATGAGGAACAGTTATTTTACTAAAAGTAGTCAGAAATAGCAACCATCTTATTAAAGGGCTAAAGCCATTCACTAGGAGTAAATGAATGTGGACTGTTACAGCAGATGCAAAACATAGATTTGAGCTCCCATCATCCTTCCACCCACCCGAGATAAGGGCATATATCCCAGTTCTCAAAGTCTCAGCCGTTGATCACCCAACAGAGTTTTCACACAATGTCCAGTGCCCCAGACCGACTATCACTATGCTTTCTGGGTAAACGTTCATAGCTCCAAAGTCAGTGCTTGTGGTACCCCACCCATGCACTTGTACCAGCCCAGCTGTTGGCAATGTGATGGCATTTATCTGCCAATGTATTACTTCTCTGGGGCCCTGGTTTTATATGTTTTTTTTTTACAGTGAATTTAACCCTTTAACCCACTGAGTGCCAAAGAGGTATCCAATGCACTGCAGTGCAATGTGTTGGATACCTCTCTGGCACTCAGAGAGTTAAAGACCAGAGGGATGGAACCCCCTTTGCAAAGCAATGCAGTGTGTAACCCCTAATGCTTATGGGTTAACTCTTTGAGTGCCAGAGAGGTATCCAATTCAGAGGGTTAATGAATACAAGGAGGGTCCCTGTCCACCTAGGACCAGAGTTCAATTTTAACAGGTTGCAAATTTCACACCAGCAGCAGCATATTACAGTGAAACTACAGCTATAGTTATAAGTGGCTTCTAACCCTCTGAGTGCCAACAAGTTATCCCACGCATTGCAACACAAAGCTCTCTGGCACTGTAAGGGTTAAATTGTTCAACAGAAGCACTCAGCGAGTCTGGAGTCCTTCATGTTAGTCTAGCGTGCACATGTGTTCCAGTCTGATTTATTTTTTTGCTTTGGGCGCCTCACAGTGGCCACACGTATAAAATGCAGTCATTCTGGGGCAAATAAACAACATCATAAGGAACAACTAAAAATCACGGTTGATTTCAATTTAAATCAGTTGGAATTTGTATTTGATTCCCCTGCGGTACAGTTGGACTGGCCCAGAATTTGCACCACATATATCTTTATGGTCCAGTGTACAATTAATTAATTCTTACTCACAAACCTCTCCCCTTTATGCGAGGGCATAAATAGTTTGTGAGAATTACTCTAAAACTTGTAACTATAGCTATTGCAAAGCAATGGTTTGCGTACCCCTCTGTCACTCAAAGGGTTAAACTATTCTTCTTGCATTTAAAAAAATGGTTATGTAACAGTTTAAACCCCTTTGAAGCAGGTGACATCTTGCAGAATGTTACGCATATTCCTCCTGGAGCTGGAGGACCTTCAGTCAGAGCTCTATCAGCCTCTTCTCCTGTCTTGCTGGGTTCTTCAGTAATAAGCCAATAGAGGAGCCAGGGAGGAACAGTGATGTCATTGATGATCATGTAAGTATGTTATGTGTCACAGATTATCTGAAGCTGCAGGGATCCGTGTGTAGGGAAGTGGAGAAAACTGTGTGTGTGTTCGTGTGCACTGTATGTGCATGTGTTGTGTGTGTATGCGTGTTTGCAAATGTGTTTGTGTATTAGGGTGACCACGGGTCCCGGAATGTCCGGGACTGTCCCTTATTTCAGGGCTATGTCCCGCGTCCCGGGTCATCTCCAACCGGGACAATGAAGTGTCCCGGAATGAAGCCAAGCCGCCCTGGATGTCAGCCTGCAAGCGGTGTGTCACATCATGGATGCCGCGAGGGAGCGCTTGGTAGCATAAATCAGCGCTCCCTCGCGGCGTCCATGATATGACACACCGCATGCAGGCTGACATCCAGGGCGGCAATGCAGCTGAGCCTGATCTCCTGGAGGCAAGCGCTCTAGTAATACAGAGCGCTGGGAGATGACATCATCTCCCAGCGCTCTGCATTACTGAGCACAGCGCGCGGGAGCTTCAGCTCTGTGCCGGAGGAGGCACAGAGCACTTTCCACGCCGCTAGACCACCAGGGACTCAAGGTATGAAGGGGCAACTAGGGTGACCACGTCCCGGAATGGCAGAAGGGAAATGTGGTCACCCTATTGTGTATATGTGTGTGTATGTGTGTGTGTGCGCAGTGTGTTTGGGTGTGTTCATATGTTGTGTGCTTATGTGTGCGTGTATGTGTGTGTGTGTATATGTGTGTGCACAGTGTTTGTGTGTGTGCAATCCTTACTACTCATTCAAAGGTAAATAAATCATATTTCTGATTTTAAAACAAAATTGTGTGTGCGTTGTGTGTGTGCAGTGAGTGTGAGTGTGTGTAATTGTGTACGTGCATATGTTGTATGTGTCTGTGTGTGACTGAGTGTGTGTGAAGAGTGATTGTGTGTATGTGCATATATCGTGTGTATGTGCATGTGTTGTGTGTATATGCGTGTTTGCATATGTTGTGTGTGTGTGTGTGTATGTGTGTGTGTGTATGTTCATATGTTGTGTGTTTATGTGTGCATGTATGTGTGTGTGTATATGTGTGTGCACAGTGTGTGTGTGTGTGTATGTTCATATGTTGTGTGTTTATGTGTGCGTGTATGTGTGTGTGTGTATATGTGTGCGCACAGTGTTTGTGTGTGTGTGTGCAGTCCTTACTACTCATTCAAAGGTAAATAAAAAATATTTCTGATTTTAAAATAAAATTGTGCGCGCGTGTATGTGCATATGTTGTGTATGTATGTATGTGTGTGTCTGTGTATGTATGTGTGTGTGTGTGTGTGTAGTGGTGGTGGTAATAAACATGACTCTTTTTAAGATCATTGTGCACTCCTTTTAACTTTCATGGCAGATGCTCTTTGTATTAGAGAAATTAAGTCTATAGATTGGAAAATACAAGATCCATTGATAAGTCGAATTAATCCTCTACGTGAGATCAAAGTAGTAACTTATATAGTGGAGTTTAAAGTCTGCAACAGTGACATATAGACATATGAAAACACCCATGAAGAGTATTTGTGGGAGTGTTGGTTGCTTTTCAAAGATTAACATTTTTTTTAAAGAAATGTGTATATAGTTGTCAGCAAATGATGAGAAAAGAGACTTAGAAAAATCAGAAAAAGTAAATTATACATTATTATTTTAAAGAAAGAAATGATTACAAAACCTTATTGCTCCATAGGACATTGTATAAGACATAAGAAAATGAAGACTGAAGTGATAATGTTACTTTAAGATAAGTACTGGTTACTGCTGATCTAACGATAGATCAGCTGTTGTATAACATCAAGTATACATTCATGTGACATACATATACTGCAAACCTCTGGCAATTTGTGAGGATGAGATTTCAGCTCTCTGTGGGTTATTTCTGTCCCAAGTGACAGATTCCACGACCAGGTTCTATCAAAGGACTTTGTTCACAGGAGACTGTCGCTTTTACTTACATCTGTATATTTACTAAGATATATATATATGTATATATATATATATATATATATATATATATATATAATATTTGCTATTATTAAGTAATTGATGGCATGAATTGCTTTAGAATATGCACTATTGTCCACACAACTGTTGGTGATTTTTTTTCTAAGTTTGGTGAGAAATGTTTCAGTACTTGGAGATGATGGTTTATTACGCATATTTATGTGTTGATTAAATGTGTATCATTTAATGTAGCACAAGATACGGAAATATATGCCGACACACAGTTGCCCATGTGAACTAGCCCTTAGACAACTAGAAAATAACAGTTTTCACCAGAGGAGTGGAGTACATTAATGGAGAGGAATTACCATGCAAATCATTTCAAAACAGAGGCTCCCACTGATGGGAGTATTTAAAGGAGCATTAAACTTTTTTTATGAAAAAATATATATTGTAGGGATTTTCCTACTGAGTAAAATAAGGGTACTCCCACTGCCGAGAGATTTATATTTCCAGAGTTATTACAGTTTAAACCCATGTTTTTTTACATCAGCCGTTCCCTCTAGTGTTCAAATTTTAATTAGATTTCCTGTTAGATTCTAATGGAGAGGAAGGTCAGGAAAGTCAGTGACATACAGTTCTCCATAGAATGTGATAGAAACTGCAGAGTCACTTCCTGTCAGTTAGAACTATCAGGAAGTAAACACAGTAAATTCACTTCCTGTCAGTTAGAACTATCAGGAAGTAAACACAGTAAATTCACTTCCTGATTATTTAAACTGCTAAAAATTTTGAATAAAACATCTGACAACGATGGGACTGACCTTGTTTTATTCAGCAGGAAATGCTCTATAAAATATGTGTTTTCATAAAAAAAATATTACTGCTCTTTTAAGTCCAGCATAATTTAAGATGATTTCTTAATTATTACAGTAAGAAGTATGATTAAGATTATAAGGAAGATGATGCGCATTAGTTCCATTGACCACTGGAGAATCCCCATAGTGCAGTCACAACCTGCTGAGAGAAGTGAAAAGACAAGAGGTTTAGTTTCATGTAACATAATCTGAGACAATGTTTATTTTATAGGGTTTAAATTGTATTATATATTTAACCCTTAGAGTGCCAGAGGGATACGCAACACATTGCAAAGGTGACCAGTACATTCCAAATATCTAGCAATAACACCCAAAATGTTCTAGGGGTATATACACTTGTTTTATCATCATTATTGTTATTATTATCCCTGTATACAGGTGATGAAATGTTAAATACTTCCCAACCATTAATCAGTTTGCCAGATTTGTTTAAATTATTTTAAAAATTTGGTAAAATATCAACATTGGTGATAGATCCCCTTTAAAGTAAATCAAGAAAAATCAAAAGCACTAGATACAGGATTAGAAAAATAATATTTTAGAAATTATAAATGACAAATTTAAAGGGGAGCTACCACCCCACACAATCTTTACCTTCACTAAGTCCCCATCTGGCGTCTAGCTGCTTAGTAGTGCTAGTTGGCAGAATAATTACCTTATGTAATAGATTTCTCCCCTCTTCCATGGGCGACAGGCAGGACGGAGCACGGACATCTTGCCATTGTGACGTTCGCGCGCCTGCACTGTCAGTCCCAGCCGGAGCCAAAAGGCTCCTAGCAACGCCTCCTAGACCCGGCTGGGACGTCACAACGGCAAGATGTCCGCACTCCGTCCTGCCTGTCATCCATGGAAGAGAGGAGAAATCTATTAAACAAGGTAATTATTCTGGCGACTAGCACTACTAAGCAGCTAGTCGCCAGATGGGGACTTAGTGAAGGTAAAGATTGTGTGGGGTGGTAGTTCCCCTTTAAATTTAGATGGGAGAATACATTTTTAAAATAGCTAGGAATTACTGTAACTGAAAACCATAATTCATTATTTAAACTTTCCACACCTATGGAAAGAATTTAATCTAAAATTTGAAGAATGGGAAATAAAATCATGGATAGGTAGAATGAATACAATAAAACTAATTATGTTACACATGCTTTATTTATTTTAAAAATCCCATTAATATACCGAAATATATGTCAATTAAATAAAAAATATGTTAGATTAGGAAAGTATTAACTATAAAGGAAATGTTAAATAATGACAATGTACTATGTGATCAGCTTGTAATAAAAATACAAATCACATAAAGTAAAAATATATTTAATAGTTACATTAAATTTGAAAGACTAGTAAAATCTAATAATGGAGATATATCTATAATATATAGATTCGTAATGGAAGAACAAGAAACACCTTTAAAAGGTAAAGGAATGTCAGAAAATGTAATCATAGGATGAGTTATTGGGAGAAGTTATATGGGGTAATAGGAGGGGTTATAGGGAGGGGCCATATGGAGCAATAGGAGGAGTTATATAGAGGAGTTATATGGAGCAATAGGAGGTGTTATAGGGATGAGTTATATGCAGCAATAGGAGGAGTTATTGGGAGGAGTTATATGGAGCAATAGGAGGAATTATTGGGAGGAGATTCATGAAGCAATTGGAGGAGTAATAGGGAGGAGATATATGCAGCAATAGGAGGAGTTATATGGAGAAATAGGAGGTGTTATAGGGAGAGGTTATAAGGAGCAATAGAAGAATATATAAGGAAGGATTGTATGAACCAATAGGACTTATAGGGAGGAGTTATATAGAATAATAGGAGGAGTTATAAGGAAGGGGTATATGGTAAAATAGGTGAGATGAGATATATGGAGCAAAAGGAATAGTTATAGGTAAAGGTCATATACAGCAGTAGGAGGAGTTATAGGGAGGGACTCAATGGAGAAACTGGAGCAGTTATATGGAGGATTATCTGCATGCCTGGGAACTTTCTTTTGTTGTCTCCCTGGAGGGGAGTCCTGTGATGCCGCTGAGGGAGATAAATGATGTGATTTTTGTCAAAAAGGGGTGTGACTTAATCATGAGTGGGGCAGAGCTTAAAAACATAGAAAAAAATAGAAGGAATATACTGGGGAAGGAGGAGAAGAGGGTGGAGAGTGGGAGGAACAGACGGGGAAGGAGCAAAATTGGGCAGAGTTTCAGTAGAAACTCCCCACATCTGGAGAATCAGCTTCTGTCCTGGAGACCTGGTAATACAGAGTCAAAATTGGAGTCTCCAGGGCAAATCCGGGGAGTTTCCAGCTATGAATATATGGGCCAATAGGAGGACTTATAGGGAGAAGTTATATGGCGCAATAGGATGAGTTATAGGGAGGACTTATAGAGAGCAATAGGAGGAGTTATAGGGAGGGGTTATATGGATCAATAGGAGGAGTTATATGGAGCAATAGGAGGAGTTATATAGAGGTGTTATATGGTGGAATAGGAGGAGTTATAGGGGGTTATATGGAGCAATAGGGGGACTTATAGGGAGAAGCTATATGGGGCGATAGGATGAGTTATAGGGAGGAGTTATAGGGAGCAATGGGAGGAGTTATAGGAAGGGGGTATATGGAGCAATAGGAGAAGTTATACGGAGGCGTTATATGGAGGAATAGGAGGGGTTATGGGGGGTTATATGGAGCAATAGGATGAGTTATAGGGAGGAGTTATATGGAGCAATAGGAGAAGTTATAGGGAGGAGTTATATGGAGCAATAGGAGGAGTTATAGGGAGGAGTTATATGGAGCAATAAGAGGAGTTATAGGGAGGAGTTATATGGAAGAATAGGAGGAGTTATAGGGAGGGGTTATATGGAGCAATAGGAGGAGTTATAGGGAGGAGTTATATGGAGCAATAGGAGGAGTTATATGGAGCAATAGGAGGAGTTATAGGGAGGAGTTATATAGAAGAATAGGAGGAGTTATAGGGAGGAGTTATATGGAGCAATAGGAGGAGTTATACGGAGGCGTTATATGGAAGAATAGGAGGAGTTATAGGGAGGGGTTATATGGAGCAATAGGAGGAGTTATACGGAGGTGTTATATGGAGGAATAGGAGGAGTTATAGGGGGGCTATATGGAGGAATAGGAGGAGTTATAGGGAGGAGTTATATGGAGCAATAGGAAGAGTTATAGGGAGGAGTTATATGGAGGAATAGGAGGAGTTATAGGGGGGCTGTATGGAGGAATAGGAGGAGTTATAGGGAGGAGTTATATGGAGCAATAGGAAGAGTTATAGGGAGGAGTTATATGGAGGAATAGGAGGAGTTATAGGGGGGCTATATGGAGGAATAGGAGGAGTTATAGGGAGGAGTTATAGGGAGCAATGGGAGGAGTTATAGGGAGGGGTTATATGGAGGAATAGGAGGAGTTATTGGGGGGCTATATGGAGGAATAGGAGGAGTTATAGGGAGGAGTTATATGGAGCAATAGGTCGCGTTATTGGGAGGTTTATTGAGCAATAGGTGTTATAGGGGATTTATGGAGCAGTATAAGGTATATAGAAGTATAGGAAATGTTATAGGAAGACGTTATATGGAGCAATAGGAAATGTTTTAGGGAAAGGTCATACATGGGTTATTATCACAGTGATCAGGACACAGTGCAGCATAAAGAACCCACAGCTCTCTTCATTACTTAATAAATGTTAGCCAACGTGGGGACAGTTATTCAAAGATTTAACTTCTTCTCAATATAAAGAAATGCAAAGGAAAATATTTAACCCCTCAAATACTGTAGACATCTACAACGCATCCAAGGGGTTAAAGCAGCAGCAAGAACATAGTAATCATAATGAAGGTTATATGACCTAAACAACAATAAAGGTTTTTACCTTAAAAAAAAGACAGAAATGAAACATCTCCATAGACTTCTCTTAAAGGAGCAGTAAGCTTTTTTTATGAAAAAATATATATTGTAGGGATTTTCCTATTGAGTAAAAAAAGGTACTCCCACTGCCGAGAGATTTATATTTCCAGAGTTATTACCGTTTAAACCCATGTTTTTTTACATCAGCAGTGCCCTCTAGTGGTCAAATTCTAATTAGATTTCCTGTTAGATTCTAATGGAGAGGAAGGTCAAGAAAGTCAGTGACATACAGTTCTCCATAGAATGTGATAGAAGCTGCTGAGTCATTTCCTGTCAGTTAGAACTATCAGGAAGTAAACACAGTAAATTCACTTCCTGTCAGTTAGAACTATCAGGAAGTAATCACAGTAAATTCACTTCCTGATTATTTAAACTGCTATAAATTTTGAATAAAACATCTGACAGCGATGGGAGTGACCTTGTTATATTCAGCCCTTGGACTCTAGAATCAAAGTAATGCATCTAAAATGTCTTCATGAGTGATTTTCTTCCCTTGTGATCACCCCACTACTTGACATCAATTATTTCGTTCAGAGAAGGGCTAAAGGGCCACTTAATCAATTAAAAAGCTCACACACACACACACACACACAAACACACACACACACACACACACACACACACACACACACAGAGCACTCAAACAGGAGGCAATTTTTGGGGTGGACAGCTCAAGTCACTGACTCTAGCTCTCAATAGTAAGTGATTGTGAAAAAAAAATACTGTTCCTTTAAACCTAATCTGTTTTTATATACTTGCACTTTAATGCATTGAGTCCCAGAGGGGTGCTCAATGTATTGTGACTCAAAGGGTTATGCAATGAGAGAATTAGACATACCTCTTGAACATAGTCTTTGTGTCACCTCCACCCAGGTTCCATTTCCTTGAATTCTCTTACCACCAACAATCTCAACATGGCAGCAGTAGATTCCTGAGTCACTCTCTGTCAGATTGACAATAGTAATTTGATGCCTGTTGTTTTGGAATTTCACTCTGTTTCTGTAACATGGAAGAGTTTCTGGATGTGTTTGATTATCGCAGCCCAAAGTCCATATCACGGAGTAAGAGGACAATACATCGTCAAATGAGCAGTCGATGGACACTGACTGCCCAGCTTTTGCTGTGATCAATTTAGGCTGCACCACCATCGGCTGGCTCTCGTTACAATCTTGGAAGAGAGGATCATAGGTAATCAGGCACAGAAACGTTTTGCTTTTTTTGGTTACTTTGGACATGTGTGCAGGCAAAAGTGTACATATCTTTGTGTTAAGTGCACAATAATGATCAAAAATAGAATTTTCTCACCTGTCAACTCAGGTCTCATAGGTATCACAAACTGAGAGAGGTCATACCTCCGCAAGTAGGGCAGGAAAAAAGAAAACAGGTATTTAAGGACTCCCACCACCATCATGCCCAGTGTTTGAACAAGGACAAACTAGACACAAAACTATGATGGGGAAAAAAATTTACTGACATACAAACATAGTCACACAAGGGAAGATATTCTGTCTGCTTCTTATGGAGACCTGAAGGAAAATAAATTGACAGGTATGAAAAACCTCTCTTTCCTTCTAGGACTTCATAATGTACACCGAGACAACAAAACTAAACCAGATGTGTGTGTGTGTGTGAGGGGGGCAAGGTACTACTGGACTGCTGCTTAGGGTGACCACATATCCGTTCTACCATTCCGGGACATGTGGTCACCCTACATGCGTACCGCATAATTTACCAATATCAGTGAAAACCACACACCCATATTAAGAAATGTGTGCGTAATAACACATACACATATTCCATTCAAAGAATACTGCACAGCAGAATCAGCACGTTACCTCACTGGAGCAGCGCTATATCCGGGGCTCCTGCCCCCGCCCCTCCTATTCTCACGAGCTCAGTAACAGTTGTGCGCAACTCTTCCTCCTCCTCTGGCCACTGCTAAAGCCTTTTTGGCTGAGGGACAGAGTGAGTGAGTGACTGTGCTGCTGTGTGGGTGGCTTGGCTTCATTCCGGGACACTTCATTGTCCCGGTGGGAGATGACCCAGGATGCGGGACATAGGCTTCAAATAAGGGACAGTCCTGAACATTCCGGGACCCATGGTCACCCTACTGCTGCTAACGCTGTGTGACCAAAAGCAGCCTCCACTGAACAGAACAGGTTCAGTCTGTAATGACACATAAAGGTATGAATGTTTCCCCAGGTAGCTGGCCTGCAAATCTGACCCATGGAAGCTTGATTTGAGCCTTTTTTGCTCTCTAAGTAGCCACATCCTGTGATGAGTGCACTCTGATTGTTAAATGTGATCCAGATTCTGCTCTTTAAAGGCTTCTGTAATAGCTGAGCATATCCATCTGGAAATGTTAGCCCTTGAAGGCTCTGGACCCTTTAGAGTACCCAAAAAATGTATAAGCAAAGAGAAGGAGTTACTAAAAGGTTCTGCTGGATTGAGATAAATCTGCGGACATTGTTGAACATGTAGAGATTTTTTTTTATTCTACGAGGGAAAAACATTATTTTTTCTACGAGGAATAATTTTGGTTGGAAGAAGAAGAGTAACTGAGTCTTGATTGCACTTCAGATAAGGCAGTTGAATGGTTAAGGTTTGAAGCTACCCTAGTCTTCTGGCCGAGGTCAAGGCTGCTAATAAGGGATAGAATATTTAAGGAACAAGATGCTGACAGTTCAAAAGGAGTTCCCATCAACGTTTTAAGGACTAGGTTCAAGTCCCAAGGAGGAAGCGAAGAAAATAATTTAGGATTAAAAGAAAATCATGATCTGTGAATGGTTATCCAAGAAAACTTCCTAGACCAAACACTTAAACCGTGTGAGCACTCGGGCTCAGGACTTTAGAAAAACATTCAGGACGGAAATCCAGAAAGGATGGACTTGGTGGCGATAAATGTTTTGTGTAGCAAAAGAACCACAAATAAAAGAACCTGTTCTAGGTAGGAAGTATCAGATCAATGGTATCTGGTGAGAGGTGCTAGTCTCAGAATCTAGGCTTCCAGTCGATCATTTTTGAGAAGCTGAAGTAGTAAAGAGGCTTTTATGAGCCAGTCATCAAGATATGGAATGATAGGTATGCTTTGTTCTCAAAGATGTGCTGCCACCATCATTTTGGTTAAGACCCAGGGAGCAGAGGAGAGGCCAAAAGGAAGAGCCGCAAACTGCAGAAGACTTTACCATTCTGGATGGCTATCCAAAGGTTCTTTTGGCAAGTTGGATGTATCAGGACATGGAGATATGTGTCTTGTAGATTGATGCTTGCCATCACATCCCTTGCTTTAGGATACTGACTGCTGATCTAATACCCTCCATCTTAAAGTAGTCTACACAAATAAATTGGTTTGTGAAAGTAAGATTTGCTACCAGCAGGAAATCTCCTGTGTACTTGGGTGCCAAAAACTGAGGCATAAATGCCCTTATTGTGGAACTTGCAACACCTGCTCTTCAAATAGTGTCTGAACAGCTGACAGGAAAGTGTGTAGTTTCCTTCTAAATGGAGATCCTTGTGTAATAATGTATGTTTTAGGAGAAAGAGAGGGAAATGTAGCTTGTAGATGTCCTGGACAATGACTGACCATGGAATTGGTTGTAGCAGGGCTCAAAATTTCCACTCGCCACTAGCCAATGGCGTGTGAAAATTTAGCCCTGGCAAGTAGAAATTTAGCCCTGGTGGGTATGTTATGGCTTGCAGTGGCGAGTAACTTTTCAGGTCTGGCTAGTAGCAAAGGACTTCACATTTTAAGCCCTGGGTTGTAGTACCTTTTATTGAGAAACTAAATTGTGTAATCTTCTTCTTAACTGGATGCCTAGCTTCAGAAATTTGACTTGGCATGTGGACCCTGTGAGAATCTTCTAGGGGTCTCAGAGCTCTTAGCTGAATATGATTTGTTATCAGACTTTTTGCCCTTTATCATTCTTCCTGAAATTTCTGTAGCATTGTGAAATAGGCCTCTGGGAATTAAAATACCTGTCCTGTGGCAGATACTTCTCATCAGCTAAAGAAGGAAGCAACATGTCTGATTCCTTCCCAAATAGGAAAATCTCCCACAAATGGCATGGTGGAGAGTTTACTCTTGGAAGCATAACCAGCTGCCCATTGTCATAACCGCGAGGCTCTGGATCCAGCTTTCTGCAAAGCTGTGGTTTCGTCCAACATCCACATATTCTCCATAGATGAATCACACACAAAGTCAGCTGCCAGTTGCGGCATGTAGATATATCTCAACACAGGGCTTAAAATTTTAAGTCCTTTGCTACTAGCTAGACTTAAAAAGTTACTCACCACTGCAAGCCATAACATACCCACCAGGGCTGAATTTCTACTCTCCAGGGCTTAATTTTCACTCGCCATTTGAGCCCTTCATAATGACATCTTCTTCTAACTTAAAGAGCCACAAACAAAATGCTCTGCATATGCAAGCTGATGCCACATTAGGCTCAAAAAATGCTACTACCAGTGCTCTGAATTACTGGAGAGAGGACCGCGCTGGAGTTCTAGCCTCTAATAGAGGTCTGTGCAGAAGGAGGCACAAACCTCTCCTGCCACACCTCTGGACCACCAGGGAGGTAGGAGATGGACATTGGGGGCAATGTGGACAGGTGGACATTGGGGGCAATGTGTGGAGAGGTGGACACTGGGGGCAATGTGTGGAGAGGTGGACATTGGGGGCAATGTGTGGAGAGGTGGTCATTGGTGGCAATGTGTGGAGAAGTGGACATTAGGGGCAATATGTGGAGAGGTAGACACAGGGGGCAATGTAGTCAGGGGGCCCACGGCAATTTTTGCACCAGGGCCCAGTAACTTCTAGTTATGCCTCTGGCTACTGCTGCTTCAAAACATCTCTGAAGGGCTGCCCCTATCATTTTATTCATAGGATCTTTTATTTAGGATCCTTCTTCACCCAAAATAGTGGTTTTCTTAGAGAGACGTGCCACGTGGATCAATTTTAGGAAAGTGGTCCAAATAAGCAGTGTTCTCCTGGTTAAAGGGAAAAAGCAGACTCAGCTTTTCAGGAAAGGAGAAACATTTTTCTGGACTTGGCCATTCTTGATGAATCAGGGCTGAGGTAACTTTGTGCACCCGAAAGACCTTGTGCTTTATTTATAGCCTAAATATAGCTCATCCATCCCAGGGCAGAGGATCTTAGGTAGCATTCATACAACAAAGTTTTACAAAGAAGGCTACAGTGAGCATCCATAGGCTACATCTGAAATAGAACAGAAAGCACAAAAAACCTTTATGAGTTTAACCCACATTAAAAGGACCCGGAAAAATGTAGAGCATCAGTAGGCCAGACTTACTGTACGGTAGAGTACCAAACGGCTAGGGATGCTCCAGACCATGCAGAACTGCTGTCTACAAATGCTCAGGGTCAGACTGCAGTGTGGGAGGCAAGCAATGCAACATAAATAGTGCTGAAACTGCTTCTGGAACATATGTACCCTGTGCCTGCATTCCAGACAGGAGGTCATCCATTCCAACTGAACCAGAACACTACTTTCTTAGACTCCATAGGACTCCATAAAAACATGAGTTCCACTGCCAAAAACATGTAGAATATGGAGAAGAGCCAGGAGCACCACAGAAGCAGCAATAGATATTAAGCGACATAAATATGGATACCCAGCAGTGTTCTGATAACAGAAAAGGGGGTAGCTTAAGGGGGAAACCCCTGTCCAACACTGACCCACAAAGGTACCCACAAAGGTACATGGCTAGATGCAAGCAAAGGTGCTCAGCTGGGCTCTCACTTAAAACAACAAATTCTGAGTAGACTCCAGAACTGTCCATAGCCTGGGAGGACGGGAACAATACTAGGGATGGTGGAGGGTAATTAAACGCTGGTTTCTTTTTTCCTGTCCTGCCTGCAGAGGTTGGTTCTTTAGTGTGCGCTACCAAGGAGATCCTGAAGGAAAATAAAATACCAAGTGGTTTAAATGGAACTTAAACTTTGAATGTTTGAATGGTCTCCAACACGTTGTGAAGCAGTATGTTGACGATCTGTCTAACATTCAAGGAACACTATAACCTAAAACAATTTTGGTGATTTTGAAACAGCTTTCACCTCCTGCACTGACTTCCTGCTTTAGCCCTGCGTAACCTCCCCCATTCACTTACACTTCTCCGTAATGGATTGCTAATCTCCCCTAGCACTGAGCTCCTGTTTTAGCCCTGCATAAACGCTCCCATTCACTCACACTGTTCATCAATGCACTGCCAACATTCCCTAGCACTGACTTCCTGTCTTAGCCCTGCATACCCTTCCCCATTCACTGACATTGCTCATCATTGCACTGCCAACCTCCCCTAGCACTGACTTCCTGTCTTAGCCCTGCGTAACCTCCCCATTCACTGACACTGCTCAACAATGCATTTCCCACCTCCACTAGCACTGACTTCCTGTCTTATCCCTGCATAACCTTCCCCATTCACTGACACTGCTTCCTTCCCTAACACTGATTTCCTTTTCTAGCCCTGCACAACCTCCTCAATTCAATGACACTGCCCATTAATGCACTGCCAACCTCCCTTAGCTTCCTGACTTCCTGCTTTATCCCTGCATAACCTCCACCATTCACTGACACTGCTTCCTTCCCTAACACTGACTTCCTTTCTTAGCCCTGCATAACCACCTCCATTCAATTACACTGCCCATTAATGCACCACCAACCTACCTTAGCACTGACTTCCTGCTTTAGACCTTCATAACCTCCCCCATTCACTGACACTGCTCAGCAATGCACTACCAACCCCCCCCCCAGCACTGACTTCCTGTTTTAGCGCTGTGTAACCTCCCCCATTCACTGACACTGCTCAGCAATGCACTCCCAACATCCCCTAGCTCTGACTTCCTGTCTTAGCCCTGCATACCCTCCCCCATTCACTGACATTGCTCATCAATGCACTGCCAACCTCCCCTAGCACTGACTTCTTTTCTTAGCCCTGCATAACCTCCTCACTCACTGACACTGCTCATCAATGCACTGCCGACCTCCCCTAGCACTGACCTCTTGTCTTAGCCCTGCATAACCTCCCCATTCACTAACATTGCTCATAAATACACTGCCAACCTCCACTAGCACTGACTTCCTGTCCTAACCCTGCATAACCTTCCCATTCACTGACACTGCTCATCAATTCATTGCCAACTTCCTCCTGCACTGACCTCCTGCTTTAGCCCTGCGTATCCTCCCCCATTCACTTACACTTCTCCGTAATGGATTGCTAATCTCCCCTAGCACTGAGTTCCTGTCTTAGCCCTGCATACCCTTCCCCATTCACTGACATTGCTCATCAATGCACTGCTAACATCCCCTAGCACTGACTTCCTGCCTTAGCCTTCTATAACCTTTCCTCTTCTCGCTGATACTTAAAGCTCGCCTGAGATTAAATTAAGATTCCCCAGCTACTAATTCAAAAATATCTACAATTATGAACCTTTTTGAGAAAAAAAGCAAAAGGTATAAGCAGTTTAAATAGATATATTTAATGATACTAAAAGCTATGTACGCTACTTATCCAATTTTAACCTATTACTTGTTAGAGGAGTTGGGTCCACTTAAAAGAACAATAAAGGAACACAAAAAAATGATCTGGGTTATACACAATACCTTGTACGCCATGCTAGCCTCTTCAATATGTCTCTATTTATTTTCTGTGAACTAAAATCTAGTCTTATATATGATCCATGGGGGCTACCATATCTGCCTTTTCCAGAGCTTCCATTACCGTAAGAGTTGTGTTAGTTGTCTGAGATGTGATAGTGTTTTATTGCCTGTAAATTTCCCTGACATAATGTAAAAGCCTTTCTGAACAGAAGAGCACATTTCTTGGATTCCACCCATAGTGATTAATTCAGCAAATTAACCCTTTGAGTGCCAGAGGGGTACGTAACGCATTGCAGAGCACTGGCACTCAAAGGGTTAAAGTGGTACAATTTTGGAACACACCAACTGCACGACAGGAGTCAAATAAACACTCACCATAATACCACTGATTTGAATGTGGTTATTTAGCTAGCATTCAAGCGATTCAAAGCCCCATTTAAATTAAAAGAGAATTTTCATTTGTCCCCTATGGTGCCGTTGGTTTGATCCAGAATCACACCACTTTAATTTACTTAATTAGACCCATACATTTTGATGACAGAAAAAAAACCATGACCCATCCAGTCTGCCAATTTCCCTATATAATAAAATACTCTTACATACTACTCTTACATACTACTCAGAATAGTTATGTCTATCCCAGGCATTTTTGAATTCCCTAACAGTACCCACCTCTGCTGGGAGGCTGTTCATTGCATCTGTCACCCTTTCAGTAAAGTAGTACTCATGCAAATTACCTATGTGTTTTCTGCCATCTAACTGTAGATCACGACCACTTGTTTTAGTGGTTTACTACTGAAGTGTCGCATTTAAAGTTTTTCGTCATAAAGTGAAGCAGATTCTACATTTTGCGTCGCTCCGAATGGCGCATTCAGCATTGCGTGCTGATGCAATAATGGGTGCAATATTGACGCAATATGGGTGTAATAGGGGTGCATTAAGGATGCAATATGGGTGCAATATTGACGCAATAGGGGTGCATTAAGGATGCAATATGGGTGCATTAAGGACGCAAATCCAACCCAAAACCCATTAAATCCAACCAAAAACCCCACCAAATCCAACCCAAAACCAACCAAAACATCCCAAAAACCAACCCAAATCCAACCAAATACCCACCAAATCCAACCCAAAACCCACCAAAACCAACCCAAATCCAACCAAAAACCCACCAAAAACAACCCAAAAGCCAACCAAAAACCCACCAAATCCAACCCAAATCCAAACAAATACCCACCAAATCCAACCCAAAACCCACCAAATCCAACCCAAATCCAAACAAATACCCACCAAATCCAACCCAAAACCAACCAAAAACCCAACCAAAAACCAACACAAATCCAACAAAAAACCCACCAAATCCAACCCCAAACCCACAAAAAACAACCTAAATCCAACCCCAAACCCACCAAAACCAACCAAAAACCAACCCAAATCCAACCAAAAACCCACCCATATTGCATCCATATTGCACCCATATTGCACCAATATTGCACCCAATTTGCGTCATTATTGCACCCATATTGCAGCCATATTGTATCCTTAATGCTCTCCTATTGCACCCATTGTGCATCAATATTGCACCCATATTGCGTCAACATTGCACCCAATTTGCGTCATTATTGCACCCATATTGCACCAATATTGAACCCATATTGCACCAACATTGCACCCAGTTTGCGTCAATATTGTACCCATATTGCATCCATATTGCACCCATATGCCATCAATACTGCACCAATATTGCACCCAACTTGCGTCATTATTGCACCCATATTGCGTCAATATTGAACCTATATTGCACCCATATTGCACCAATATTGCACCCATATTGCACCAATATTGAACCTATATTGCACCCATATTGCACCAATATTGCACCCAATTTGCATCATTATTGCACCCATAGTGCACCAATATTGAACCCATATTGCCCCATATTGCACCAATATTGCACCCGATTTGTGTCATTATTGCACCCGTATTACATTAAAATAGCACCCAATTTACGTCATTATTGCACCCATATTGCACCAATATTGAACCCATATTGCACCCATATTGCGTCCTTAATGCACCCCTATTGCACCCATAATGCGTCAATATTGCACCAATATTGCGTCATTATTGCACCCATATTGCGTACTTAATGCACCAATATTGCACCCATATTGCATCCTTATTGCACCCCTATTACACCCATAATGCGTCAATATTGCACCCAATTTGCGTCAACATTGCACCCAATTTGCGTCATTATTGCACCCATATTGCACCAATATTGAACCCATATTGCACCAATATTGCATCCAATTTGCGTCATTATTGCACCCAATTTGCGCACATATTGCACCAATATTGCACTCATATTGCTTCCTTAATGCACCCCTATTGCACCCATATTGCATCATTATTGCACCCATATTGCATCCTTATTACACTCCTATTGCACCCATAATGCATCATTATTGCACCCATATTGCGACACGTTAATGCACAAAATGGTGAATGCACCATTCGGAGCGACACAAAATGTAGAATGTGCGTCACTTTATGACACAAAACTTTAAATTCGACACTTCAAACGACGCGGCAAAACACATGCGTCATTTTATGACGAGACATTTTACATGCAACACTTCAAATGGATACCTGTTTTAGTATTCCTCTGTCTTTGAAAAATACTTCCCTCCTGAACTATGTTAATTCCTTTTGTATATTTAAAGATTTCTATCATATCACCCCTCTCTCCTCTCTCTCCTTTCTTTAATTGTAGCAAAATTAGCTTGCACTCACACACTCAGATTTTAGTTTATGAAGTTTGATGCTTAATATTTTTTAGGTCTGTTTATCTCGATACAACAGTTCTGGTACAGCCCTTCATCAGGTAGGCATAAGGCTTCCTAAACGCAAATCTGTGGTGCGTGCAATATAACTCTGCTACATTGTAAACACGTTTGGTGGAAGTGGTGAACCACTATGTGAATGTTACACTGCAGTCGCTTTAGGCTAATCTAAGTTTGCATGTCAATTTTTACCCCCCACCCACACACACACACACCCCACTCGACCCATATGGTTTTCCCTAGAATTGCTCATCTTTTGATTTCTGCATAAGGCTATACGTGCAGATATTACATATACTGTCACTACTGAGATTACGTTTCGTAGAGGTTAAAAAAAAAAAATTATTTGCAGCAAATCCCATTTCTCAAACCGCTATGGTTTGAGAGATATACGCATTGAAAGTTCCCCCCTCCCTCCCCTTCTCCTGGTGTCAGCACTGTGATCCGGGGACCAGCCGGCGGCTCTTCAGCAGAGCCAAAATAGTGATATTTGAAAAGAATTACTTCATTGGAAAGGTCTACAAAGTGTACCTGGTTTGCAAGCACACTTTGTAGACCATTCCAATGAAGTCATTATTTTAAATAATGCTACTTCGGCTCTGCTGAAGAGCCTCCTTGAATCTCCTGCTGTCAGCTTTACAGCTGACAGCAGGAAAAGGGAAACTTTCAATGCGAATATCTTTCAAACCACAGCGGTTTGAGAGATACAATTTGTGTCACATAGTTTATTTTTTTAACCTCTACAAAACAAGAAGAATTTTTGATGGGACGTTACTGTGCTTTTAAAGGGATAGTAATACCTAAAATGTAAAAAAAAATATGTTGTAGGGTTTATCCCCCTGAGTAAAACAAGAGTACTCCCACTGCTGAAAGATGTTTCATTCAAAATTTATTAATTTTCAAAGTTGAATTTTTTAGGTGCAATATCACAGTGGCCTGAAATTTTACAGTGGCGCTGTTGCTACACCATCCTATGGAGATTTATGGTCCTGAGACCAGAGCTGTCCATAGGATCGTGTAGCAACAGTGCCACTGTACAATTTCAGGCCAGTGTGATATTGCACCTAAAAAATTCAACTTTGAAAATTAATAACTTTGGAATGAAACATCTTTCAGCAGTGGGAGTACTCTTGTTTTACTCAGGGGGATAAACCCTACAACATATATTTTTTTACATTTTAGGTATTACTATCCCTTTAAGTATTACTAATCCCTATAGTAAAGCCCTACTAAAGAAAAAACGTATTGCTCCCAGTGTCATCTCTCAAACCTTTATGGTTTGAGAGATGATCGCTTCTAAAGTTGCCCTCCCCCTTCCCCGTAGTCAGCGTTCTAACTGACTGCAGGGAAGAGAGTCGCACGACTTTCAGGTGGCTCTCCAGCACAGCCTGATCGCGTTACTAAAAAAGAAAACTTTCACTGAAATGGTCTTCTACGTGTGCTTGGTTTGTGCTTGGTTTGCAAGCACACGTAGAAGACCGTTTTAGTGAAAGTTTTTTTTTAGTTAACGCGATTGCGGCTCTGCTGCAGAGCCGCCTGATGATCTATGACCGGATTTCCCTTCAGTCAGCTACAAAGCTGACTTCGGGGAAGGGGGAGGGAGGGGGAACTTTAGAAGCGATTATCTCTCAAACCATAAAAGTTTGAGAGATGACACTGGGGGCAATACATTTTTTTTTTACTAGGGCTTTACTATAGGGATTAGTAATACTTAGCCCTTTGAGTGCCAGAGTGGTACGCAACGCATTGCTTTGCAATGCGTTGCGTACCACTCTGGCACTCAAAGGGTTAAGTATTACTATCCCTTTAAGGACTTAAAAATCAGCATTTAAGTCAATGTGAGTTTTTCTTTGTACCATATTGTGCAGCTGGCGGAATTGACCGGTTTTGCTTTCAACGTACGGCTCCATTAGAACAATTTTGGGGCAAACCAACTACATCATAGGAAAAAAAAATAAAATTGCCCACATTCCCCATTATTTAAATTTGAGCTTTTAACCCTTTCAAGGATAGAGAGTTCTCCAGTCCATTGTTTATTTATTTATTTATTTATTTTGTTTTGTTAACCATTTCTTGGTTTAAAAACCCACTTATATAAATGGAAATGTTTAATCTTTTCCCAACGATGCAGTTGGTTTACTCCAGAACTGCTTCAATTTACTTTGTGTAGATGGCCTACTGAATAGAGCCAGACGTGGCCCATAGTTATTTTGTTTTCCTTTTTCCCTGTGATAAATACCAAAATATAGAGATTTCCTGTACACAAAGCCTGTCCCACTGACAACTGCATCTCCCCCCTTTTCTGCTCTGTATGGTACAATTAACCCTTTGTGTGCCAGAGGGCATATCCAATGCATTGCTTTGTAATGTGTTGGTTACCCCTCTGGCACTCAAAGGGTTAAAAATCCCTCAGGTTAGCTCTGATTTAAATGATGAACGCTAGAGAGAGAGAGAGCCTTTGTGGGGTTAAAAGCTCAATTAGATAACGAGAATTAGGGGAATCCATATATGGTTTGCTCCTAAATTGCTCCATTTTTTTTCTCTACTGTTTGAAAAGGATGCTGGTGCTGTTGTCTAATTACTGCTAAATCCGATCTCTGCAGTTCATCTTATGTTGCTGTATATTTTAACCAATAATCATGGTCCTGTCACTACGATGCTTCAATGCTCCATAAGAATGACTGGGCAGCTCATTAGCCAGGTCAGTGTCATTATCATTGCTGAGCCTAATGCTTTTTACATATTAAAGTAACATAGTAAAATAGTAAAACAGTAAATTAGGTTGGAAAAAGACACAAGTCCATCAAGTTCAACCTTTACCTCATAATCAGGAGAAATTAGAATTTTATAAACCTTCCTGCTGCCAAATAAGTTAGTCTTTATCGGAACTTCCTGCTCTGCCTACTAATACACAGTATAAACCTGCATGTTCCTTTTTGAAATAAATATATCTAATCTTCTCTTAAATGTATCCATTGTATCTACCATTCCCACATCCTTGGGCAATGAATTCCACAATTTAACAGATCTTTTGGTAAAAAAAAAAAAATTTCCTCTCCTGAAGTTGAAACCTCATTTCCTTTAATCTTAAAGGGATAGTAATGTTTCATAATAAAAGCAGCTCCAATTAATCATCATAGTATTTGGACCATGGAGAGTGCTATTTCAATATTGTCAGAGTTGTAGTTCAAGAGTAATGCAATGATAAAGTGTCCCCCTCCCGCCCCTTTTACTGATGTAACACTGCTCAGCCAGAGCAGAAGGGAGGTGCCCAGGTAGACTGCAGAGAGGGACAATCTTCAATTAAGAGAAGGGAAAAACCTGAAAAGCTTGTCAAGGGGGCAGGGCTTTCATTGTTCTCATAGGAAGAAGATTGTCCCCTGCTGTTATCTGTCTGGTCTATGGACTGGATTCCACATCTGAGAAGAGATGGCTTACACTAGGTAAAAGGGGCGGGAGGGGAAACTTTGCTTGTGAATATCTCTCAAACCATAAATGTTTGAGAGATAAGACTTATATCGTTCTTCATGTTTTTTTAATGCCTACAAAATAAAATAAAGATAAAATGAAGTATTACTATCCCTTCAAGTACAATCCTCATTATTACACTGCAATTGAGATTGAAATGTAAAAAAAAAAAGTCCACCAATTTCAAACCTTTAATTCTTATCACTGTATATTTTGAGTTGCTTAAAAGAAGTCCTATCAGGGTAGTTTGTTGGGTTTAAAATAGACCTGAGGCTTAAACCAAACTAGTTAATTATTAGCGCACATGCTGCACAATTGCTCTATGTCTAGTAGAGAGAGACTAGCACCATTATATGCTCCAAGTTGACAACAAGACCCGGGGCTTTAAGCATGTGATCTTGGGGTTTATATACTAAGATGATAAGGATGAGATAATATTATAAGAATGCACTCTCCGGTAAGAGAAACTCATCAATTCCTATGTTATTCTATAGATCCTATACACTAACACAGGAATGGGCAACCTGAGACCCCCCCAGCTGTTTTGGACTACAGCGCCCATCATCGGTTTGGAAATGTACTTGTTCCCTATTGTATATCTGGTTTGCTCTACAATTGCTTTTCTTTTCTGTTGTAATTAAAGGGATAGTAATACTTTGTTTTATCTTTATAGGCATTAAAAAAACATGAAAACTGATATAAGTCTTATCTCTCAAACCTTTATGATATGAGAGAGATTCACAAGCAAAGTTTCTCCTCACTGACCAAAACGGTCAAGTCTGCCATCTAGCTGTCAGATTTGGAATCCGGTCAGCGGACCGGCTGTGGCTCTACAGCAGAGCCAAGATCACGAGATATAAGAAGAACTACTTCGTTTGAATAGTCTGCAAAGTGTGCCTGGTTTGCAAGCACACTTTTTAGACCCTTCCAATGAAATAGTTATTTTTATATCTTGCGATCTCGGCCCTGCTGAAGAGCCACTAGTTGATCTGTGGACCGGATTCCAAATCTGACAGCTAGATGGCAGACTTGACCGTTTTGGTCAGTGAGGGGAAACTTTGCTTGTGAATATCTCTCAAACCATAAAGGTTTCAGAGATAAGACTTCTATCGTTCTTCATGTTTTTTTGATGCCTACAAAATAAAATAAAGATAAAATGAAGTATTACTATCCCTTTAAGATCCACTTTCTTTATATGGTGGCTTTTGAAGCTGCTGACTGACATTGTGCATTGTTGCAAAATCTATGTCAGGGATGGCCAACATTTGGCCAACAGCTGCTTAGGGATGTACCAAAGGTTGCCCACTATTGGCCTACAATTACTCCCAAAGCCTTTCCCATCAAGTTTTCACCCAACACTGTCCCATTTAGTGAATAATTTCCATGCAGTTTAATTAGCTTCCTAAAATCATTTATTTTTGGTGAACTGAATCTTCCATTAACCACCCAGTCTTCTAATTTGTCAATACCCAGGGACGTGTACAGACATTTTGTGGGGCAGGGGCTTCCGGAGAGGATCCGACATGCAACAGGAGAAGACCCGGCGGCACATAAAAAGGACCCGGGCCGGCCGGAATGTTAAAGGGACCTTACACTTAAAAAGGAACTGGAAGTAAGAGGAGAGGAGAGCAGCCCCCCCCCCTCCCCGGTAATCAAAATTGGAAAACGGACTGGGATAAGATAAAATCAGACTGATTACATTTATTTTATTTTTTTTGTTAAAAGTGCACAAGGGCACTTTGGACAAAAAGGGCAGGTGCTCAAGCCCTCCTTGGTGTCTATGTGTGCACGTGCCTGTCCATATCCTCCATATTAAACTTAGATAAAAATGATCAGAGATAGCTTTTTCCCAAGGTTGCAGCCCCTATTTCCCCCCTACCAGATGTTTGTAATTACAACAGATCTTATCCAGTGACCGTCCACTTGGGACGTGTGGATCCATGTGAGTTCATTGCCTTCCTTCAATGGATGGGATTCAGCAAAGGAAGCAGTGCAGCTGCATGGGAGATTAGGGGCAGTATACAAAACACAAATGTGGAGCAATTAGTAAGCCTTTGAGTGCCACATGGGTATGAAATGCATTGCTCTGTAATGTGTCTTGTATCCCTCCGGCACTCAAAGGGTTAAACAACCCAGCTACACCACATAGGATATTAACATTCCCATTGATCTAAATACGACTTTTAATGAAATCTTAGTTCCTTGGCTCCTTAGAATAACATAGGAACCGGAGAAGTGATATCATTGGAGAAATCATCTCCTCTTCATCACCTCATTGAAAAGCAAGGCTTAGAAGTCCTTTTTGCATTCAAAAGGATAAATACCCCTTTTTATAGAATGGAAATTTGTATTTGTCTCCTACGGTGCAATACTATAAAGATAAATACACTTTAGAATTAATAATCATTTGACTTCTGTGTACAGTCCTAGAAGTCTGCAGCTCACTGGTTATTGGTAATCTATCTTATAGCTATCTCATCTATCTATCTCATCTATCTATCTATCTTATATCTATCTCATCTCGCTATCTCATCTATCTATCTTATATCTATCTCATCTCGCTATCTCATCTCGCTATCTCATCTATCTATCTATCTATCTATCTATCTATCTATCTATCTCATCTATCTATCTATCTATCTATCTATCTAATCTCTCAATCTCATCTATCTATCTATCTATCTATCTATCTATTTATCTATCTATCTTATATCTATCTCATCTCTCTATCTCATCTATCTATCTCATATCTATCTATCTATCTATCTATCTATCTATCTATCTATCTATCTCATCTCTCTATCTATCTATTTATCTATGTATCTAATCTCTCAATCTCATCTATCTATCTATCTATCTATCTCATATCTATCTATCTATCTATCTATCTATCTCATCTCTCTATCTATCTATTTATCTATCTATCTAATCTCTCAATCTCATCTATCTATCTATCTATCTTATATCTATCTATCTATCTATCTATCTATCTATCTATCTATCTATCTATCTATCTATCTTATATCTATCTCATCTCTCTATCTCATCTATCTATCTCATATCTATCTATCTATCTATCTATCTATCTATCTATCTATCTATCTATCTATCTAATCTCTCTATCTCATCTATCTATTTATCTATCTATCTAATCTCTCAATCTCATCTATATATCTCATATCTATCTATCTATCTATCTATCTATCTATCTATCTATCTATCTGTCCTCTCACAAGCAGGGCCCTCATAGGGAGATTTATAAACATGGAGTTAAGCTACAAGATGCGTTAAACTGACTGTAGTAACCAAGTAGTACATAATTTGTGCATACCCCTCTCAACTTCAAATAGTTACATCTCAGACACCAAAAATGCCAGTCTGTTATTCTCATTTTCTTACCTGCCCTCCGATGAAACATCAGAAACATAAATAAAATCTGAACTGAGATCTCCATTCTTGTGCACAAATAACGGAGTCAAAATATCTTCTGTAGAAAGAGGCAACCTCTGAACGTTCTGACCACTTATTTCACACAATGTTCTCGTGCCCTCATTTGTGACATCACTGAAAAGTCGGTCACATCTTTTTTTTTTAACCGCTATCAGTGATTAGATCTACAGAACAATGTCTGAGCAATTTTATTTGTTAGAAACCAAAATTATTATGCTTATATTTCTTACTGAATTCTTAAACTAGTACCTTTGGCTTTCAAGTGAATGTTGTCACACTGTAAGGGCAGAAAGGATGTGAAATTCTTTGTCTCGGGCGTCTGTGTTGATTTATACTGATACATTTTATCAATACTGAGATTGTGGTGGCTGGTTACAATGCAGATATGATATTGATCGGGGCCGCATTTCCCAGTGGGCAGAGTAGGCAACTGTCTAGAGCTCTAAATTTTGAGGGGCGGTGCCTCAGCAGTGCTGGCCCCACCCATATTCTGAATTGTGGGTGTGGCCAAAGCAATCTCTGTGTACCTGAAACAGTTTTATACCCATATACAGTCTATTATTTAACCCTTTGAGTGCCAGAGGGGTACGTAACGCATTACAAACCAATGCGTTACGTACCCCTCTGGCACTCAAAGTGTTAAAGGGAAATGCTCACCTCCTATAAAGATGTACTTATTTCATTCTTTGTCCCCAATACAGGTTGAATAGTTTTCTGTTTCTTTTTCCAAATAACAAATTTTATGGAGAAATAAACTTCTAAAGTGTTACCGGATTACGTCCCATCAGGCCTCGCTGCAGTACAGCTCTTGACCGCAGGCTGTCAATCTTCTCCCCTTTTCCTCCCCGGTTGCGCCTCATTCTCTCCTCCTTGTCTGAAGCTGGAATCCTCCCTGTGACCTGGCACACTCTCTTTCCAAGTTGGTTTTACATATATCGTGCATTTTAAAGCGGAACTACCACGTTAGCTAAAGTTGCCCCTCAATACTTAAGCAGGTGGCGACTAGCTTAATAATAGTTATTTTACCTCTCAAAAGTACTCCCTTGTAAAGTAATCATTAATTTTCCGAGACTGATGGCCAGGTTAGTGCAGTCTACACGCCTGCGCCGTTAGTCCCTTCCGGTGCCGTTCGGGCCAGTGCAATGCTGCTGAAGGGAGACCGGGACTGACAGCGCAGACAGAGGCGTAATTAGAAGCCAAGAGGCCCTGGTGCAAGAATTGCCATGGGCCCCCTGACCACATTGGCCACCTCCACATTGCCACCCATCTCCACATTGCCCCCCATCTCCACATTGCCCCTTCCACAATGCCCCTCAATCTCCACAATGCCCCTCAATCTCCACTTCGCCCCTTCCACAATGCCCCTCAATCTGCACATTGCCCCTTTCACATTGCCCCCATCTCCACAATGCCCCTTCCACATTGCCCCTAAATCTCCTACCTCCCTGGTGGTCCAGTGGCAGAGGACAGGTCTGTGCCTCTTTCTGCACAGACCTCTTCTACCCGCGGTCCTCTTCAGTAATGCAGAGCGCTGGGAGATGATGTCATGTACTAGTGCTCTGCATTACGAGAGTGCTGGTCTGCCGGAGGGAATACTGATCTCCATCTGGCAGACTGGCACTCTCGTAATGCAGAGCCCCAGTGCTCTGCATTACTTAATTGCGGAAATCAAGCAAGGGGGTCGCAGGGGGAGGCCCCTATAGTTACACCACTGACCGCAGGTACGCAGACAAGATGTCTGCGCTGATGTCTGGCTTCCGGTCTCGGAAGCTTAAGAATTACATTACAAGGGGGTACTTTTGAGATGTAAAATAACTATTATTAAGCTAGTTGCCACCTGCCTAAGTATTGCAGGGTGACTTTAGCTAACGTTGTAGTTCAGCTTTAACCAACTTAAATTAATAGATTAGCATCGTTAAGAACAATATGTAAGGATAAAATGATGTAAAGACAATAACAAATAAAGACGCAGGAGACATACTGTGCACTGAGGTGTATTTTAGGAGGATTTTTTTATTAATACGCTAAGAAGGATGATGACGATGATAAGAAAAGTGATGCGCAGGATTTCCATTGACATCCAGAGAATCCACATGGTGCAGCAACAACCTGCAGGTGAGAGAATTACAAAGATGAATATTTTTATTTGTAATAATCAGAGAAATGCTGATTTTCTTGGGTTACATTTTAAGATTTTATTTTAAACTCTTGGATGCTAGGGAGGTCCTCTATGCACTGACCAGTGTATCACCCTGGTGTCCCTGTGTTTAGGAGATCACACTGTGTGATGTGTATATAAGTGTATCACCCTGGTGTCCCTGTGTATAGGAGATCACACTGTGTGGTGTGTATATAAGTGTATCACCCTGGTGTCCCTGTGTTTAGGAGATCAGACTGTGTGGTGTGTACATAAGTGTATCACCCTGGTGTCCCTGTGTTTAGGAGATCAGACTGTGTGGTGTGTATATAAGTGGATCACCGTGGTGTCCTTGTGTTTAGGAGATCAGACTGTGTGGTGTGTATATAAGTGTATCACCCTGGTGTCCCTGTGTATAGGAGATCACACTGTGTGGTGTGTATATAAGTGTATCACCCTGGTGTCCCTGTGTTTAGGAGATCAGACTGTGTGGTGTGTACATAAGTGTATCACATTGCTCCACAGCAATAAAACACACCTTAATCCTTGTGTAAATGTCAGTATTTGTTTTTATAAATTAGTTTGTGTAAATAAAATACTTTGCTGTAAGTCATTTATTCAGTTACATAAAGAGGAGTACATATGTCATGAAATAACCTAAACAGTCTCAGTAATGCCCCGCCCACCAGCCACGCCCTCAGCAACAACACCTAAAACAAAAGTGCCCCTCTTCGGCCAATTGAAATGTTGGGAGGTATGGTCTAGTAGGTTTCCAGAGAAGTAGTTGTATACTATGCTAGGAAGGTCAAGGGTACGTCTAGATTCAAGCCTAATTTATTTCTTTAAACATATCACAGTGATAGGTAATATATTTGCATTGGAGGATAAAGCTGTATAATGAATTATACAGTGTCAAATTTACCAAGATGGATTTGTTGCTCAGGAGCATATATTACATCCCCATAGCCTATGAGTGGGATTAACATGTGTTGAACAATAGGTATGCTCTTTTGTCTTTTTTGTTTGTTAGTGTACACTGTTTCCAGCATTCATAGGAGCTTCAACATTCTATTGGCTTTTCGCTTCATAGAATGTTATGGGCTCATACAGACTGCTTCCACCTACACTGACAGAATGCTGAGAATTCACACCTAGCTTCACACAATGGTCATACTGCATTGTGGAACCCAGATCATGATGTAGAGGGGGTGGTCACAGAGATTTAACCCTTTGAGTGCCAGAGGGGTGTGAAATGCATTGCTTCGCAATGTGTTTTCTTTTTCACCCTTCTGACACTCAGAGTTAACACTGTGTTGACTGCCACCAGTGTGACATGGAGAACTGCTAAGTATGCTCTATTGAAAAAATTTACATACAAAATGTGAGAGACTTCTGAGACCTTAAAGGGATAGTAATGTCTTGAAATAAATAGCCATAGTATGGTTCACTGTAATTTTTTATACTATAAGACATTGTTTGCAAAGTATTTACCTGTCTGCCCTTCATGGAAATTGAATACAAAGTCTTCCCCTCCCACCCCTTTTCATCATGTCAGTTGTAGATGAGATCTGAAATCTGATTGCAAGACCAGACGGATCCCATCAAAGATAAAAACCAATTGGCTTTGTATGGCAAACCCAGCCCCTCTATTACCCTCTATTACCCATAGCCGGAAGTTCTTTTTTTGTATCCGAATCATCCGCACTGCTCCTACCACGGGAGTATGCAAGGAGTTAAGAACCCCCTCCCATCGGATATTTCATGCGGCGCATGCAAGAAAAGGGGAGACTGACGAGAACGCTCTGAAATGGGATATTCAAAGATGTCCGTCAAACTTAACATGCCCTGCAATTTTACACCTGTAAAAAGCGTTTATTTGTGTGAAAAAATGAAAATGTATGGTGCACGCTCATACTTCCGTCACATTGCGATTCCAATACCAGGTTGTCTTATATGGCCATCAATATCACTTTAACCATACCTCCCAAGTGTCCCTGTTTAGGAGGGACAGTCCCTCTTTTAGACCCAAATCCCACTGTCCCTCTTTCCCACCCTAATGTCCCTCTTTTTAGGGGATCAGTTTGTGTGGTGGTATCACATTACTCCACAGCAATAAAACTCACATTATTGTTTCTTTAAACGTCAGTATATGTGTTTATAAATAAGTGTGCTTAAATAAAATACTTTGGTCTCGTTATAAGTCATTTTTTAGGTAACACAAGGAGGTGTCAATAAGTCATGAAACAGCCTAAAAATTCTCGGTAATGCCCTACCCACCAGCCACACCCCCAGCAACACCCCCTAAAACACAATTGTCCCTCTTTGGCAATTTGAAATGTTGGGAGGTATACTTTAACATACGTCTGGGGTTAGCTGGCATTTCCCGTGCAGAGGGGGGCCTACCCGTCATTTTTGAACTGGACCATCCTTTTCAGCAGGATTAGTCTAATATGTACTGTAAAATCTTGGGTATAATACGCACAATTTTACCTCACTTCACCTTATGTGAAGTGGGGGGGTGTATTATACCCGAGAGTTTTTTATTTAAAAAAAAATTCAGCCTGCCAGAACTCTTCCCTCCATCAACCGGTGCTATCTGATGCTAAAATACCACTTACTTTCTTAAAAAGTCAAGTCCCCTCATTTTCAAGATTATGAGGCAACATATAAACGATGTCAATCTTCCCCTGCGGGCAGCATGCTTCCATTCACTGCCCACTTCCTTCAATTGGCTTTTAGGACCTACCGGCTCCAGCCAATGGTAATGCCCTGTGAGGATCTGAAGGTCCTCACAGGGCAGTACCATAGCCGGAAGGAAGTGGGAGGCGAATGGAAGCATGCCGCCCGCAGGGGAAGATTGACATTGTTTATATGTTGCCTTGAAAATGCGGGGACTTGACTTTTGAAGAAAGTAAGTGGTATTTTAGCATCGGATAGCGCCGGGGGAGGGAAGGGTTCTGGAAGGCTTCATTTTTTTTTTCATAAGAGGGGAAAACCAGGGTGCGCATCATACATAGGCACTCTTGTTTTCCCCTAAAATCTTGAGAATAATATACATCTGCGTATTATACACAGGTGCTTATTATACCTGAGATTTTACAGTATGTGGACATTTTCCCGCTGTAATGACACTAGAGAGCTAAAACGTGCTGGTTCTGACCAGTAACTAGCCAGAGAACAGGCCATTGTACTGTTTGTTCCTCCTCAGAAGGCTCTCACATATTGTGTGTCTGTTGTAAAAATTGCCCTGATAAAAATATTCCCTGTTGTAACTTCAATGGGAAGGACGGGGATTCTCACTACATGGTTATTTTCTCCTAAAATATTAAATACTACTGTAACCTTTTTTTTGGCCCTGTGTAAATGTTCTGTCCCTTTCATAAACCTTTATATCACTGCTTATTGTACTATGGCCAAAAAATCCTACTGGCCCTTATGAATTTTTTCCTTGTGCCTTTGTTCAAGACATAACGTGCAATCAACCCTAGATATTATGTCCATGGGGGTGGACATGACATTTTCTAGCAGAACCACAAACTCTACTCACTGAACTTGGTAATATTAACACTCTAAGCACCAGAACGGTGTGCACTGCACTTCTCTGCACACCCTTTGGTCCTCAAGGGGTTAATCAGGCTCATGTATTCTGTGCGATTCAGTCTGAAAAAGCTGTCAGCCACTGTCATGTCCGCCTCCGTGGGTATGACATCCTGGACTGAGGTAAGTGGGAGTTTGCAGGGACAGATTTCCAAATAGGCAGAGTAAGCCACTGCGCAGAGATCCAAATCTTGAGGGGTGGTGCCCCAGCTGTGCTGGCCACACCCACATTCTGAATTGTGTGTGTGGTCAGAACAATCTCAATGTCCCCGCATTAGTTATATATAATCATTTACATGCTGTTATTTAGCCTTTTGGATAGTAGAGGGATCTCCAGTGCATTGTGGGGTTAAAGTTTTTTTTGTCCTTGCTTGTTGTGGACCAAGGGTATTTTCAGTGCCAGGAAACATTGGATGGGACTGGGGGTGGGATCAAGTGAGAAGTGGGTGTGTGGCCATGGGTGGAACTTAGGGGCACCTATAGTGCCTTTCCTAGGGACGTCTGGGATGTAAATCCAGCCATGGGGGTTGATAATATTAGGAGTTGTTAGTTCTCCCAGAGCTGTTTTAAGACCTTCTGAGGCCTCCGGCATACAAGGATACCTGCCTATATATATATATATATATATATATATATATATATATATATATATAGGTCTTCCCCCCATAAGGAGTGGAACACACTCATTATGCCAAAACAGGGCTCCAACATGAACTAAAGAAGGAGGTAGTGTAGTCCCCCCCTCCAAAAGCCTGAGGACCCTGGCATTACACCCAGGCCTTAAACTGGTTTTATGTTCTCCTTTAAACGTTAAAAATAGCACTTTAAGATGATACGTACTTTAACAGAGGTGAGAGTTCCCCTTTAATATGGAAAACATATATATTGTAACAAATGTACTCCACTACTGAAAGACGTTTTATTCAAAAGTTTAATATGGAAAAAATATATATTGCAAGGATTAAACCTGCTGAGTAAAACAAATGGACTTCCACTGCTGAAAGGTGTTTTTATTTGAAAAAAAATTGAATTTTTTTTGGGTGCAGTAGCTCCATGACCTGAAGTTTTACAGTGGCGCTGTTGCTACAATATTCTATGGAGAGTTATTGTCAATTGACCATATCTGTCCAAAGACTGCTTCAGCAACAGCGCCACCATAACATTTCTGGCCATAGAAGTACTGCACCAAACAATGGAAGTTTGAATTGCAATTACTCTCTCAGCAGTGGGAGTAACCTTGTTTTACGCATCAGCATACCTGGGAACTTCTGGAGTCCCCGGAGGGGGATATAAATAATGTAATTCACATTTAAAAGGGGTGGGGCTTACTCATGATTGGGTGTGTTTCTTAATGGGCGTGTCACAAAAGCAGGCGGGGAGTGGGAGGACCTGGGAGGGGGAGGAAGAAAAGAGGGCAGGAAATGGGAGGAACAGGGTGGGAAGGAGCGGCAGTGGGCAGAGTTTCTTATGAAACTCCCCACCACCAGAGAATCAGCGTCTGTCCCTTGAGACCCGGTAATCACCTGCAAAATCCGGAGTCTCTGGGGCAGATCCAGAGAGTTCCCAGGTCCCTTTCCCAGTGTATGATTCCCTTGCTGCACTTTCCCCCACAAATAATGAAATGATCGCACTTAAGCTTAATGCTCTTAACCCAGTTCTACATAGTAACATAGTAAATTATGTTGAATAAAGACACAAGTCCATCAAGTTCAACCTTCTCCTCATCCCCCAGTAACTGAGGATTTTATAGCTTTCCTGCTACCAATTAAATTAGTCTTTATCAGACCTTCCTGATCTGCCTACTGATAAACAGTATAACTCTGTATGTTCCCTACTGAAAGAAATGTATCTAATCATCTCTTAAATGTATCCACTGTATCTGCCATAACCACCTCCCTGGGCAATGAATTCCACAATTTAACAGACCTTACCGTAAAAAAACCCTTCCTCTGTTGAAGTTAAAACTTCCTTCCCTCTAATCTCAAGGGTTGTCCCCTGGTCACCTGATCAGGCCTTGGAATAAATAGCTCACCGCAGAGATCCTTGTATTGACCTCTCATATACTTGTACAGTGTGATAAGGTCTCCTCTTACATACCTCCCAACATTTCAAATTGCCAAAGAGGGACACTTGTGTTTTAGGGGGTGTTGCTGGGGGTGTGGCTGATGGGTGGGGCATTACCGAGAATTTTTAAGCTATTTCATGACCTGTTGACAGCTCCTTGTATAACCTAATAAACAACTTATAACAAGACCAAAGTATTTTATTTACACAGGCTAATGTATAAACACATATACTGATGTTTACACAAACAATAATGTGAGTTTTATTGCTGTAGAACAATGTGATACACTTATTTATACACCACACAATCTGATTTCCTAAAAAGAGGGACATCAAGGTGGGAAAGAGGGACAGAGGGATTTGGTTATAAAAGAGGGACTGTCCCTCCTAAAGAGGGACACTTGGGAGGTGTGCTCTTGGTCGTCTTTTCTCTAGAGTAAATAAACCAAGTTTGTCTAGTTCTGTATTTTTGTATTGTATTATTTCAACTTCTGTTAAGCGCTGTGTACATGTATGGGGCTATATAAATAAAGATACATACATACATATGTATGCTCATCAAGATTAACTCTGCAATATATATATATTTTCCATATTCAGCTTTACTATCCCTTTAACCAGTAAAATACTACCTGATGGACACTGTGTCACCTCCACTCTGGCGCCACGTCCTCTCCACTTTGAATGCCTTGGAGTTTCCACGTGGCAGTAATAGGTCCCCGTGTCTGTCGTTGTCAGGTTAACAATGGTCATTTGAGAGTTAACATTTTCATATCTCACTCTGTTCTGGTAAAGCGGGAGCTTTGTTAGATCTGTGTTGTTCCCACATCCCATTCCCAAAGTCCAGGTCACAGCATAATTGGACAAATTCTTCCCAATGCTGCAGTGAATGGTCACGGACTCGCCAGGTTTGGCTCTGATGAACGCGGGGTACTCTACCACCACTCCTTGTTCACTGTTAACACCTTGTGGAAGAAAGGATCATGGGTAATCCAGAAAAGAAATGAAAAGAAATGTTGGTGCTATTCTGTTATTTTTCCCCTAATCATATACACAAAGTGGAGCAATTGCAGGGAAAACCAGCTGCAACATAGGAGACAAATATTCTTATTGGTATAACCATTTTAGTGTCAGATGGCTATCCAACGCAATAGCCCTCTGGCACTCAGCGGGTTAAAAGGGCCTATATTTTGTAATCTAGAGTTTATTGAGACACGTCAAGGCATAAACAGCATAATTTATCATGTATACAACAGCAGAACATGGAGCAAAAAAAGGTTGTATACTTATCAAGCGCCTGGGTGGGTGGTGATGAGATGTTCTTGTTCAGATATACAAAGTGGGTATCACTGGCACAACCCACAACTCGGTATATAACAGAAAAGAACAAAAAAGAAAAGAAGACAGCGCAGACACAGACTTCTAAAGTAGGAGAACTGCCCTTTGCCTGCTGTGACAGGAAGTGATGCTTCTGCTGAGGCTACAATAAAATGGCTTCCGGACAGAGTTCTAAACACTAAAGACAGACCTGAGCCTTGATTCTGACATCAAACAGAAGCCGCTGTGAATTTTGTTGTAGTGTAATTCTTGTCTAAGTCTTTAGGCGTGATGTACATTATCTAGAGTTGCCACCTTTTCGTAAAAAAAATACCGGCCATGGCATTCTCTCCATAGACTTAACATTGGACAGAAGCCAATTTTTTACCAGCCTGCCGGTAAAATACCGGCTGGGTGGTAACCCTAACATTATCTTGTAGTCCACAACAGGCATCAGTTTCTGTCACAGCAGTCAATGGACATTACTCCCTCTAGTGTTTAGAACTCTGTGGTGCACCAGAGAAAGAGCAGGTTGCACCTTGATGTCCAATGATGTATATTGAACCCTACTACATAGCTGCACTAGAGATGAGACCACGTATTCTGCTGCTCTCATCTCCACAATGTCCCTGAATGGCAGAATGGAAATGTGATCACCCTACATACAGTTTAAGTCAATGGGGACTTTGGGGTATTTTTATTTGTTCTTTATGGTGCAAATTTGGCAGCAGATGCTGAGCACCAAGATGAGATGCATGGACCCTTTGAGTGCCGAATGGGTATCCAACACATTGCTTTGCATTGTTTCTCCCACTGATTAGAATCACTCATTTTATGCAGTAACATTCTCCGTTGTTTACACAGTGGAAATGTTGCAATCCACACAATCCTCTGATATTAGCTGGTATCCTAAAACACACATTGTATGGGGATATCCAGCCTCTTACTTAAAGGGATAGTAATGTTTTACAATAAAAGCAGCTCCAATTAATCTTCATAGTATTTGGGCCATAGAGAGTGTTATTTCAATACTGTCAGAGTTGTAGTTCAAGAGTAATTGAATGATAAAGTATCCCCCTCCCGCCCCATTTACTGATGTAACACAGCTCATCAGTGATCATAAGGAAAAACCTGTCAAGGGGGGCAGGGTTTTCATTGTTCTCACAGTAGGAAGATTGTCCCTTGCTGTGATCTGTCTGGTCTGTGGACCAGATTCCACATCTGAGGGGAGGTGGATTACACTAGGTAAAAGGGGCGGGAGGGGGATACTTTATTATTCAATTACTCTTGAACTACAACTCTGATATAACACTCTCCATGGCCCAAATACTATGAAGATTTATTGGAGCTGCTTTTATTTTGAAACATTACTATCCCTTTAAGCCATCATATGCACATGTTCATACACACGGTGCAAAAGGGACTGACAGCGCAGGAGCACGGACGTCACTGTGAAGAGACATCCGTGCTTCCTGCTCCTGTCACCATCTGCAAAAAGCCAATATCTGAAGAACCGGGTAATATTGCTGGCGACTAGCGCTACTAAGCAGCTAGTCACCAGGTGTGCAATAAGTGAACCTTAAGTTATTGCGGGGTGAAAGTTCCCCTTTAAGTAGACTCTGCCTGCTTCAAGTTGAAAAATCTGCCAACAACTGTCATGTCCGTCTCCATAGACCGACATCCAGGACTGATTAAAGATATTGGGGGAGATGCACCAAGACATGCAAAAATAAGTGATAAAGTGGAGATGACGTCTCCAGTGATATCACTTCTCCAGTCCCTATGTTATCCTATGCAGCCTATGCACTAAGATCTCCAACTTAGGGCAAGATGTTCAAAACGTTGTCAATATTAAAACATTGGCAGATCATGAGTTGGTGGTAAAAGAAGGACAATGTTTTCAGAAATAAATCCGTCACATTTTAAAATTCATCTAAAGAATTAAAAAGGACTTTAACAAGATCACTATGAACGTTGCCTTTAAAAATTCTGACGTTAAAAATGTCTTTGATTTTGTCTTGCATAGAAACAAAGACATTTTTTGTCTTTAAAGGGATAGTAAACCTTGAAAATAAGTTTATTTTATATTGTAGCCCTTAAAAAGACATGAAAAATGATATAAGTCTTATCTCCCATGGTTTGGGGGATATTCAGAAGTAAAATAAATTTCCCTTTTCCTGGCTGTTTCAGCCAAGTCTGCCATCTAGTGGACAGATTTGGAATTCGGTCCACAGATCAACCGGCAGCTCTTTAGCAGTGCCGAGATCACGATCTTTAAAAAGAACTACTTAATTGTAACTATCTACAAAGTGTGCCTGGCTTGCAAGCACACTTTGTAGACCATTCCAATTAAGAAATTATTTTTAAAGATGGTGATCTCAGCACTTCTGGAGAGGCACAGCCGGTCCCGGGACAGATTCCAAATCTGAAGGTTGAAGCAATGACGTCACTCCAGGGGAAACTTTACTTCTGAATATCTCCCAAACCATAAAGGTTTGGGAGGTAAGACTTATATCATTTTTCATGTTTTTTTAAGGGCTACAATATAAAATAAACTTATTTTCAAGGTTTACTATCCCTTTAAAGGGATAGCAATACTTCATTTAGATTTAAGCTAATATTGTTCTCCTTAAAAACTGAAATCTAACCATCCATGTCTCTCTGCCCAAAGTTGTCTAGTTATTGTGCAAAACTCATTTTTATTTACCCCCTCCCGCCCCTTTTCAATACGTCACCACTCAGTCTCTGAGATCTGGATTCTGGTCCCGGGACCGGACGGATTGCCTAGCGGGACAAACTTCATCAGCCTTATAGCTGTAAGCCATGCCCTCTGTGTGCACTGTCCTCACATAGAAGCCTCTGTAATCCACTCCCCTTCAGACGGATCTTTTTGCGGCCAATAGTCAAAGAGTAACTACCGCGCATTGATCCCTACTGACAGCCAATAAGAAAATAGCTAGAATGGAGGGGAGGCTCTTTCCTCGGTCACTGCTGACGAAAGAAGCTACTCCCTAATTCATTAAATTCTAGAGAGCTCTTCAACTCATTGCTTAGCAAATCAATGTAACTTAACACACCGTTTTCCTGCTATAGTGGATGCATTTGGGGCTAACTCCCATTAAAGGAGACATACCAATTTCTAATAATAACCACCAACGTACCTTACCATGGCCAGAAAATCCTAATGACCCTATGAATTTCGCCCTTGTGCCTTTGCTCAAAAGATAACATCTTCAATCAGTTCTAGATATAATTTCCATGGAGGCAGACATGACGCTTGCTAGAAGGACCACAGGACACCAACACCACCTACTGCAAATGGTAATTTTAACCCTTTAAGAACCAGAGGAGTGTTAGTTTAAGTTAAGTGACCTCATGTACTCTGCCTGATTTCTATTACTGTTAAGAAGTAAAACTCCTCTTTAGAGTCTTAACCCTTTTGTGTGCCAGAGGGTTACGCAAAGCATTGCAAAGCAATGCATTGTGTAACCCTCTGGCACTCAAAGGGTTAATGATGAAGGAATGTGTGTACCAGTATGCACTTAAAGGGATAGTAATGTTTCATAATGAAAGCAGCTCCAATTAATCTTCATAGTATTTGGGCCATGGAGAGTGTTATTTTAGTACTGTCAGAGTTGTAGTTCAAGTGTAATTGAATGATAAATTATCCCCCTCCCGCCCCTTTTACTGATGTAACACTGCTCACCTCAGAGCAGCAAAACTGTCTGGATGGGTTGCAGAGAGGGACAATCTTCAGTGAGCATAAGGGAAAACCTGAAATATCTGTGAGGCGCGGCAGAGTTTTAATTGTTCTCACAGTAAGAAGATTGTCTCTTGCTGTGAGCTGTCTGGTCTCAAGACCAGATTCCACATCTGAGGTGAGGAGTGTTACACTAGGTAAAAGGGGCAGGAGGGGGATACTTTATCATTCAATTCCTCTTGAACTACAACTCTGACAGAATTGAAATAACACTCTCCGTGCCCCAAATATAATGATGATTAATTGGAGCTGCTTTTATTTTGAAACATTACTATCCCTTTAAGCCATCATATGCACATGTCCATACACTGATCTGCATCTCCGTGATAACTAAAACAACATCAATGCAAAAGTGAGCTGTGTTAGCTGATTAGTAAATACCTTCCTATGTTTCTTTAATATTACAATTTTCTTACCTGTCTGCTGATAAAACATCAGAAGATTTATTAAAATGATCTTCCACAAAAAAGAGATCTTCATTCTTTGCTCAAATATGGGTATAAAAAGCTTTATGCAGTAAGATGTGATCTATGAGCTTACTAACCTCTTATTTTCACTAGTACTCTTGTCTTCATTTGTGACATTAAGGAAATTGTGGTGAACTCAGCTCTGACCAGTGAATCGGCCATGCACTCTGTCTGCTTGTAAAGACTTGTAAAGTCTTAAAGGGATAGTAATGTTTCATAATAAAAGCAGCTCTAATTAATCATCATAGTATTTGGACTTTGGAGAGTGTTATTTCAATTCTGTCAGAGTTGTAGTTCAAGAGTAATTCAATGACAAAGTATCCCCCTCCCGCCCCTTTTACTGATGTAACACTGTTCAGCCAGATCAGAAGGGAGGTGCCCAGGTAGATTGCAGAGAGGGACAATCTTCAATTAAGATAAGGGGAAAACCTGAAAAGCTTGTCAAGGGGGGCAGGGCTTTCATTGTTCTCATAGGAAGAAGATTGTCCCTTGCTGTTATCTGTCTGGTCTATGGACTGCATTCCACATCTGAGAAGAGATGGCTTATACTAGGTAAAAGGGGCGGGAGGGGAAACTTTGCTTGTGAATATCTCTCAAACCATAAAGGTTTGAGAGATAAGACTTATATCATTCTTCATGTTTTTAATGCCTACAAAATAAAATAAAGATAAAATGAAGTATTACTATCCCTTTAATGATGGAGGCCTGTGCGCCAGTATGCAAAGACATTATATGCGCATGTTCATACACAACAGCAGCTACATGATTGTTAGTATACCAATGTCCAAGTGCAACAAATGAGCTGTTTTAGCTATTTATGTCATGACTGTTTATTGTTATTTTGGCTAATATTTGGAAGCTAGTATGGTAATTTCCAGTATTTGGAAACTATCCTTCTTTGTCTGAACCTGGCTCTATTTTGGAATGTAGGCAATATTGAAATTGAAGATCTGTAATATTAAGGCATTTATTCTGCTAAAATCTGGTGAGTGCATAGGGCGGTTTACTCAATGTCATTTTTGACATCCACTCTTCAGGGGGTCTCTCACCCCTTCTCTGCAACGTTGCTTCAACCCTTCAAGCCAATGTACCTCAATCTGCTCCGGGCTCTCTCACTAGGGTGACCACGTGTCCCTGATTGCCCAGGACAGTCCCTGATTTGCAGTGTGTGTCCCATGTCCCTGGCAGCCTCCTTCAGGGACAATACAAAGTCCCTGAATTTAGAGTCCAGAGCACAGAGTTCTAATCACTAGGAGAACTACTCATTGCCTACTGTGACAGGAAGTGCTGCCTCTGCTGGGCTACAAGGAAATGACTTCCAGACAGAGATCTACACACTAGAGAGAAATAGAGCCTTGATCCTGACATCAAACAGGAGCTGCAGTGCAATTGTGCTGCAGTGTAATGGTAGTCTAAGGCTTTGGGCGTGATGTAGCCTGCAACAGGCATCACTATTTTTCTTGTAGCCTGCAACAGCCATCACTTTCTGTCACAGCAGTTAATGGTCAGTTCTCCCTCTAGTGTTTAGAACTCTGTGGGGTGCCTGAGAAACAGAGGGTTGCTCACTGATGTCCAGTGATGTATAGTGACCCCTCCCACATAGCTGCACTAGAGCCGAGGACACGTACTCTACTGCTCTCATCTCTGCAGTGTCCCTGAACGGCAGAATGGAAATGTGGCCACCCCTTCTCTGCAACGTCGCTTCAACCCTTCAAGCCAATGTACCTCAGTCTGCTCCAGGCTCTCTCACCCCTTCTCTGCAACGTTGCTTTGACCCTTCAAGCCAATGTACCTCAGTCTGCTCCGGGCTCTCTCACCCCTTATCTTGAAGCGACGTTGCAGAGAAGGGGAAAGAGAGCCAGTAGCAGACTGAGGTACATTGGCTTGAAGGCCTGAATCGACGTTTTAGGAGGCAACGAGAATCTCTCTCTTTTGATGCAGGGTGAGGTTCTCGTGTCGCCCTTTTAATCACAGCAACATGGTTACTTCACCATGTAGTTCCTAGTTGAGCATCTCTGACTTCCACTTCGCCATGTAGTAGCACGCTATTTTGTATGCAACATTTTTACCCTCAGACGCAATCCCCTGTAGTGCTTGTGCAGTCTTGATAGAGAATTGTGTTAATCTTTACAGCCAGATACAGTGGGTTTACTGGGATCTGGACATAGCATGATAGGAAACTGTCTGTGCGACCTCGTTCAGTGTCTATCGGGGGATAATCGGAATCCTCTTTTTAGACCCTCACTGTCAGTGGCGTAACTATAGGGGTTGCACCTGTGACTGGGCCGGGCCGCCCTGTGCGACTCCTCGACCTTGTGACCGCAATCTTCCTTCCGGCACTCTAGTAATGCAGAGTGCGCTGGGAGATGACATCATCTCCCAGTGCTCTACATTACTAAAGAGGACCGCGCAGGAGCTCCAGGAAGGTAGGAGATGGGGGCATTGTGGAGATTGAGGGGCATTATGGAGATTGGGGGCCAATGTGGAGGGGGCCAATGTGGTCGAGGGTGGCCAGTGTGGTTGGGGGGGGGGGGCATGGCACTTTTTGAACCAGGGCCTGGAGGCTTCTAGTTAAGCCTCTGCTCATTGTGCTCTTCCATTGTCCTTGGTCTCACAATGCAACCACAGCTTCATCTGCAGGTGTGCTCCAAGGGAGATCAGTTCTGTCGATGTGGCCGTATCCAAGTGATAGGTGCCCTTTAAAGGACGCCAGTGAACTGTAGTTAGGATATATTCTGTACCATAGAAGGTGCACTGCTTATAAGGGAGTTGATTCTGTTTATCTGGAATAAATGTTTATCCCGGATAGAAAAATCAGTGTTCCGTTGAATGTTCCTGGCACCAGGTTCCTCTGCCACTTAAGCAGTCACTGTTGTTTAGTTAGATTAGATAGGAAAGGGGATTGTGAACTCTGTGAACAACAATTCAGTAATAAAGTTATCCACATGTTTAAGAAGGAGAATTGCATTGTAGCCAATCTCTATGGGCCTTATTCATCAAGGTAAGGCTATGCAGTTCAGGACCGATCCAATTGCACAATGTGGTGAGGGGAATGAACATTTCCTTTAATTTAAAAGTAGATTTTTAACCCTTTGAATGCTAGAGAGGTCTCCAACGCATTGCAAAGCGATGTGTTGGGGACCTCTTAAGCATTCAAGGAGTTAAAATCACCATTTAAATAAATGGGGAATTAAGGACTTTTCATTTATTCCCTATGGTGCAATTGGTATGCTCCAGAATTGTACCTCTTTAGCTTGATGAATAAGGCCCTCTAATGCTATTTTATTAAGAAAATAATGTCAGAATGTATTATAAAACCCATCACTTTCTTCTGTTATGAATATAATTAATGAAGAGTATTACGAAAATTATAAAGGGATAGTAATGTTTCACAATAAAAACAGCTCCAATTAATCATCACAGTATTTGGGCCATGGAGAGTGTTATTTCAATACTGTCAGAGTTGTAGTTCAAGAGTAATTGAATGATAAAGTATCCCCCTCCCACCCCTTTTACCTAGTGTAAGTCACCTCCCCTCAGATGTGGAATCTGGTCCTGGGACCAGACAGATCACAGCAAGGAACAATCTTCTTACTGTGAGTATAAGGAAAACCCTGCCCCCCTTGACAGATTTCTCAGGTTTCTCTTTATGCTCACTGAAGATTGTCCCTCTCTGCGATCCATCCGGACAGCCTTGCTGCTCTGAGGTGAGCAGTGTTACATCAGTAAAAGGGGCGGGAGGGATACTTTATCATTCAATTACACTTGAACTACAACTCTGACAGTAATGAAATAACACTCTCCATGGCCCAAATACTATAAAGATTAATTGGAGCTGCTGTTTTTGTGAAACATTACTATCCCTTTAAAGTTGCATTGCAATGTAACTGTAATAATCTTACAAACAGTAGTTCTTTATTAACAAAGTTGTCCTTTACTAGGCAATAATCATAGTCTGCAGATTCCTTGATACCACTGCCCCCTTTGAATCCACAACTCAGCACCCCGGGTCCTGCAAATCCACCCCCTCATCTGCTTCATAAACCCCTAAGGCCTCTGTTTGAACGCAGGCATAAGGCTGTCCTGAAAATAAGACAAGACCAAGGACCAAATAAGGTTTGAGGTTTTTATAGTAGGAAAAATGGTCAGACTAGATGGGCTGAATGGTTCTTATCAAATTCTATGTTTCTATGTTTATAGAGGCTGATACACTCAATAGACTGGCTTTGGAACTGGAGAGTTTATCACACTAGAGAAGTTAACTCCTCTTTTTCACACATTAGAAACCTATATGAATCCTCTATATAAATCCTTGGTTAGGCCTCATCTGGAATATGGAGTACAGTTTTGTACACCAGTTCTTATAAAAAGATATTATTGAACCTGAAAAAGTGCAGATACGTGCAGCAAAACTGATAAGAGTATCGGAGGATCTGAGTTATAAAGACAGACTAGCCAAACTGGGTTTGTTTACATTAGAGATTAAACATCTAAGGGGGAATATGATTACCATTTACACATACTGTATATTCAAGGTCAATACAAAAAACTCTCCAAGGAGCTGAGCAAATAACAATATGTTATTCATTAAGACTAGAGGAGAGGCATTTTTGACTAAAACAAAGGCAGGCGTTTTTACAGTAAAATTATGTAATTATTTGCCTTGGGATGCTGGATTTGCATATACTGTATATTGCTTTAAAAACAAGTAATGGATACCTATATAGCACAGAACAATATTGAGAATTATGATGGCTGGCTTCAGTACAGATAGGATGTTGATCCAGAGAAATATCTGACTACCATTTGGAGTCAGGAAGGAATGTTTTTTTACACACTTGGGGCTTAATCAATATTTTTTATTTTTTACAGTACACATCCTGTATAATAATTTGCTAGAAAGTTTGTAACGACACAGTCATGCGCAGTAGAGACTGCCAGTGTCGAGGCTGATACAGAGGTTAATCACAGGACAGGTAGAGAGAGTGTGTCCCCTTTCAGATTAAACATGTCAATCTCACCATGCTTCGTGGAATAATATATCAACAAGTTGACAATCAGCTGCTAAGGATAGGATACAACTGCCTGCATCTCACAGTCCTGATGTGACCTTTTCTAGAATGCCTGATGTGAGTTCATGTAACAGGCTTATGGTGGAACTCCTGATATAAAAACATCTTACAGTCCTGGTGTGTGGCTTCCTATGTGGAACTCCTGATATATCAATATATAAAAGGTGTGATGTTTTCCTTCATATGGTGGAACCCCTTACATAGGCACATATCTCTCCTGATGTGTCACTTTCTATAGTGAAATGCCTGATATAGGAACACCTCACAGGCCTGACATATCATGTCCTATGGTGGAACTCCTCATATAAAAACATCTCACAGTCCTCATGTGACCTTTTCTAGAATGCCTGATGTGAGTTCATGTAACAGGCTTATGGTGGAACTCCTGATATAAAAACATCTTACAGTCCTGGTGTGTAGCTTCCTATGTGGAACTCCTGATATATCAATATATAAAAGGTCTGATGTTTTCCTTCGTATGGTGGAACCCCTTACATAGGCACATATCTCTCCTGATGTGTCACTTTCTATAGTGAAATGCCTGATATAGGAACACCTCACAGGCCTGACATATCATGTCCTATGGTGGAACTCCTCATATAAAAACATCTCACAGTCCTCATGTGACCTTTTCTAGAATGCCTGATGTGAGTTCATCTAACAGGCTTATGGTGGAACTCCTGATATAAAAACATCTTACAGTCCTGGTGTGTAGCTTCCTATGTGGAACTCCTGATATATCAATATATAAAAGGTCTGATGTTTTCCTTCGTATGGTGGAACCCCTTACATAGGCACATATCTGTCCTGATGTGTCTCTTTCTATGGTGAAATGCCTGATATAGGAACACCTCACAGGCCTGACGTATCATGTCCTATGGTGGAACTCCTCATATAAAAACATCTCACAGTTCTGATGTGTCACTTCCTATGTGGAACCCCTGATATATCAACATATTAAAGGTCTGATGGGTCTCTTCCTATGGTGGAACCCCTGACATAGGCACATATCTCTCCTGATGTGTTGCTTCATATGGGGGAACCTCTAATGTAAGAATATCTCACAGGCCTGATGTGTCCTTTCCTATGGCATAATGCCTGATAAAAGAACATCTCAAGTGCATGGTGTGTTCCTTCCTATAATGTAACCCTTAATGTTAGAATATCTAACCAGCCCCATGTGTCCCTTCTCATGATGTAATGCCTGATAAAAGAACATCTCACAGTCTTCATATGTAAAATTCTTATGGAGGAACCCCTGATATAAGAACATCTCACAACGTTGATGTGCCACTTCCTATGGTGGAACACCAGATATATAAGAAGGTATTAATGAAACCCTTGTGAGGTCATTTGATTGCCCAGGGATAATGTAACCTATAATGTAACCATTAATGTTAGAATATTTAACAAGCCCTATGTGTCCCTTCTCACGGTGTAATGCCTGAAATAAGAACATCTCACAGTCTTCATATGTAAATTCTTATGGAGGAACCCCTGATATAAGAACATCTCACAACATTGATGTGCCACTTCCTATGGTGGAACACCAGATATATAAGAAGGTATTAATGAAACCCTTGTGAGGTCATTAGATTGCCCAGGGAATATTTAAAAATAGCAGCTGAGCATGGACTAAGCCCTTTGGAACCCCAAAACAAAGCATTACTGAAATAAGTGAGGTGCTGTAGTAAGAGATTTTGAATAAGCCATTAGAAAGGTGGCCTGTTACAGAGGTCATATTAACAGACAGATTACAGGAGAACTTTTTGTCAACTTCATCAAAGGTGCTAAAATGGTCTTTTGTAATTGAATTCTCAGTGGAGCCTTGCTTGTTGAAATCAGATTTTAGAAGGTCAAGTGAAGGATTAAAGGAAAGGAATAAGATTGCACTGTTTTACTCAAGTTGTCTGTAAGCCTTAGAAATAAAGAAACAGAGATAATGGGCTGCAGAAGGAGAAGCAGATATGGTTAATAAGGATTTGTGACTTGTGAGCATGTTTAAATGGCAAGTCTCACATTTTACTAAATCTGCTCTAATAGAAGCAGATTTAGTATTAAAAAAAAGGCCAGATACTGCTCTGTGTACCACAAAAAAAGCTCCTATCAGCCACTGGAGGCCTCATTAGCAGAGGTTAAAAGCCACATCTACATCACTGAGAATGTTGGGAATGTTAATGTGTCCCCTATGGTACAGTTAGTTTGGTCCAGAATTGCTGAATGTCTTCTTAGAACCTTACTGACAATCACTGGGACATTTCTCATTATACCTAACAAGTGCTACATCAGACTATCAACGACTATATCTATATATAATTTTTTTGCCATTTGTATAAACCATTGTATGTGTTTTTTAAATATGCCTATTTTCTTTTGAGAAAGAAGAGGATAACTTCGAAACGTGTCAAAATAAGGCCTCAGTTGACGTTTTGTTTCAGACTTGGCATAATATTTTTAAAATATTAAATATTGCTTTTTACATATATATTGGATTCTATTTTATTTTTTCTGTGGAACATCTTATTGACCGTATCGGGGTGGTACAATTACCCCGTTGGATCATCGCCGGTTGTCCTCACAACTGGCAAATGCTTTGGCATATGTGAGTATTGCCTTGTGGATCAGACAAATACTATTACTAGTGCTATCGAGATTTGATAGATTGGTGGTTTGCACTCCCTTTCTGGCTTGTTATTCTCGTATATCAGACTTTATCACTGGGGACTGGATTAATGCATTGATTTTATTTAATAACCTAAGTCTATCAGCCTTCTAAATATATAATTTTCTACTTTATCTTTTAATTTTGAAATTGTCACATTATTTACTTTATTTGTCTTCTCTTTTCCACTTGTAAATTTTTGTGGTTATGCTGACATACACAGTCCGACATGTAAGATGTGCTGACTGTCACTTCTTTAAAGTGGTTGGCAAGATCTTGGGTGAAGAGCTTGGTAAGAGGAGAAGTTCTGCTTTGGATAGACTGAGTTTTAGATAATGGGAAGACATCCAGGAAGAGTCAGCAGAGAGGCAGTTGGTAAACCGAGAGAGAATGAAGACAAGAGAGGAGAGACAGAGATGGGTATAGTCAGTGGAAAGGTGTTACTGGAAGCCAGAGGAGGTGATTAGATTTCCTTGACTAACCTCAAGTGAAAGAGGGAGCAGAGAGGAAGTAGTGTCTGAAAAGGAAACATTAAAGGAATGATGATCAAAGAGTTATGGTAAGGATCAGGAAAGAGTTGTGTAATGGTGTCCTACAGTGGAGCAAATTGTTTTCAGGAGAAACGTGTTGTTGACCTGTCAAGAATAGCAAAAGACGTCCAAAAGTATTGAGGCCCTTTGCTTTGACCAATAGCAAAAAATTGGGCACTTCCATGATCAGTCTTTGTTGAGTGATATAAATGGAATTCATATGCACGGGATCCAGAGGGGAGTATGAAGTGAGAAAGGTAGTCAGTGGCTGAAGTACTAGGATTATAGCAAATCTAAGGCAATACAGATGCATCAAAGGGGACAAAATAAATATTCCAGATGAATTAAATGAGACACATTGCTTCACATATTTTTGGAAATGTTCCAATATTACCTTTAATTTTGGATTATGTCTCTTACGTATAAAGGCAAAGTAGAACAATTCTGGGTCAAAACAACTGCACCGCAGATGACAAATACAAATTCCCAAAATGTCCATTAATTTAGATTCTTGAATGCTAGAGAGGTCTCAAATGCATTGCTGCAATCAACATCATCATCTTCTTCCTCATCCTCCCCATTCTCATCCTCATCATCATCCTCATCCTCCTCATTCTCATCCTCACCCTCCCCATTCTCATCCTCATCATCATCCTCTTCCTCATCCTCCCCATTCTCATCCTCATCATCATCCTCATCCTCCTCATTCTCATCCTCACCCTCCCCATTCTCATCCTCATCATCATCCTCTTCCTCATCCTCCCATTCTCATCATCCTCATCCTCCCAATTCTAATCCTCATCCTCTTTCCTCATCCTCCCAATTCTCATCCTCTCCCTCATCCTCCCCGTTCTCTTCCTCATCATCATCCTCTCCATTCTCATCATCATCATCATCCTCACCATCCTCTTCCTCATCGTCTCCATTCTCATCATCATCCTTACCATCCTCTTCCTCATCCTCCACATTCTCATCATCTACCCCATTCTCAAAAAGTCTGGAACTGGCTAAGACCAGATACTGGGGACTGAGCTGCAAGATGAACAAGGACTTGCTGGGGCCGAATGCCAGATGTTCGGATGATAGAATCAGAATCAAAGTTGGTCATAGACAGGCCTAGGTCAGATACCAGAGAGTCATAGAATCAGAGTTGGTCATTAGACAAGCAAAGGATGGATACTGGAGAGTCATAGAGTCAGAGTTAGTTGCAGACAGGCCAAGGTCAGTTACCGGAGAGTCGTCGAATCTGAGTTGGTCGTAGAGAGGCCAAGGTCAGATACTGGAGAGTTATAGAATCAGAGTTGTTTGTATACAGGCTGAGGTCTGATACTGGAGAGTTGTAGAATCAGAGTTGGTTGTAAACAGGCCGAAGTCGCATACCGGAGAGTTGTAGAGCCGGAATTGAAGGCAGGAGGTCAGAATAACTAAGCAGAAAATGAGGTAGAGATGGGCCAAGGACAAAACTCAATATCAGCAACTAACAGCAAAATGGAAATAGCTCGAAGAACTCGCTTCTACCTGCATGGAAGCCAGGTTGATGAACTCAACCCAGACAATAGAAAGGCTCAGAGGAGGAAACTCCAAATGTCAATACGGTAACGGATGTGACACCTCTTTAGCTTACTGTATAAGGCCCTTATTTCTTCATGAAATTATTTCAGAATATCTTTAGGGCCAGATCAGGTCAAATCATCAAAACAATAAATCTACTCAAGTAAGTGACCTCATTCACCCTTGAACTGTTTGAGAATGCCTCCCCATACAGAAGCCAGCCTAATTTGATAGTTTTTCCCCATTGTTTCTCAAAAGTTGTCTATAACATAAACCCTTAAAAAAATAATTGTGTTATATATGGACTAATGGACTATCACACTCAAGCATGTTCCGAAATCCTAAATAATCATTCCCCCTACCTGAATGCAACACCAGTAACACAAATCTGCAAACCCCTTGTGAACACGTGAGTGGCAAAAAGCAGACGTGGGTGATATAAAGCATCTTTTTGTCTCGGTGTCTTTTAATATTGATTGTAAACACACCTGTTTAATTTCTTAACTTTGCAGTGTTCTTATGTGTTGCCAACCTGTTTTAAAGCTCTGTGGAATCTCTTGAGACTTTATGAATATATTATGAAGATGATGATGATTATTATCATCAAGTGCTTACATCTAAGGTACCCAAAAAATACCTTCTTCATTTACCATGTATTTAACTGAATTGTGTCCAGTGTGTTATAAAGATATGATGGTAGATGAATTTCTAAAGGCCTTACCAAATGAAACAAAAATAGATGTGATAAGCATCTAGAGCCAAGATTCTATTCTCCAGTCCTCCATGTCATGACTCACAGTTTTTTACTGGCTGTGCTTCTTAACGTTGCAATCTTTCGCATGCCCACATGTTCAGAAATACACAAAAGTTTTTTTCCCAGTTGCTTTGACATGTAAACTTCCGATTTTTGGCACAACAGGTTTTGGCACCTATTTTAGCACTTTCTTTCCTTAACTCGGTACGCAGTTGTTAGCCCTGGTGAAGACTTGGTTCCTGGTTCTGCATTTGACATATCGGTTTGACCTCAGCCTGTTTCCTCACTCAGCTTCTGGACCTCAACTTGTTCCCCGTTACTGCTTGCCCAGACCATTGCCTCAACTGCTCTATTGATTGTGTTCCTGTTTTGTTGCTTTTAGTGTCTCTGCCTTCCAGTGGTCTACCATTGTAGTCACCCTGGTCTGACCTCAGCTCAACTGGGTTCAGACATTCGTCCTTGCAGCTGATATCTTTAAAGGGATAGTAATACTTTGTTTTATCTTTATTTTATTTTGTAGGCATTAAAAAAACATGGTTTGAGAGATATTCACAAGCAAAGTTTCCCCTCTCGCCCCTTTTACCTAGTGTAAGCCATCTCTTCTCAGATGTGGAATACAGTCCATAGACCACACAGATAACAGCAGGGGACAATCTTCTTCCTATGAGAACAATGAAGGCCCTGCCCCCCTTGAAAGTTTTTCAGGTTTTTCCCTTATCTTAAATGAAGATTGTCCCTCTCTGCAGTCTACCTGGGCACCTCCCTTCTGCTCTGGCTGAGCAGTGTTACATCAATAAAAGGGGTGGGAGGGGGATACTTTGTCATTCAATTACTCTTGAACTACAACTCTGACAGAACTGAAATATCACTCTCCAAAATCCAAATACTATGATGATTAATTAGTGCTGCTTTTATTATGAAACATTACTATCCCTTTAAGCCCAGCCTTAGCTGCAACATGTGTACACTGGTGTCCGGCTGTGCTCCCCAGCTTCTCTCACAAATTCACTCTCTAGCTTCCCTACACAGAGACTCATAGTCAGGGGCTTTCTAGTATCTGCCTGTCGTCCTACTATAGGGTTCTGGATTAACACTGAGAAACATTGATCTAGAGGAAACAACACATGCTTATATGCTTATTGTACAGCATAGCAACCACTAAGGAACTGCTCAAGTTGTGTTTTTTTCATTGTTTTTTTTGCTGTTGCAGAAGAGAAATGTCTATTTACACATCAGTCTTCCTGTACCCATAGTGATAGACCTGATGTAAAAAACAGCAAACCGCAGATGTATTTTTCGGCCTCATTTGGACCTCATGAGTAATGCAGCTGATGTCTCAGCATGGAGATCAATGGGGGCCACATCTGGATAACACTCAACAAAGTGTCACTTTATTTACATAGTAGATAAATTGTTGAATCAATTTACATTAAAAGGATAGTAATACTTAAAATGTAAAAAAAAAAAATGTTGTAGGGTTTATCCCCCTGAGTAAAACAAGGGTACTCCCACTGCTGAAAGGTGTTTAATTCAAAAGTTGTTAATTTTCAAAGTTGAATTTTTTAGGTGCAATATCACAGTGACCTGAAATTGTACAGTGGCGCTGTTGCTACACGATCCTATGGACAGCTCTGGTCCCGGGACCATAAATCTCCATAGGATGGTGTAGCAACAGCGCCACTGTAAAATTTCAGGCCACTGTGATATTGCACCTAAAAAATTCAACTTTTGAAAATTAATAACTTTTGAATGAAACACCTTTCAGCAGTGGGAGTACTCTTGTTTTACTCAGGGGGGTAAACCCTACAACATATTTTTTTTTACATTTTAAGTATTACTATCCCTTTAAAATAGGGGAGACAGCTAGTATAGGGTAACTCCCGTCTGAAGAAAGAGGATACTGTGAAACACACAGTGGGTAGGACATCTTTTACCTACATCGTATGGTTTACACCAACACATAAATAAAACAGGGCACTGCGGAAAGAATAGTAAGATAGGGATGTAGTGCATGATACAGAGTTGATGGTATGAAAGAGCTGACTGGCAAGAATTAGGAGGTGTTCAGGAATTTAGTACCATTTTTAGGAAGAAAAAGAGAACAATTCTTGAGCAAATTGACAATGGTTCAAAGGTGAATTTTGATCCGTTGAACGCTAGAAAGATCTCTAATGCATTGTTTTGCAATGTGCTGGAGACTTCTCCGGAATACAAAGGGTTAAAGTCGCCCTTAAAAACCCTTTGAGCGCCAGCAATGCATTGCACACTCCCCCTGGCACTCAAAGGGTTAAATTAATGGTAATTTGAAATTGATCAGTGACATCCCATACTTATAAGTTGCCCACGTTTTGATTCCTCAAACGTTTTTTTTTTTATGCTAATCCTTAGCCCTTTGAGTGCCAGAGAGTTATGGAATGTGTTGCACAGCAATGCGTTCCGTAACACTCTGGCACTCAAAGGGTTAAGGTCATGTCAGGAACCAGTTCATACCCCTGGTACTCAAACAGCTGACACATTGCTCTCAATATGATTTCTGTTCCAGGCAACAGTGGATGGCAGCCAAGTCAAGTGAGGAGTTGGGGGTGTGGTCATGGGTGTGGCTAGATGCACCTAAGATGCCTTCCCTAAGGATGCCTGAGATGTATATCCAGACAACACTCAATAAATGGACATCGCACTATAATTCTGCCAACACAGCTGAGTTGTATAAAATCCAAAACGTGTATTAAGACTCAAATAAAATTTAAAGTACAAAGAGTCATATCAGATTACGTCACGGAGCCCGACCAGCGAAAGATGCTCCTGTCTCCAAGTCAATGCATTTCATATTTAACATGCTTACCGTAATCATGATAATTGAGTTAATCTAACATGTCCCTTTGTACTTTGATTTAATTTTAATTTAGTCTTAATACATTTTTTGGGATTTTATACAACTAAACTGTGTTACAAGAATGCAGCATCCATTTATTGATTGTTGTTTACTTTAAAGGGATAGTAATGGCTGTTTGTAACAAAATGCAGTATTGTAGATATTAAAAAGATAAATTAACTGATGTAAATCTGGTCTGTCAAACATGTATAGTTTGAGAGATATAAGCATCTAAAGTCCCCCCTTTCCCGCCCCTTTCACAGACGTCAGTGCTCTAGCTCAGTGCTCAAAATTTCAAGTCCTGAGCTACTAGCCAGGCCTGAAAAGTTACTTGCCACCAGCCCCGCCCATGCCTAGCCACACCCATATCCCCACCTCTAACCCCACCCATCTCAACTTCTCTTTGGTGAAATTACACTGTTGTTCTATGTTTTATTCAGAATAAAATTAACAAAAATATTTAATAACAAACAAACAATAGGGCCCTAGGCAGGATCTCAAATTGGGCTGACAGCATGAGATTCGTTCGGGTCCTGCAACCTGACGGCTGCTCTTCAACAGAGCCGAAATAGCACTATCTAAACATAAAATACTTCATTGGAATGGTCTACAAAGTGTGCCTGGTTTGCAAGCACACTTTGTAGATGGTTCCAATGAAGTATTTATTTTTAGATATCGCAATTTTGGTTCTGCTGAAGAGCCGCCGACCAGTCCCAGGACCAGGATCTCATGCTGTCAGCTAGAGCGCTAACGTCTATGAAAGGGGTGGGAGGGGGGAACTTTAGATGCTTATATCTCTGAAACTATACATGTTTGAGAGACCGGATTTACATCAGTTAATTTATTTTTTTTTAAATCTACAATATTACATTTTGGTACAAGCACCATTACTATCCCTTTAAGGTTTGGTATTGCCTTTGCACATCATTAAATACAACACTGATGGATCAGCACCCAAGATATATTTACTTTATTTGTATCCCTGTCCATTTCTATATATTGAAGATTTAAATTTGGCCCTGTGCTGTGTACTTAAAGGGATAGTAACCTCGAAACAAAAGTACATGCAAATTTATAGGTACAATTAAAACATACTTACTGCCCTCCTTCTCATCTCTCAAACCGTTATGGTTTGAGAGATATAATAAAATAAAGTCCTCCGTTCCCTCCCCTTTCTGCCTGACGAGCTGTAAAGCTGTCAGAGGCAGAATCCAGTCGCCCGACTTTAGGCGGCTCTTCAGCAGCGCTGTCATTGGGATATCTAACTATAATAACTTCATCGATATGGTCTACAACATGTGCTTGCAAGCCAGGCACACTTTGTAGACCATACAGATGAAATAATTATAGTTATATATCTTGATGACAGCGCTCCTGAAGAGCCGCTGTCTGGTCCCGGAAGCAGGAACTCCTGACGTCAGCTATACAGCGGACACATGAGAAGTGGGAGGGAACGAAGACCTTTATTTTATTACATCTCTCAAATCATAATGGTTTGAGAGATGGGAATGAGGGAGGTAAGTATGTTTTAATTGTACCTATAAATTCGCCTGTACTTTTGTTTTGAGGTTACTATCCCCTTAAAGGGTTAGTAATGTTCAAAAAAAAGTTTTTTGCATTTAGAAGAACTTAAAAAAGCTGAGCTAAATGCAAAAAAACGTATCTCTCAAACCGCTATGGTTCAAGAGATACGGGCGTTTAAAGTTTGATTTCTCCTACTGACAGCTGTAAAGCTGTCAGCAGGATATCCATGTCGGTCGACACGGAGGCACTTGAGAAGTGCCGGGATCTCATTACTTACACGGAATCCCTTCATTAGAATGGTCTAAAACATGTGCCTGGTGTTCAGTGCCTGGTGTTCAAGCACACGTTTTAGACCATTCCAATGAAGGGATTCCGTGTAAATAACAAGATCTCGGCACTTCTCAAACGCCTCCGTGTCGGCCGACACAAATCTCCTGCTGACAGCTTTACAGCTGTCAGTAGGAGAGACCAAACTTTAAACGCCTGTATCTCTTAAACCATAGCGGTGTGAGAGATACGGTTTTTTGCATTTAGCTCAGCTTTTTAAGCTCTTCTAAATGCAAAAAAAAAATTTTTTTGGGACATTACTAACACTTTAACCCAAGTAATGTGAGATTTGCGCCAGCAGAGAAAAACACAACATGGATAAAATATCGAAAAAGTGGAATTTAATATCTTACATTTTTTCAGTCCTATACAGTGTATACTTAGTACCCTTAATTTCACTGATCAAACATACATATAATAAACAGAAATGATACTGGGGACAGCAAGAGTGAAATGGGAGTTAACCCCATGTGAATCAGTGCACAGGCAGACCTCATTTCCACATGAGACAGAATTATCATCTGCTTATTGCCTCCAGAAGGGGCAGTTGTAGTTAAAAGTGAACATTGCTGGTAGGGCTTTTCTGTCTAAGTAAAACTGGTTCTCCTATCGGAGGGAGATGCTTTATTTAAAGCGGAACTACCACCCTATATAAAGTTGCCTCCCGATAATTAGGCATGTGAGGACTAGCTTCTTAATAGTGCTATTATCTCACACAAGTACCCGGTGCTGAAGTAATCCTTCATCTCCTGAGACTGACGGCCAGGCTTCTTGCTTTACGGCCGTCTGCGCGCCCGTGCCGTAAGTCCCTTCCTGTACCATGCAGCGCCTCCTAGAGGAGACCGGGATGGACAGCGCAGGAGTGCAGATGTCTCTAAGCCAAGATGTCTGTGTGGAAGCCTGGCCACCAATCTCAGAAGAAAAAGGATGATTTCAGAACCTGGTACTTGGGTGAGATAATAGCAATATTAAGAAGCTAGTCACCATATGCTTAATTATTGGGGGTAGACTTTATATAAGTGGTAGTTCCACATTAAACTGCATTGAAGTTGGCACAGTTTTTGTTTGTCTAGTAAAACTGTAATTAACAGTGCCACCTGTTGCCAGACAGCATTTATTTTTTGTTCTCTACAGGAGAGCTTTGTGTTTTAGACTCATCTTTATAGAATATCCTCCTTTTCTTAACAATTTGGTCTGTAATAACTTTTGAATGAAGACTATACCATCAACGGATCTACCTTGTTTTTCACTCAGCAAGAAAAGCCCAACGAGATACATCTATGTTTCATGAAGAAACACTACCGCTCCAATAAGAAAATATGAGCACAGGTATGTTTGGATTATGGGAGCTCTGGGGAACAGAGGAAGTCTGCGGCTAGCCAATGGATGTGGGTTTCTATATTTCAATTCGGGTAGTTCACTGCATCTTAACGCTTTGAGTGCAGAGGAGCATCTGCTGCATTGCAAAGCAATGCATTAGATACTCATCTGGCAATCGAACTGTTAACGACAATTGGATTACTCTTTGGAATTGTGACTTTATGGAGCAAGCATAGGGTCCAGCCAGTCTGAAGGGATGGGACACATCGATTTCACACAATTAACCTTGTTTCAAGGCAGAAGATACAGTCCATCCCAAATACCATCTTCCCTTCCCGTTTTATTGTTATTAGACTCAACATAGGCTCAAAGAGCATTTAATAGCCACAGCAGGGCCATGCCTAGCCCAAGGGAGAGGGATATCTTCACAGAATTGCCACCATTGCAAAGATCTGTGTTACAGCAGGTGGAGACGTAATCGATACTGAAGATGTCATCTTTCTTGGTTCCATTGGAAGAAATGCAGGATGATTCACATGACTGTTTGGTAAACAGGGAAACATCACCTGTAACAACAACAAATTGAGTTATGATGACAAATTGAAATGGTTTTAGAAGACTCATAATATAGATTATAGCTGTTCAATCGAGTGTACGTGCGTTTACTTTTCTATTATCCCCCTCCCGCCCCTTCTACCTAGTGTAAGCCACCTCCCCTCAGATGTGGAATCTGGCCTCTTGACTGGACAGCTCACAGCGAGGGACAATCTTCTTACTGTGATCAAAAGGAAGACCCTGCCCCCCTTGACAGTTTTTTCAGGTTTTCCTTACACTCACTGAAGATTGTCCCTCTCTGCAATCCATCCGGACAGTCTTGCTGCTCTGAGGTGAGCAGTGTTACATCAGTAAAAGGGGCAGGAAGGGGATACTTTATCATTCAATTACTCTTGAACTACAAGTCTGACAGTATTACATACCTCCCAAGTGTCCCTCTTTAGGAGGGACAGTCCCTCTTTTAGACCCAAATCCCTCTGTCCCTCTTTCCCATCCTGATGTCCCTCTTTTTAGGAGATCAGACTGCATGGTGTGTATATAAGTGTATCATACTGCTCTACAGCAATAAAACTCACATTATTATTTGTTTAAATGTCAGTATATGTGTTTATACATTAGTCTGTGTAAATAAAACACGTTAGTCTTGTTCTAAATCATGTATTAGGTTACACATGGAGGTGTCAATAGGTTGTAAAATAGCCTAAAAATTATCGGTAATGCCCCACCCACCACCCACACCACCAACAGCACCCCCTAAAACACAAGTGTCCCTCTTTGGCAATTTAAAATGTTGGGAGGTATGGTATTGACATAACACTCTACATGGCCCAAATACTATGAAGATTAGTTGGAACTGCTCTGATTGTGAAACATTACTATCCCTTTAAGTATGAAAGAATGGCACTAACTTTCATGAAGAAGATGGGAAGTACATACAGTATATAGCCAATGTGTTGCCTTGTATGGAATTCTAGAAACATGGTTCACTACTAAATATTCCCACAAGAGGGAGAATTAGAGCTTCTGTGGAGGTTTAACATGAGAAGGGTGGCTGCAGATACTTTCAGGTCTCCTCCTTTCTAAGCATTAGTACAACTGCAACTGCTATCATTCAGAAGAGGGACATTTAACCTGATTGCCAGAGGGCTGTCTTTCCCCAGCATTGGAGATCTTAGTGGATAGGCTCTATAGAATAACATAGGAACCGGAGAAGTGATATCACTGGAGAAGTCTTTTCATAACCTTTTTATGAGGCATAAACCTAAAGTGTTTTTAGATTACAGTGCCATCATTCTCATCCCAGGGAAATGGTGGACTAAGAACTATGGGATTTATAGTCCAAAAATAACTGGAAAGCAACATGACAAATAGATTATGAATTAATTGAAGACTGAAATGATTTGAAACAAGAAAAAGAGAGTGAAATAATTAAGGGATTACAGATACGGAAAGAACAAGACAATAGGAGAGGTGAGACAGACAGAGAGACTAACCTGCCTGAGGTGTGTGTGTGTGTGTGTTGTGTATGTGTGTAGTGTGTGTGTGCATATATATATGGGTGTGTGTGTGTGTGTCTGTGTTGTGTATGTGTGTGTATGTGTGTAGTGTGTGTGTGCAAATATATGGGTGTGTGTGCGTGTGTATGGTGTGTGTGTCTGTGTTGTGTATGTGTGTAGTGTGTGTGTGTGTGTGTAGTGTGTGTGCATATATATATGGGTGTGTGTGCATATAAGTAACTCCCCGGATAATAGAGGAGGGGAGGCATGAACAAGGAGACGGGGGAAACGAGGTAGTTGGGGGGTGGGCTTAAGAGTAGGAAAAGGAAGGGAAGGCAGGAAGTTGCCCCCCCTTTTGAGAAAAAAGCCTGGAGGAGAAGCGCCCGCCCTGTTGGTGGTGGATTTCGGCGGTGTGATACTTGGCTGTTGTTTGGAGAGTAAAATTTAAATGGAAAAATAAGTGATGATGTTTCATTAGGGAGTTAACCCTAATGACGTATGCCCCGGACTGTTGTCGTGGGAGTTAACGTTACCCGTCTTGGAGGCTAGTTTTTGGTATGGCCTAAACGGGGTAATTGGTTTAAATCTTTGGAAAAGATCGTTGGTGGTATATGTATGAAGCATGGGCCCGGGCAATTTGGCCATGCAATGGGAGTGTTTAACAATTGGGTTAACTGTATGGATTCAGCTTAAGTATTTTTGGGTTATGGGTTAAGATTAAAATATAGTTATGTGTATGTGAACATAACATATGGGTAATTTAATAAACAGCCTGTTCATACCCATTAAAGTTGTTGGTGTGAGTTATTTACTATCCCCTGTTCCTTCTTCATGTATGTGTGCTTGTGTGTGTGTGCTTGAGTGTGGTGTGCATGTGTGTGCATATATATGTGTGTGTATGTTGTGTATGTGTATGTTGTGTGTGTGCGCATATGTGTGTGTGTGGGGGGTGATTGTGTGTATGGAGACAGAACACTGATCACAGTCTAATGTTCCTGGTGTTTAGTGTGAGACACTCCTGATTATGTCATCAAGACATTTTATTTTTATTTACACAGTACAGTTCAACAAGTGTGCAACCAGTTGTTGGATATACCGCAAATCAAATAAATATTAATGTTGTGGTTAATATCCCGATTAGAATATTATTTGCATATTAATATTCATAATTCAGGCCACAACCACAACACTACTAGGATAACGGGGGATGCAGCTGATATGCTAGAGGCCATTCCAAACCAACCATTCTCTGCCTCTAAATAAAGTGCTTATCAACTAAGCAGCAACAGCTCCTAGTTATGCCTCTGTCGGTGAAACCTGCTTTCTGTTTTGATCAGGAGGGGGGCATATATGGATTTCTACAACTCCCTTCTTCTCTATCAGGCCAACAGCTGTCTAAGGATGAAGGGAGCTGTATTGCAAATGCTGGCAAGCCACAGGTTACACTCTTAGTATAGCTAAAAGTAACACAATGGGGGAGATTCACTAATGTTATTGTCACCATGTCACTAATGTCACTATGTTATTCTATAGAATCTTCAAAGTTGAACAAATCTTAGTGCATAGGCTCCATAGAATAACATAGGAACTGGAGAAGTGATAAACCGGAGGTCATCTCCACTTTATCGCCTCTTTACCACAGCTTAGTGGATATCCCCCAATGTGAGACGCTGTAGGATCACAGTGCAATAATTATGTTGCATCTCATAGTGCCATTACCTAAGGAAGCTTTGGTGTAAGAGCAATTTCCAGCACAGGTTTCCGTCTTGGACGAGGTAAAGCAGATAGACAGAGCGCGGAATGAACAAATCTTGCAAGTCAAGGCTGAAGCTGTGGGGACACAAAGCAGTTGGAACAGTGTTAATGACTTCACTAAACACACAAATCCTTGGCTTTTGTTAATATAAAGTTCACCTTTTCTTTCAAGGATGGTTTCACACACAAAGAAATCATTTTTGTCACAAGTTCCTCTTGTTTTCTTCCTTAAAATAGACCACTATTGCTAAAATACAAATTGCTCAAATGCGAAATGTAATGTTGTTGAATTCACAAATACATACCTTGATGGAACATCAGCTATACCAGGGCTTAAAATTTGAATTCCTTTGCTACTAGCCAGACCTGAAAAGTTACTCGCCACTGCAAGCCATAACATACCCACCAGGGCTGAATTTCTACTCGCCAGGGCTAAATTTTCACTCGCCATTGGCTAGTGGCGAGTGGAAATTTTGAGCCCTGAGCTATACAATATTACAAGCGCTGTATTTCAGATACTGAGGCTGATGTACTAAGAAAATGTGGGGGGTACACTTGGGTTTAATAAGGGTCCAGTTTGTTGATATGGTTGTGAATCGGATCAAATCCATTTCATGGTATGCACTCCACTATCCTATCCCTGCAATTACTCCTCAAATAAACCTACATCGTCACGCCTACTTCATGCCTTTTCCTGATTTACAATGTTTCAGTGGCTCTTTCTCCAGTGGTTAATCTGCATATTGAAATGTGACTGAAACTTTGTTTTATCTTTATTTTATTTTGTAGGCATTAAAAAAACATGAAGAACAATATAAGTCTTATCTCTCAAGCCTTTATGGTTTGAGAGATATTCACAAGCAAAGTTTCCCCTCCCGCCCCTTTTACCTAGCGTAAGCAATCTCTTCTCAGATGTGGAATGCAGTCCATAGACCAGACAGATAACAGCAGGGGACAATCTTCTTCCTATGAGAACAATGAAGGTCCTGCCCCCCTTGACAAGTTTTTCAGGTTTTTACCTTATCTTAATTGAAGATTGTCCCTCTCTGCAGTCTACCTGGACACCTCCCTTCTGCTCTGGCTGAGCAGTGTCACATCAGTAAAAGGGGTGAGAGGGGGATACTTTATCATTCAATTACTCTTGAACTACAACTCTGACAGAATTGAAATAACACTCTCCAAAGTCCAAATACTATGATGATTAATTAGAGCTACTTTTATTATGAAACATTACTATCCCTTTAATGAGGTGCTTTATTATTCCTGAGGGCTTCTTTGTATGCTCACAGGAACAAATGTACCTTTCTGAGGTTGGCAAATTGGGCATTTTCCATGCAGTTCTCAGTTCACATATTTGGAGGGACTATGGTGGTGAATTTAGCACAAAAGGGGCCAACAATTATACCAATTAGGTAAAAGACCTCCATGCCTATGTGGGGGGAAGAAGAGCTTTGTGGTCAGTATTGTATGTCTTGGACAGTGAAGAAAAGTCGATTCTTCCAGCCCATCATTATATCTTTGCATTTAAGTGTATGTAACCAAAGTTCATTTTAGGTGTCAGTGTTACTTTAAAATGCTGTTGTAGTCTGTAGTCAGGGCTGTGCAAGTTCAGTCCTCATGTTCCCACCAACAGGCCAGGATGTAAGGATTCCCCTGTTTAAGCACAAGTGAGTCAGTCAAAATGAATGATCCACTGAGTAACTCACCTGTGCTTAGTCAGGGAAATCCTTACATCCTGGCCTGTTGGTGGCGCTTGAGGACTGAAGTTGGACAGCCCTAATATAGATATATGTGATATTTAGATGATTAATTACTAAGTAGGTCTAGGTAAGTCATTCTGTTACACAGGGTTTTAAAGGGATAGTAATACTTCGTTTTAACTTTATTTTATTTTGTAGGCATTAAAAAAACATGAAGAACGATATAAGTCTTATCTCTCAAACCTTTATGGTTTAAGAGATATTCACAAGCAAAGTTTCCCACTCCCACCTCTTTTACCTAGTGTAAGCCATCTCTTCTCAGATGTGAATCTGGTTGTATGACAGGACAGATAACAGCAGGGGACAATCTTCTTTGTATGAAAAGAATGAAAGCCCTTCCCCCCTTGACAAGTTTTTCAGCTTTTTCCCTTATCTTAATTGAAGATTGTCCCTCTCTGCAGTCTACCTGGGCACCTTCCTTCTGCTCTGGCTGAACGGGGGGGGATACTTTGCTTGTGAATATCTCTTAAACCTAGGGTGACCACGGGTCCCGGAATATCCGGGACTGTCCCTTATTTCAAGCCTATGTCCCGCGTCCCGGGTCATCTTCCACCAGGACAATGAAGTGTCCCGGAATGAAGCCAAGCCACCCACACAGCAGCACAGCAGTGTTTGCTGTGTTTTCTTTTATATATGCCGCCCTGGATGTCAGCCTGCAAGCGGTGTGTCACATCATGGACGCCGCGAGGGAGCGCTTGGTAGCATAAATCAGCGATCCCTCGCGGCGTCCATGATGTGACACACCGTTTGCAGGCTGACATCCAGGGCAGCAATCCAGCTGATCTCCTGGAGGCAAGCGCTCTAGTAATACAGAGCGCTGGGAGATGACATCATCTCCCAGCGCTCTGCATTACTGAGCACAGCGCGCGGGAGCTTCAGCTCTGTGCCGGGGGAGGCACAGAGCACTTTCCACACCGCTAGACTACCAGGGCCTCAAGGTAGGGCAACAAGGGGCAATGTGGAGATGAAGAGGAGTAGGGTGACCACATGTCCCGGAATAGCAGAACGGAAATGTGGTCACCCTACTTAAACCATAAAGGTTTGAGAGATAAGACTTATATCGTTCTTCATGTTTTTTTAATGCCTACAAAATAAAATAAAGATAAAACGAAGTATTACTATCCCTTTAACTATACTGATTTAGCTGACTGTTGTGTGATGTCACTTGCCCAGATAAATCCTTTTGCAAAACCAAGAGCCACTTATTCCTAGGGTATAACTTTTCCCTATGAATTCACTTTCTCCTTCCCCCTTTGTATTGCCTCATATCAATTCCCTTGCCAACCTCCCCCACTACACTCCCCACCTCCATTTCTCCCTCCCTCTTATCTCTCATTCTCCTTTACCTCCTTTATTCTCATCTTAACCCCCCCCCCCCACTCCCTATTAGGAGTTTCATGATTAGTGCTCACAATGAGCCTTTATATGTTTCCACTGTTGACATACCAAATATTTACTTTATACTGTCACTCTTCAAGGAGCTTTTGATATAAGCCTTTGAGTCCTGTGCTTTAGTACGTCACCAAATACCTGCACATTGCACATGGCAAGGATGCCCTCTATAATCATATTGAATACCTCTTTAGGGGCAACGCCCCAATACCATCAGAGGCTCCAATTTCTTTTGTACTGCATCATTGTAATAAGTGAATTGCACATAGAGTTGTCCCTATGATCGCCCTCCACCCCACACAGCTAATTAACCCCTGGTATGCTAGAGTTATTTCCAATGATGTATTAGAAGTTGGAACCAGCCACTTATGAAAGATTCATACTGCAAGGCTGCACATGAACCACTGTAGACATAAAGCAAAGATGGGGAATGTGCAGCTCTACAGGTATCTTTGGACTACAATCCCCATTATCCCCAACACACGTCATCATCAGCAGCAGTCCGATGGGGTTCCATAAGGGCATATCAAAAATGGGAAATGTCCTTATTAGAAGATCGGTCTTATAACAGAGGATTGCAGTAGTAAAGGGACATGTCAGTGTTGTGCATCTTTCTTGTTTTTTGGTGCAAGTCAGGACTGTGAAATAATCTTATAAAAGTGATCCCCAATAGAAAGGGGGGAACAAGGCTGTGAAATGTCTTTTAATGTCAGGACTGCAAATTGGCCTTATACTTGGGGTTCACCAATAAGATGTTCTTATAATCATGGGCTTCCTTTAACCAGGGGAATATTAGGGTGGCGACACATGTTTATATTAGTGGGGGCCAATGAAGAAGAGTCTGTCCTTAGTGGGTGGCAAATAGTGCATGTCACCTTGGCAGGTCAGGTATGGTTGTTGCTAGTCTTATACCTTAGAGGTCCCCCGACACAGGCTAATGGGGCCCACGCTAAAATGTGCTAGTTTACAATCTCATCCTTTAAACGCTTTGAATACCAAAGATACCTCCAAAGTGCTGCTTCACAATGCATTGAAGACATCTCTAGCATTCAAGTGGTTAATAGAATTCTAAAGTTTTCATAAAAAATATATATACTGTAGGACCGTTCCTGCTAAGAAAAACAAGGACACCCCCACTGCTAAGTCTTTTGAGAGTTTTACTCAATGACAGAAATGACTCCTAGTGACTAACTAAACAGCGCCACCAAGTGGTCACTCTTATAGATTTTTTATTATTATTATTGTTAAAGAAAAAGACTAACTCAAACAAGGTCTAGCTGTTATAACTTTTGAACTAAACATCTCCAAGACTACCCGTATTTTACTCAACAGGAATAGTCATATATATTGATATAATTCTAAGTGGTTTCTGGCTTGCTGTCTGCCACGCTCCTGGGCAGTATGGGGGCAGAGACCGACCAAATTAATCAAATTAGGAGCATTGATTTTCACAGGAGTTGGTGGCGGCAAATCCATGCCCCCACACACACACACACACACACACACACCTGTGAAAATCGCTGCAGCGGTCTACAGGGCTCCTGATGTGTAAGGTGTGCCCAATCGCACGAGCAACACCATGCACCATTCCCTAATATATATATATATATATATATATATATATATATATATATATATATATATATATATATATATATGAGTCAATGGGTTATAGGAATGCACTCACTGCGAGTAGTTCACGATGACCTGGGTGCTCATCAAGTAATAAATCATACAAATAATCCATTGAAGAATGACGGCACTCGCAGGGTCTGTTTTTCAAAACTTCCCTTAAGTTACATTTATTGAAATTATGATTTCAATAAATGTAACTTAAGGGAAGTTTTGAAAAACAGATCCTGCGAGTGCCGTCATTCTTCAATGGATTATATATATATATATATATATATATATATATATATATATATATATATATATATACTATATAATAAAAGGCCAGAAAGTTTGTCACGATGCAGTCATGCTCAGTAGAGACTGCCCACGTTCAGCCGAACGCGGGCAGTCTCTATTGCGCATGATTGCATTGTGTGAGTGACGTGACGCAATCGCGTGGAGTCGTGAAGTAACAGTAGTATGCAGCGCAGGTCCGGGTAATATTAAGAGGCCGGTCCTGCTCTGCGTACTGCCATTGCCCGTGCACACGGGCTTTTACACTAGTATATATATATATATATATATATACATAGATCCATTTACAGTCAGGCATTTGCCTGGATGCTGATGTGTAGCAATAGTATTTCTCCAAGATGAACAAAAGCACTCACAAGCCTGTAAAGGAATATGGTGACAAAATAAGGTGTTTTATTTAGATCAGTGATCCGGGTGCCCTAAGGCAGCCTTCTGTTTCATTTAGATCAACGATTCGGGTGCCCTCAGACAGCCTTCTGTTTTATTTAGATCAACAACTCGGGTGCCCTCAGGCAGCCCTGACGAAGGCTGCCTGAGGGCAACTGAATCGTTGATCTAAATAAAACCTTATTTTCGTCACCAAAATCCTTCAAAGACCTATGATTGCTTTTGATCATCTTGGAGAAATATATATATATACATACACACACACACAAACATACATAAGTGTTTACAAAGATCTCCTCACAGCCCTGTGCTGAGTTACTCTTGGTATAAGAACATTCCCTTGTGAGAACTTATCACTGCCCTGACACTTGCTCATTCCTTTTAGAGAAAAGCCCTTCTATCAGAACATTCTCCTTTTAGATCATCTCAGAATGCTCTTTTCTGCAACATCGGAGATGTCTTCTCTTTGAACATCTGTTTACAGCCGGGAGACTCAGTTGTTGGGACTCTCACACCCACTGCTGTGGACTACAATTCTTATCATTCTCAACCAGCTACTGGCTGGTTGGAGATGATACAAGTTGTAATATCCAAAAGCTGGTGGTCTAACAATTTACTTTATGGTCTGGAATGTTCTCTCCTATGGTGGTTTAGCTCATATTAAAAAAAAAAAAACAATTATAAAATATCTTGTGGAATAGCCTTTTTCCCCTGAGAAACCTGTATTATAATTCACCCCTATAAATGAACAATCCTCCAATCATTGACATGAACCTTCATATAGGAACCCATAAATATATGCAAACTTTTATCTAATCTCAGTCCTAATGTTCCCCTTCCTATGGGGGGGCAATAAACAAAAACACCTCCACATAAGAACATTTCATTGGGCTGGTGTGCCTGCTCATATCTGGATCCCCTGGTATCAAAACATACCATCACATAAATATCTTCACATGGACCTAATTTTCTTTGCCAGAAGAAAGGTCCTATGTCTTCAAAACCTTGAAATGCCTACTTGTATAAAGTTGAACCTCTCAAATGCATCTTTTTACAACCACGGAGATGTGGGATTCCCTTTCTTAAAAACATCAATTACACCTCTGATCTACTCATGAACAACTGTTACTTAAAGGACACAGTCTTATAAGAACACCTCCCTATGGCCTTCATGTGCCCTGTTCTATGACCCCCATTCCCCACCCCAGAAATAACCCCAAGATGGCTCTCTAAACCTCTCTGAATTCAAGGGGTTTGGAATCCATAGTGTAAGAAGAATTTACACCTACCCATTGCAAGTAGTCCTACAGCAAGTCCTAAAGATAGAAGCAGCTTCATGGTCCTGGAATTCTCTGCGGAGACATAATTGAGTTCTGTGTCAAAACAGAGGTAAAGGTTCTGAAGACGCAAAGAGTTCTGATGGTGGAGTGAGATACTCTAACAGTGTAAGAGCCTAAAAGTGGAAAGAGACAATTCTGATAGAGGAGTGAGATATAATAGTGGAAAAGAATTCAAAGAGGGCAGTTCTGTGGGTTAAGAGAGAAAACTAATTACAAGAGGGAGATTCTGATAGTGCAGATAAAGTGCTGCGCAGTGTTCTGGAAGTGTAGATAAAGTTGTAGAGGGGTTCAGAGAGGGCAGATAACTTTATAAGGGAGTTTCCAAAAGTACAGGGGAAGTTTTTGACAGTGGAAAATAGAAGTCTGGATAGGGGCATGCAAGTCCTGTTTGTATACTGTAAAATATTAATGATCCAGAAATGGTTCAGACAACAAAGATTAGGCTCTGAAATGTCTGAACTTGATTGAAAAGGTTCAGGAATAGTTTTGAGGAGTCCGGACAGTGTCCTGAAAATGCCCTTAAATCCCACAGTGTTGAGGTTCTAAGACAGTTCTGCAGATTCCATAAATAGTTCTTCTGGCACTGTGTAAAGCTGTGAATGCAGGGATAGCTGTGAAAGGCTCTGCAGATGCAGGGATAGCTGTGAAAGGCTCTGCAGATGCAGGGATAGCTGTGAAAAGTTCTGGAGATGCAGGGACAGCTGTGAAAAGTTCTGGAGATGCAGGGATAGATGTGAAAAGTTCTGGATATGGGGGTAAGAAGTTCTAAAATTACCAGATGCTCTCAGTCGATGTTAGTGCTGCTGCTGTCTGACCCCTCCAGTCTGCTTACTGAGAGTTTATATTTGTATTCCCACTCTATATAGCTCTGCCAGTTGGGAGGAGTAAGTGGATCGAGTTTCTGTCCCTCTAACGGACACACCTGTAGTTATTGTTTTTGTCTACATGTAGCAATGTACAGTCAGTAGTGTTCAGGTGCGTATGTGTGTGTGTATAACTGTGCTTGTGTATATGTTTGTGTGTGTGTATCTATAATTGTGTGGCATATAATTGTGTGTGCGTGTACGTGTGTATGTATGCACGTGCATATATATATGTGACTGTATGTGTGTGCGTGTATGTATAACGGTGTGTGTGTGTGTGTATGTGTGTATATGTTTATATAATTGTGCATGTGTGTATAACTATGTGTATATATGTGTGTGTATATTTATATGAGTGTATAATTGTGTGGTGTATAATCGTGTGTGCATATGTGTGTGTGTATGTATGCTTGTGTGTGTGTGTTTGTGTGTGTATTTGTGTGTGTGTGTGTGTGTATGTGTGTGTATGTATGTATGTGCATGTATGTATTTGTATGTATGTGTGTGTGTGTATGTGTGTGTGTGTCTGTGTGTGTGTATGTGTGTGTGTGTGTGTTTGTGTGTGTGTGTGTGTGTTTCGGGGCTAAACACAGAAAATTTTAGGAGCCCATTTTAAATGCTGACAATAGAAAATGTTTAGTAATCTGCAGTGAATCGGGGGTCCACAAATATCTGTGTATGTGTGTGTGTGTATGTTTGCCTAAATGTGTGCGTATGTGTATATGTGTGCCTAAATGTGTTTGAGCATGTGTGTGTGTGTGTGTATGTTTGTGGGTGTGTATATATACTAGCAATGTGGGACGCAGTTGCCCGTCTGTGTTTTTGTTATCATTGTATGTAGTTCTGTAAAGTGAAACTGTACAGTTGGCCGACTGTTTATTGTTTATTAAACAATCCTTAACCCTTTGAGCGGCAGAGGGGTAAGCAACGTATTGTGTACTCCTATTGAACGCAAAGGGTTAATGTGAGGCTGACTCACACAGGAGTGTATGTATAATGTATATTAATGTACACACTGTAGACACAGGAGTGTGTGTATATATATATATATATATATATATATATATATTGTATATTCATGTACAGACTGTGTAGATTAATATACATTATATATGCACTCCTGTCTGTACAGTGTGTACATGAATATACATTATGTATACTCCTGTCTGTACAATGTGAAGATTAATATACTTTATATATACAGTCGTGTATACAGTGAGTATATTAATGTACATTATATATACAGTTTATTTCACCATTCTCTTTAAATTCAGAGACTGTAGTGTATAGAAACCCTAGGAGATGTTTCTGGAACTAACAATCTGGCACCAACACTTATACCACAGTCAAAGTCATTAGATCATGTGTCTTTCACATTTTAATGTCTGGATGAGCATCAGCTAAACCTCTTGATCACATCTGACCATGGCTGCGTGTTTTATATATATCAAGCTGCAGCCATGTGATTCACTGTTTGGCTATTAGCACTCACCAGCAGGTGACCCAATAAATTAATTGGCAAAGCTGGTTTACCCCAGAATTTCCCATCTTTTGGGTTTATACATATGCCATTATAGAACCTAACAGAGGAATACAAGTAGGGTTGCCACCTTTTCTTCCAAAAAATACCGGCCATGGCATTCCGTCCATAGACTTGACATTGGACAGAAGCAAATTATTTACCGGCTGCCGGTAAAATACCGGCTGGGTGGAAACCCTAAATACAAGACTTGAAACATCTATGGTGAACAGCTGCACATGAAGCCATGCACCTCTAGGCACAACAGATAAAAACCAAACTGACAGCTCTGGGATAGAACAGGGAGCTGTGTAAAAACTAACAGTTTTATTCTGCTAGGGATGTTTCAAATATTCTCAGACACACGGACACTCCGGCTTGTTTTGACTTGTCTAAATAGTTGAGGAATGAACGTGAGAGCCAGGGAGCATGGGATCCTCTTTAGTTTTAGAATCGGTCTTAAAGGGATAGTAATACTTAAGTATTACTAATCCCTATAGTAAAGTCCTATTAAAAAGAAATGTATTGCCCCCAGTGTCATCTCTCAAACCTTTATGGTTTGAGAGATGATCGCTCCTAACGTTGCCCTCTCCCTCCCCCTTCCCCGAAGTCAGCGTTGTAGCTGACTGAAGGGAAATCCGGTCATAGATCATCAGGCGGCTCTGCAGCAGAGCCGCGATCGCGTAAATAAAAAAAAAATCTTTCACTAAAACGGTCTTCTACGTGTGCTTGCAGACCAATCACATGTAGAACACCATTTCAGTGAAAGTTTTCTTTTTTCTTAGCGCGATCGCGGCTGTGCTGCAGAGCCGCCTGAAAGTCGTACGACTGGCTTCCCTGCAGTCAGCTACAACGCTGACTATGGGGAAGGGGGAAGGAAAGGGCAACTTTAGGAGCGATCATCTCTCAAACCATAAAGGTTTGAGAGATGACACTGGGGGCAATACATTTATTTTTAATAGGAATTTAATATAGGGATTAGTAATACTTAAGTATTACTATCCCTTTAAGCCTTTGAGTGCCAGAGGGGTATGCAGTCATTGCAAAGCAATGTGTTGTTTACACCGCTGGCACTCAAAGGGTTAAGTGATTGGATGCTGAAGATGTCTGCAGGCATTGCTTAGTGTTTCAGGTTTGTTAAGCATTCAAGGGGTTAAATAATGATTCCCTTATTCTTGCTTAGAGAGAAGTTTTCACTGAGGTTAGTTGAGCTTAAAGGTTCGGTAAACTTTTTTTATTAAAAAAATATGTATTGTAGGGATTTTCATTTTTGAGTAAAATAAGGGTACTCCCACTGCCAAGAGAGTCATATTTCCAGAGTTATTACAGTTTAAACCCATGTTTTTTTACATTAGCAGTGCCCCCTAGTGCTCAAATTCCAATTAGTTATTCTGTTACATTCTAATGGAGAGGAAAGTCAGTGACATACATTTCTCCAAAGAATGTGATAGAAACTGCTGAGTCACTTCCTGTCAGTTAGAACTATCAGGAAGTAAACACAGTAAATTCACTTCCTGATTATTTGAACTGTTATACATTTTGAATAGAACATCTGACAGCAGTGAAAGTACCCTTGTTTTATTCAGCAGGAAAATATCTATAAAATATGTGTTTTCATAGAAAAAAGTTTACTGCTCCTTTAAAGCGGAACTACCACCATAGTTAAAGTCGCCATGCAATAATTTGGCAGATGCCAACTAGCTTAATAATAGTTATCTTACCTCTCTGAATGGGCCAATTCTAAAGAAATTATTCTATTGGAGAGTTTTAGTTATAGACTACAGGGGGAGATGTACTAAGGTGTGATTAAGAGGACATAACTTCTCCAGCGTGATACACTCTCCAGTTCCTATGTTATTCTATGGTAGATCTTTAATTATAGACTACAGGGGAGATGTACTACGGTGTGATAAAGAGGAGATAACATCGCCAGTGAGATAAACTCTCCAGTTCCTATGTTATTCTATGGGAGAGATTTAGTTATAGACTATAGGGGAGAGATGTACTAAGGTGTGATAAAGAGGAGATAACTTCTCCAATGAGATAAACTCTCCAGTTCCTATGTTATTCTATAGGAAACCTTTAGTTATAGACTACAGGGGAGATGTACTAAGGTGTGATAAAGAGGAGATCACTTCTCCAGTGAGATAAACTCTCCAGTTCCTATGTTATTCTATGGGAGATCTTTAGTTATAGACTACAGGGGGAGATGTACTAAGGTGTGATAAAGAGGAGATAACTTCTCCGGTGAGATAAACTCTCCAGTTCCTATGTTATTCTATTGGATAGCTTTAATTATAGACTACAGGGGGAGATGTACTAAGGTGTGATAAAGAGGAGATTAGGGGTCAAGTCCTGGGAAAAAAAGTGTGGGAAATCACACAAGATTCCACCCCACGCAAAATAAATATGTATGGCTCACGTCAAGTGTGTCTCTCTCTATACGTGTGTGTGTGTGTGTGTGTGTGTGTGTATCATTGCATGTATAAGTGTGTCTATCTCAGTCTATGTATGTCAATGCATGTGTGGGAGTTTCTGTGTCTATATGTGTGTATGTTGAATGTGGCTTTGTCTCTATCACTGTTGCATGCAGGCACACACATACTGCCCCCCATCATCTCCACATTGCCCTCACATTGCCCCCATCATCTCCACATTGCCCCCACATTGCCCCATCATCTCCATATTTCTCCCATCATTTCTACATTGCCCGAACATTGCCCCCATCATCGCCACATTACCTTTGTCATCTCCACATTGTTCCCATCATCTCCACATTGCCCCACATCATCTCTGCATTGTCCCATCATCTCCACATTGCCCTCACATTGCCCTGCGTCATCTCCACATTGCCTTCACATTGCCCCCATCATCTCCACATTACCCCATCATCGCCACATTACCCCATCATCACCACATTGCCCCCACATTGCCCCACCAGCTCCAACTTGCCCCCCATCATCTCTACATTGTCCTCACATTGTCCTCACATTGCCTCCATCATCTCCACATTCTCCCCCATCATCTCCACATTGCCCCATCATCTCCATTGCCCCCATCATCTCCACATTGCCCTAACATTGCCCCCATCATCTCCACATTTCGCCCATCATCTCCACATTGCCCACACATTGCCCCCACATTGCCCCCTTCATCTCCACATTACCCCCATCATCTCCACATTGCCCCAACATAGCCTCCATCATCTCCACATTGCCCCCATCATCTCCACATTGCCCCCATCAGCTCCAACGTGACCCCATCATCTGCACATTGCCCCTATCATCTCCACATTGCCCCATCATCTCCACACTGCCCCCGTCTCCACAGTACCCCATATCATCTCCACATTGCCCCCATCATCTCCACATTGCCCATATCATCTCCACATTGCCTCAAATTGCTTGCATCATCTCCACATTACCCCATATTTTCCAGATTGCCCCCACATTGCCACCCATCAGCTCCATATTGCCCCCCATCAGCTCCAACTTGCCCTGTCATCTCCACATTACCCACACCATCTCCACATTGCCCCATCAGCTCAAACTTGCTCCATCATCTCCACATTGCCCTATAATCTCCACATTGCCCCCACATTGCCTCCATCAGCTCCAACTTGTTCCCCATCATCTCCGCATTGCCCCTATCATCTCCACACTGCCCCTATCATCTCCACATTGCCCCCATCGTCTCCACAGTGCCCCACATCATCTGCACATTGCCCCACCATCTCCACATTGCCCTAAAATTGCCCCCCATCATCTCCACATTTCCCCATCATCTCCACATTGCCCTCACACTTCCCCCCATCATTTACACATTGCCCCATCAGTTCCAACTTGACCCTATAATCTGCACATTGCCCCTATCATCTCCACATTGCCCCCATCATCTCCGCATTGCCCTCACATTGCCCCAATCATCTCCACACTGCCCCATCATCTCCACATTACCCCATCATCTCCACATTACCCCATCATCTCCATATTGCCCCCACATTGCCATCCATCAGCCCCATATTGCCCCCCATCAGCTCCAACTTGCCCCGTCATCTCCACATTACCCCCACCATCTCCACATTGCCCCATCAGCTCCAACTTGCACCATCATCTCCACATTGCCCCATCATCCCCACATTGCCTCCATCAGCTCCAACTTGTCCCCCATCATCTCCACAGTGCCCCAAATCATCTCCACTTTGCCACATCATCTCCACATTACCCTCACATTGCCCCAACATCTCCACATTGCCCTAAAATTGCCCCCATCATCTCCACATTTCCACCATCAACTCCACATTGCCCTCACACTTCCTCCCATCATTTATACATTGCCTCAAACTGCCCCCATCATCTCCACATTACCCCCATCACCTCCACATTGCCCCCACATTGCCACCCATCAGTTACATATTGCCCTCCATCACCCCCATCAGCTCCACATTGCCCCCATTCTCTCCACATTGCCCCCAACATCTCCACATTGCCCTAAAATTGCCCCATCATCTCCACATTTCCACCATCAACTCCACATTGCCCTCACACTTCCTCCCATCATTTATACATTGCCTCAAACTGCCCCCATCATCTCCACATTACCCCCATCACCTCCACATTGCCCCCACATTGCCACCCATCAGTTCCATATTGCCCTCCATCAGCTCCAACGTGCCCCCATCAGCTCCACATTGCCCCCATTCTCTCCACATTGCCCCCATCATCTCCACATTGCCCATACATTGCCCCCATCACCTCCACATTGCCCCATCATCTCCACATTGCCCCCATATTTCCTCCATCAGCTCCATATTGCCCCCATTATCTCCAACTTGCCCCCATCATCTCCACATTGCCCCCATCATCTCCACATTGCCCTCACATATCCTCATCATCTCCACATTGCCCCCATATTTCCCCATCAGCTCCATATTGCCCCCATCAGCTCCAACTTGCCCCATCATCTCCACACTGCCCCCATTGTCTCCACAGTACCCCACATCATCTCCACATTGCCCCCATCATCTCTACATTGCCCCTATCATCTCCACATTGCCTCAAATTGCCTGCATCATCTCCACATTACCCCATATTTTCCAGATTGCCCCCACATTGCCACCCATCAGCTCCATATTGCCCCCCATCAGCTCCAACTTGCCCTGTCATCTCCACATTACCCACACCATCTCCACATTGCCCCATCAGCTCAAACTTGCTCCATCATCTCCACATTGCCCTATCATCTCCACATTGCCCCCACATTGCCTCCATCAGCTCCAACTTGTTCCCCATCATCTCCACATTGCCCCTATCATCTCCACACTGCCCCTATCATCTCCACATTGCCCCCATCGTCTCCACAGTGCCCCACATCATCTGCACATTGCCCCATCATCTCCACATTGCCCTCACATTGCCCCACCATCTCCACATTGCCCTAAAATTGCCCCCATCATCTCCACATCTCCCCATCATCTCCACATTGCCCTCACACTTCCCCCCATCATTTACACATTGCCTCAAATTGCCCCTCATCATCTCCACATTACCCCCATCACCTCCACATTGCCCCATCAGCTCCAACTTGACCCTATAATCTGCACATTGCCCCTATCATCTCCACATTGCCCCCATCATCTCCACATTGCCCTCACATTGCCCCAATAATCTCCACACTGCCCCATCATCTCCACATTACCCAATCATCTCCACATTACCCCATCATCTCCATATTGCCCCCACATTGCCACCCATCAGCCCCATATTGCCCCCCATCAGCTCCAACTTGCCCCGTCATCTCCACATTACCCCCACCATCTCCACATTGCCCCATCAGCTCCAACTTGCACCATCATCTCCACATTGCCCCATCATCCCCACATTGCCTCCATCAGCTCCAACTTTTCCCCTTCATCTACACATTGCCCCTATCATCTCCACATTGCCCCATCATCTCCACAGTGCCCCAAATCATCTCCACTTTGCCACATCATCTCCACATTACCCTCACATTGCCCCAGCATCTCCACATTGCCCTAAAATTGCCCCCATCATCTCCACATTTCAACCATCAACTCCACATTGTCCTCACACTTCCTCCCATCATTTATACATTGCCTCAAATTGCCCCCATCATCTCCACATTACCCCCATCACCTCCACATTGCCCCCACATTGCCACCCATCAGTTCCATATTGCCCTCCATCAGCTCCAACGTGCCCCCATCAGCTCCACATTGCCCCCATCCCCTCCACATTGCCCCCATCATCTCCACATTGCCCCATCATCTCCACATTGCCCCCATATTTCCTCCATCAGCTCCATATTGCCCCCATCATCTCCAACTTGCCCCCATCATCTCCACATTGCCCCATCATCTCCACATTGCCCTCACATTGCCCCATCATCTCCACATTGCCCCCATATTTCCCCCATCAGCTCCATTTTGCCCCATCAACTCCAACTTGCCCCATCATCTCCACATTGCCTTCACATTGCCCCCATCAGCTCCAACTTGCCCCCATCATCTCCACATTGCCCCATCATCTCCACATTGACCTCACATTGCCCCATCATCTCTACATTGCCCTCACATTGCCCCCATCATCTCCACATTACTCCCATCATCTCCACATTGCCCCCACGTTTCCCCATCAGCTCTATATTGCCCCCATCAGCTCCAACTTGCCCCATCATCTCCACATTGCCTTCACATTGCCCCCATCAGCTCCAACTTGCCCCCATCATCTCCACATTGCCCCCATCATCTCCACATTGCCCTAACATTGCCCCCATCATCTCCAACTTATTCCCCATTATCTCCACATTGCCCCTGTCATCTCCACATTGCCCCCATCATCTCCACATTGCCCCCATTGTCTCCAGAGTGCCCCACATTATCTCCACATTGCCCCCATCATCTCCACATTGCCCTCACATTGCCCCCCATCATCTCCAACTTGCCCCCCATCATCTCCACATTGCCCCCATCATCTCCATATTGCCCTCACATTTCACCCCATCAGCTCCATATTGCCCCCATCAGCTCCAACTTGCCCAGCATCATCTCCACATTGCCCCCATCAGCTCCAACTTGCCCCCATCATCTCCATATTGCCTTCACATTGTCCCCATCATCTCCATTTTGGCCTCACATTGCTTCTCCCCCCATTGTCCGTTTCCTCCCTCCCTGGTGGTCCAGTGACGTTGCAGGAGAGGTCTGTGCCTTCTTTGGCACAGTCCTATAGATGCTGGAGCTCCCGTGCGGTCTTCTCTTCAGTAATGCAGAATGCTGGGAGATTACATCATTACTAAAGGGCCAACGAGGAAGCTCAGCAGGTACAGGTCTGTGCCGAAGAAGGCGCAGACCTCACCATGTTGCTAACAGGAACGGCGTTCCCATGCATTCCTGCAGGACTCAAGCCCTGGAGGAGATAACTTCTAAGTGAGATAAACTCTCCAGTTCCAATGTTGCTCTATGGTAGAGCTTTAATTATTGTCTACTGGGGGGGAGACGTACTAAGGTGGTGATAAAGAGGAGATAACTTCTCCAGTGCAATAAACTCTCCAGTTCCTATGTTATTCTATGGAGGCTATGCACTAAGATCTTTCAACTTGAGATATCTTAGTGCATAGGCTCCATAAAATAACAGAGGACTTATTGGTTTGCCACCTCTTTATCAGGCCTTAGTGCATAAACCCCCATGTGTCCAGACATCTTTTTACCGCATTCTGTTTCAGAGGTGAGTCTCAGGCTTCAGTTCTTCATTAAATGTGATAACAACCACTCCACCATTTATTTACATTTTGAGTAATAATAACTTCTGAAAAAATCACCTACCAACCATGGTAGTTCCCTTGGGTTACAAGGCAAGAAAAGGCCTCTGGCACTCAAGGAGTTAAGTGATCTACTGGAGACAGACATTTAATTTTCTAAAATGCATCATCGATGCAAAGGTCATCAGAGGTATGTTAGCCAAATTAAAGGGATAGTAATACTTAAAATGTTAAAAAAAATATGTTGTAGGGTTTATTCCCCTGAGTAAAACAAGAGAACTCCCACTGCTGAAAGGTGTTTCATTCAAAAGTTATTAATTTTCAAAGTTGAATTTTTTAGGTGCAATATCACAGTGGTCTGAAATTGTACGGTGGCACTGTTGCTACACCATCCTATGGAGATTTATGGTCCTGGGACCAGAGCTGTCCATAGGATCGTGTAGCAACAGCGCCACTGTACAATTTCAGGCCACTGTGATATTGCACCTAAAAAATCAACTTTGAAAATTAATAACTTCTGAATGAAACACCTTTCAGCAGTGGGAGTACTCTTATTTTACTCAGGGGAATAAACCCTATAACATATTTTTTTTTACATTTTAAGTATTACTATCCCTTTAAGTAATACAATAAATTACATAATCTCTTTTAAGATACAGCTGCGTGTAAAGTCTTGGACAATCAGGGAGTCCATTTCTATATCTTTCGCATTCAACTTGTGTTTGCTAAATGATTGCTTTACAATCTGCTAAGAAAGAAACAGTAAACATTACTTAACAACGAAACGCGTAACCGCCCCTCCCAACCTCCTCACAATAACTTCTATTATTGACTCTGTGAATAAAAATCCCATGATGGCACACATCAAAAATAATAGCTAGTGTAAAGAAGAGTCTGTTTAAAGTGAATCAGCTCATGGCAAGCCAGAAAAAAAGTCTTATTTAAGCCTCTAAGGCATGGAAAAGCAATGTGCTACATACCAGAGCTCTCCGCAAATAAAGAAGGGGGAGACCTGTCTTAGCTGGGGGGTGGCAAGGAAACGTAGAGGGGTGGGTCAGGAAGTTAGGGGGGAGAGTACGTTAGAGAGGGTATTTAAAGAGGCTGCATTGTGGGCACTCTTCTTTCAGCTGTAAAGAACAACGTCAGGGCTGGCCCTTACATGGGTCCAGGTGGGTCTATGGACCCAGGCGGCACTCTGACAGGGGTGGCAATTTGCCGCCCCAAGGACTGCTATTTCGTGTGTGGCGTCTTCTCACTGACCCGCACTGATGACAGCTGGGACCGCGTCACACGCGGAGACGCCGTGTAGAGCATGCCGGGGTTTTCTTCCACTGTTCGGAGGCCAGTGCAATTTTAAAAATGGCGCCCAGACTGACGAACAAAATCCCAGCATGCACCACGCGACGTCTCCGCATGTGACACGTTCCCCGCTGTCATCAGTGCCGGCAGTGGGGATACTGAGTGAAAAGCAAGAGGAGGAGCCAGAAGGAGAAGAGAGAGAGAGCGAAGGAAAAGAGAAACAGGCAAGGGGGGCGGAAGAGGAACAAGGGGTGAAAAGTGGGGAAAAAAGAGGCACAAGGGGTGAAAATGGGAAAATGGAGGCACAAGGGGTGAAAAGAGGGGAATAAAAGAGACACAATGGGTGAAAAGATATGCACAAGGGGTGAAAAGAGGGGAAAAAAGAGGCACACGGGGTGAAAAGAGTGGAAGAGAGGTACAAGGGAGGGAGAAAGAGGTACAAGGGGTGTAAACAAAAAACATGACAGCTGTATGTGGTTTTATGGGCAGGAGAGGGGTTAATATAATTAAGGATGTGGTGTGTTTTGGTGTGCGGAGTGGGGGTCAGCATTTCATCCTTGTACCCAGGCAGCACGTCTTGGGCCGGCCCTGAACAACGTCCCTCTCTTCTGTTTGCAGGGTTGGTTTTTGTGGTGTGGGGCAGAGTGCCTGTGTTTCATGTTTGTCACAGCTTTTGGGGGCACTTTGGGTAGGGTGACCACGTTTCTAATCTGCCATTCCGGGACATGTGGTCACCCATAGATTGTAAGCTCTACGGGGCAGGGACCTCTTATCCTAATGTATACTCACCTGTTGTTCCCCTTATAACTGCCTATATAAGCACTTAATCACCGCACTTACTGTACCCCTTCTATATTAAATGTAATCAGTAAAGTGCCAAGTACACTGGTTGGTGCTATATAAATAAAAATATACAATACCCTCGTGAGTCCCGCGGCTTAGGTTCCCGCCGGCGCTGACTATCTTTCTGAGGCTCAGCTAGCCAGTGAGGACCATATAGCAAATACATTTCATCGGCTGGCTGGACTGGTGTGTGCTGCCCTGTGTAGGTAGGCTGTGGGTGCTGGCTTTGTTGCTCCATTCCAGGACTCTTTGTTGTCCCGATGGGGGGTGACCCGGGACGCGGTACACAGACCTCCAATAAGGGACAGTTCCAGGCATTCCGGGACATGTGGTCACCCTAGCTTTGGGCCCTTGCCAATGGGTATAATGAAGATTTCAAAATCATACCACCCAAGTGTCCCCCTTTAGGAGGAACAGTCCTTCTTTGAGACCCAAATCCCTCTTTCCCACCCTACTGTCCCACTTTTAAGAGATCAGACTGTGTGGTGTGTACAGAAGTGTATCACCCTGGTGTACCTGTGTTTAGGAGATCAGACTGTGTGGTGTGTATATAAGTGTATCACCCTGGTGTCCCTGTGTGTAGGAGATCAGACTGTGTGGTGTGTATATAAGTGTATCACCCTGGTATCCCTGTGTTTAGGAGATCAGACTGTGTGGTGTGTATATAAGTGTATCACCCTGGTGTCCCTGTGTTTAGGAGATCAGAATGTGTGGTGTGTATATAAGTGTATCACCCTGGTGTCCCTGTGTTTAGGAGATCAGACTGTGTTGTGTATATAAGTGTATCACCCTGGTGTCCCTGTGTGTAGGAGATCAGACTGTGTGGTGTGTATAGAAGTATATCACCCTGGTGTCCCTGTGTTTAGGAGAACAGACTGTGTGGTGTGTATAGAAGTGTATCACCCTGGTGTCCCTGTGTTTAGGAGATCAGACTGTATGGGGTGTATATAAGTGTATCACCCTGGTGTCCCTGTGTTTAGGAGATCAGACTGTGTGGTGTGTATATAAGTGTATCACCCTGGTGTCCCTGTGTTTAGGAGATCACACTGTGTGGTGTGTATAGAAGTGTATCACCCTGGTGTCCCTGTGTTTAGGAGATCAGACTGTGTGGTGTGTATATAAGTGTATCACCCTGGTGTCCCTGTGTTTAGGAGATCAGACTGTGTGGTTTGTATATAAGTGTATCACCCTGGTGTCCCTGTGTTTAGGAGATCAGACTGTGTGGTGTGTATATAAGTGTATCACCCTGGTGTCCCTGTGTTTAGGAGATCAGACTGTGTGGTGTGTATAGAAGTGTATCACCCTGGTGTCCCTGTGTTTAGGAGATCGCACTGTGTGGTGTATATATAAGTGTATCACCCTGGTGTCCCTGTGTTTAGGAGATCAGACTATGTGGTGTGTATATAAGTGTATCACATTGCTCCACAGCAATACATTTCACATTAATGTTTGTATAAGCTTCATTATATGTGTTTACACATTACTGTGTGTAAATAAAATACTTTGATCTTGCTCTAAATCATTAACACCTTAAGGACCCATGACGGTCCTGTTCCGTCATGGGTTGTTATACCCTTAACGACCCATGACGGAACTGGACCATCATGGAATTCCGGGCTCCCCTCGCGGCTGCACACCGTTCGGGGAGTCCGGAACGGAGCCGGAAAAAAAAAAAAATGCTCCGTGGTCCTTAACGGACCGCAAGGTACGTGTGAGGCCCGTCGTTAAGGGGTTAATTCAGTTACACAAACAGGTGTCAATAGGCCATTAAATCACCTAAAAATTCCCTGTAATGCTCCGCCTACCAGCCACACCCTCAGAAACACCATCTAAAACAAAAGTGTCCCTCTTTGGCCATTTGAAATTTTGGGAGACATTTCAAAATAGTAGTGGTGGCATTCAATGCCTGTAAATTTAGTATAATGCACTGCAAGCTTGCTGCTGCTAAAAGCAGATAATAGAGATAGATTCAAAAGAAACAAAATAGTATATGAGAGCCTAGGATTAAACCAAATCCCTAGTATTTTAGGCTTAGAGAGAGCTCGTTCAGTGCTGTGCCCAAAGTATTTTGCAGTTTTATTTAGTGTGACATTCATAAAACATAACCTTTATTTAGTAATTATTAAAAGAAAAAAACTGGATAGTGATTGGCCACTCACACTCCCTATCTCTGCTCTGCACTGTGATTCTGCATGCAGAGATGGGGAGTGAGAGAGAGGCTGGAGAGTCTTATTTCAGTACAGAGCTCCTTGCTTTGTGACATCCGCGCTCCTGCGCTGTCAGTCGCAGCCGGAGCCTAATGGCTCCTAGCAACGCCTACTAGCATACCTGGGAACTTTCAGTTGAGGGCTACCCGGAGGGTAGTCCTCTGTTCAGCAGGGGGTATCAAAAATGACGCTAATCGCGTCAAAAAGGGGCGGGGCTTAACTCAAGTGTTGGGGGGATTTAAATGTGTCACACAGAAGGCTGGGGACGGAGGCACAACGGGAGAAAAAGCAGATGTGGCAGAGTTTCAATAGAAACTCTCCACATCCGGAGGAATCTGCCTCTGCCCTGGAGACCTGGTAAAGCTCTGTCAGAACCGGAGTCTCCGGGGCAAATCCGGAGAGTTCACAGGTATGCCTACTAGACCCAGCTGGGACTGACAGCGCAGGCGCACGGATGTCACAATTACAATCACAGCGTTCTGACGCTGCTGTTGGACTATAACTACCATTATCCTCAGCAAGCCAATGGCAGTACTGGGGCCGCAGTGTATAACATGTGGCTTTCCAGCTGTTGTTGAACTGCAGTTCCCATCATCTTCAGCCATCCATTGGCAGCCTTAGGGCATGGTATGGCAAACTGTGACCCTTCAGCTGTTATAACTAACTCCCATCAGTATCAGCTTGCCAATAGCAACCCTAGTGCAGGAGTGGAATACCAATGGCTCTCCATCTGTTGTACTTCAACTAGTATCAGACTCAGCCTATAGCATCCCCTAGAGCATAAGTCGATAACCTGTTGATCTCCAGCTGTTGTTGTACTACTACTTCTGCTTTCATAGTCAGCCAGCCAATAGCAGACCTAGTGCAGGAGCTGAGAACCTGTGACTCTCTAGCTGTTGTTGTACTACTACTACTACTACTACTACAGCTGTCATAGTCAGCCAGCCAATAGCAGATCTAGTGCAGGAGCTGATAACCTGTGACTCTCTAGCTGTTGTTGTACTACTACTACTACTACTACTACTACAGCTGTCATACTCAGCCAGCCAATAGCAGATCTAGTGCAGGAGCCGATAATCTGTGGTTCCTCTGATGTTGCTGGACAACGACTCTCATTAACCTCAGCTAGCCAATAGCAGCCCTAGTGCAGGCATGGGTACAACAACTGGTGTCATTATCTGCCAGCCAATAGCAGCCCTAGATCAGGCAAGTGTAATACAACTGCTGTCAGCTGATAACAGCCCTAGTGCAGGCATTATTATTACAGTGCTATCACACTCTGCCAGTAAATAGCAGCCCTAGCACACGCATGGGTACTACAGTGCTATCACACTCTGCCAGTTAATAGCAGCTTTAGTGCAGGCATGGGTACCACAGCACTATCACACTCTGTCAGTCAACAGCAGCCCTAGTGCAGGGATGGGTACTACAGTGCTATCACACTCTGCCAGTCAATAGCAGCCCTAGTGCAGGCATGAGTACTACAGTGCTATCACACTCTGTCAGTCAACAGCAGGCTTAGTGCAGGCATGGGTACTACAGTGATATCATACTCTTCCAGCCAATAGCAGCCTTAGTGCAGGCATGGGTACTATAGTGCTATTACACTCTGCCAATAGCAGCCCTAATGCAGGCATGAGTACTACAGTGCTATCACACTCTGCTAGTCAATAGCAGTCCTACTGCAGGCATGAGTACTACAGAGCTATCACACTCTACCAGTCAATAGCAGTCTTAGTGCAGGTATGGGTACTACAGTGCTATCACACTCTGCCAGTCAATAGCAGCCCTAGTGCAGGCATGAGTACTACAGTGCTATCATACTCTGCCAGTCAACAGCAGCCTTAGTGCAGGCATGAGTACTACAGTACTATCATACTCTTCCAGCCAATAGCAGCGTTAGTGCAGGTACGGATACTACAGTGATATCACATCTGCTAATAGCAGCCCTAGTGCAGGCATGGGTACTACAGTGCTATCACACTCTGCCAGTAAACAGTACTAGTGCAGGCATGGGTACTACAGTGCTATCACACTCTGCCAGTAAACAGCACTAGTGCAGGAATGGGTACTACAGTACTAGCACACTCTGCTAGGCAATAGCAGCACTAGTGCAGGTATGGGTACTACAGTGCTATCACACTCTGCCAGTCAATAGTAGCCCTAGTGCAGGTATGGGTACTACAGTGCTATCACATTCTGCCAGTCAATAGTAGCCCTAGTGCAGGTATGGGTACTACAGTGCTATCACACTCTGCCAGTCAATAGTAGCCCTAGTGCAGGTATGGGTACTACAGTGCTATCACACTCTGTCAGTCAATAGTAGCCCTAGTGCAGGTATGGGTACTACAGTGCTATCACACTCTGCCAGTCAATAGTAGCCCTAGTGCAGGTATGGGTACTACAGTGCTATCACACTCTGTCAGTCAATAGTAGCCCTAGTGCAGGTATGGGTACTACAGTGCTATCACACTCTGCCAGTCAATAGTAGCCCTAGTGCAGGCATGAGTACTACAGTGCTATCACACTCTGCCCGTCAATAGCAGAACTAGTGCAGGCATGAGTACTACAGAACTAGCACACTCTGCCAGTAAACAGCACTAGTGCAGGCATGGGTACTACAGTGCTATCACTCACTGCCAGTCAATGGCAGCCCTAGGGCAGGCATGAGTACTACAGTGCTATCATACTCTGACAGTCAATAGCAGCCCTAATGAAGGCATGGGTACTACAATGCTACCACACTCTGCCAGTCAATAGCAGCCCTAATAAAGGCATAAGTACTACAGTGATATCACAATCTGCCAGTCAATAACAGCCTTAGTGCAGGCATGAGTACTACAGTGCTATCACACTCTTCCAGTCAATAGCAGCCTTAGTGCAGGCATGAGTGCTACACTGCTATCACACTCTTCCAGTCAATAGCAGCCTTAGTGCAGGCATGAGTGCTACACTGCTATCACACTCTTCCAGTCAATAGCAGCCTTAGTGCAGGCATGAGTACTACATTACTAGCACACTCTGCCAGGTAATAGCAACCTTAGCGCAGGCATGGGTACTACAGTACTATCACACTCTGCCAGTCAATAACAGCCTTAGTGCAGGCATGAGTGCTACACTGCTATCACACTCTTCCAGTCAATAGCAGCCTTAGTGCAGGCATGAGTGCTACAGTGCTATCACACTCTGCCAGTTAATAGCAACCTTAATGCAGGCATGAGTACTACAGTGCTATCACACTCTGCCAGTTAATAGCAACCTTAGTGCAGACATGGGTACTACAGTGCTATCACACTCTGCCAGTTAATAGCAGCCCTAGTGCAGGCATGGGTACTACAGTGCTATCACACTCTGCCAGTCAATAGCAGCCTTCATGCAGACATGGGTACAACAGTGCTATCACACTCTGCCAGTTAATAGCAGCTCTAGTGCAGGCATGGGTACAACAACTATTCTTAAAGGGATAGTAATGTTTCATAATAAAAGCAGATCTAATTAATCTTCATAGTATTTGGCCCTTGGAGAGTGTTATTTCAATTCTGTCAGAGTTGTAGTTCAAGAGTAATTCAATGACAAATTATCCCCCTTCCGCCCCTTTTACTGATGTAACACTGTTCAGCCAGATCAGAAGGGAGGTGCCCAGGTAGACTGCAGAGAGGGACAATCTTCAATTAAGATAAGGGAAAAACCTGAAAAACTTGTCAAGGAGGGCAGGGCTTTCATTGTTCTCATAGGAAGAATATTGTCCTCTGCTGTTATCTGTCTGGTCTATGGACTGGGTTCCACATCTGAGAAGAGATGGCTTACACTAGGTAAAAGGGGTGGGAGGGGAAGCTTTGCTTGTGAATATCTCTCAAACCATAAAGGTTTGAGAGATAAAACTTATATCGTTCTTCATGTTTTTTTAATGCCTACAAAATAAAATAAAGATAAAACGAAGTATTACTATCCCTTTAAACTACAACCTCCATTATTGTCAGCTTATCACCAGCAATGCTAGGGCCCTGGTTGCCAACATGTGCTTCTCCAGCTGTTGTTGGAATACAACTCCCATCTTCCTCAGCCGGTTTGAGTATGATGGGAATTGTATTCCAAAGACAGTTGGTGGCTGCTTGAGGATGATGAGAGTTGTAGTCCAGCACCATCTGGAGAATCACAGGTCTTCAGTGTAAACAGACATGTCCTCAGTGCACAGATTTCAGTCAGTACAGATCATTTCTCTAGCCCTGGGGCTGTGCACACAGGGAGTTGCCTGGTATTGTTATTTGTCTCTCTCTCTCCTCACTCCTTCCTTTCTCACGCTCCCTTTTGTCACTAAGCCCCCCTGCCTGTCCCTGACAGGTAGCGTTTTTCCACTCTATTGTATTGTGAACGGGGAAACATTACTCACCAAGGGAAACACCTTCCAGCGAGGGTGTGGAGGGGCGCTGCGGACAGGACTGGGGAAATTCTAGTTTGTGGAGAAAGTTTTAGGTGAAAGTGTTACTCATCCTGGCACTTACTGTTGTAACTAATCATTGGAGGACCCGGTGCAAATATTTTTATTGCCATTATCACAAAAATATTTTCACAGATGCTTAACTGGAACATCTTGGACGCTGGAACAGATGGGGCTCCCTTGGTTGCTGGGCCCTGGTGCAATTGCACCATCTGCACCCCCCGTTATTATGCCTTTGCTGGCACTCATCTCACTGTGAGGGAGGGGAAGAGGAAAGGTGACCACGTATCTCTTTAAATCAGGGACACGTCTGAAAACTTCATTCTGCAAGACTGCACAGGAGTCAATGCAATTCCACACTCCCAAGTGTCCGCTTTAGGAGATAATAGGGATCAATTCCTCCCAAGTGTCCCTCTTTAGGAGATATTAAGGGTCCATACCTCCCAAGTGTCCCTCTTTAGGTGATATTAGGGGTCCATACCTCCCCAGTGTACCTCTTTAGGCAATATTAGGGGTACATACCTCCCAAGTGTCCCTCTTTAGGAGATATTAGGGGTCCATATCTCCCAAGTGTCCCTCTTTAGGAGATATTAGGGTCCATACCTCCCAAGTGTCCCTCTTTAGGAGATATTAGGGATCCATTCCTCCCAAGTGTCCCTCCTTAGGAGCTATTAGGGATCCAAACCTCCCAAGTGTCCCTTTTTAGGAGATATTCGGGATCAATTCCTCCCAAGTGACCCTCTTTAGGAGATATTAGGGATCCATACTCCCAAGTGTCCATCTTTAGGAGATAATATGATCCATACCTCCCAAGTGTCCCTCTTTAGGAATATTAGGGATCCAAACCTCCCAAGTGTCCCTTTTTATGAGATATTAGGGGTCCATACCTCCCAAGTGTCCCTCTTTAGGAGATATTAGGGGTCCATACCTCCCAACTGTCCCTCTTTAGGAGATATTAGGAATCCATTGCTCCCTAGTGTCCCTCTTTAGGAAATATTAGGGGTCCATACCTCCCAAGTGTCCCTCTTTAGGAGATATAAGGGGTCCATACCTCCCAAGTGTCCCTCTTTGGGAGATAATACAGGTCCATACCATCCAAGTGTCCCTTTTTAAGAGAAGCAGTCCCTCTTCGAGACCCAAATCCCTCTATCCCTCTTTCCCACCCTGTTGTTCCACTTTTTACGAGATCAGACTGTGTGGTGTGTATAAGCATGTCAAATTTCTCCAAAGCAATAAAACTCACATTAATGTTCCTGTAATCTTTAGTACCTGTGTTTATATATTAGTCTGTGTGTCCACCCACACTGGATGTGAGACACCACTGTATACTGCACGACACTCTATGGCTTAACATGCTGGTATAAGTCACTCTCACATAATCTCCTGTTATTTTCTGCTTTCCACTTCTACACGCCAATCACACAGAGGCATAATACTGCAATTGTGTCCGAAAGTAAAGGACATAACAAATACCATTGATTTAACGGTTTTAGGGCCAGAGCGGGGGGACGGCAACACATTGCTAAGTGATGTCCTTTGGTTCTTAGAGGCCTACATTTGCCTTCTAACTCTCTGAATACTGCAGATATTCACTTCAATACAACATTGTTACCTAGACAGCACTGTAATGCTTGTACACTAATCCCAGGGTGGCCACAGCCCCCACTTCTACACTCAGAACCTACAGATCCAGGGGGCCAGCAAGAGCCAGAACCTCCATACATGGGGAGCTATCATTGTGTCAGTGTCCCCTCTGTGTGTATGTATGTATGTCTGTTATGTGTGTGTGTGTGTGTGTGTGTGTGTGTGTGTACGTACATGTCTGTTACCTGTGTGTGAGCATGTCTGTTGCGTCCATGTGTGTCTGTGCATGTCTGTTGCGTGTGTGTGTACATCTCTTACATTTGTGTGTACATGTGTGCATCTCCGGTGTGTGTGTGCATGTCTTTTGCATGTCTCTGCCGCTCACTGTGTGTGTGTGTCTGCCTGTGTGTTGCATATATCTGTGTTTATCAGTGTGTCTACATTTCAGACCCATACTCCCAATGTCATAACATGACGGGCAACACCATCCCTCTTTGCTAGTATATATGTGTGTGTGTGTGCGTATATATATATATATATATACATGTGTCTGTGTGTGTGTGTGTCAGTTCCCTTATATGTGTGTAGATGTGTCAGTCATGCAGTACCCATCTTTTAACATGTGTCCCCCTGCAATGTCTGTATTATAAAACAGTGAAGATATTTTTCAGTGGATTCAGACTGTCAGTGGTTGTGTTAATTGTAAAGCATGCTACTGTGTTAGGCTTAGAAAATGTATGAGACTAGTGATATCTTTATTGGCTAAATATATCATTTTTACTCTACTACTGTCCTGCATTTTCTATGCCTAACAAAGTACCGCGATTTACCCATATTACAATGTATGATACCACAATGTACTGCACAACAGAGCCAATCAGTTAGCCAATAAAGCTATCAGTCATACCTGTTAGTCTCCTGTGTTTGTGCTGTATAAGATTACACAATCATAGCGTGTCTTTGAACTTGATCCTGAGGAAGGGCACAAGGAATCATTCATAGAATTTTCTCACCGTAGTAAGGGAATGGGAGGTTAGTTATCCTTTAAATGCATATATGAGTTTTCATTCAAAATTATCCAGAACTTAAAGGGGGGCTATCCCTCCAAATAAAGTGCACCCCAAATAATTATTGATATAGCGATAAGCATAGAAATAATAGTATTATGCAGAATAATTCCAGTATTATTAAGAAATCCTACTTGATCCAAGACTGACGGGCAGGCTTCTTGCTTTAGAGGCATCGGTGCGCCTGCACCATCAGTCACTTCCTGTACCTTAAGGTACAATGCAGCTCCTCCTCACCAATCCTGGAGGAGACTGGAATGGATAGCTCAGGCTCACAGATGTCTTTAAGGCAAGATGTCTGCGCTGATGCCTGCCTGTTTTTCTCGAATAAAGTAGGATTTCTTAATAACGATGAACTTATTCTGTATAATATATATGCTTATTGCTATATCAGTAATTATTTGGGGGAACTTAATTTGCAGATATGGTTCTGCTTTAAATTAACATAACCTTGTTTGTGTATCTCGGTGATATTTAGTTGCAATAAAACACAACGGGCTCTTTGTACTACGTAAAAGTGGAGCAATTCTGGTGAAGACCAGCTGTACCGTAAGAAACAAATCCGAGCTTCCTAATTTTCATTAATTTAACCCTTTGAGTTCCAGGGGGGTGTGCAACAAATTGCAAATCAATATGTTGCACAACCCGCTGGCATTCAAAAGGGTTAAAAGACAATGTCAAAGAGGTCTCCATGACAATAAGTCCCTAGACAGCCCATCTCCAGTACATCCTAGGGCAAGTAAATGGTTAATAAATCAATAATTTCAAAACAGGAACTCTGTCTCTACAATATTAACCCTTTGGGTGCCAGAGGGGTATGCAATGGGTTGCGTACCCCTCTGGCACTCAAAGGGTTAAGATATCTTTTTAACCCTTTGCATCAGAGAGGTCTTTAATGCATTGCAATGCAATGCATTTGACATTCCCCAGGCACGCCGAGGGTTAACAAGGCAAGACCTGCAGTAGGACACTTCACAGCTCACTCCAACATACCAATGCTATTAGCAGTAAAAACATCTGACATTTAGACTATTGTAAGAGGCAGGTCAGGGCGGCGCCAGAGAAGAGGCAAATGAACCTCAGGTAATCAAATACCAGATAGATTTATGGGCCTTATTCATCAATAAAAACAAAAAAAGAGCTTCGGATTCTGGACCAAACCAACATACATACCTCCCAAGTGTCCCTCTTTAGGAGATATTATGGGTCCATACCTCCCAAGTGTTCCTCTTTAGGAGATATTAGGGGTCTGTACCTCCCAAGTGCTCCTTTTTAGGAGATATTAGGGGTCCATACCTCCCAAGTGTCCTTCTTTAGAGATATTGGGGTCCATATCTCCCAGGTGTCCCTCTTTAGGAGATATTAGAGGTCCATACCTCCCAAGTGTCCCTCTTTAGGAGATATCTCTGTGGTGAGCTATTTATTCCAAGGCCTGATCATGTGACCAGGGGACACCCCTTGAGATTAGAGGAAAGGTTTAAACTTCAGCAGAGGAAGGGTTTTTTTATGGTAAGGTATGTTAAATTATGGAATTCATTGCCCAGGGAGGTGGTTATGGCAGATACAATGGATACATTTAAGAAAAGATTAGATACATTTCTTTCAAAAGGGAGCATACAGAGTTATACTGTTTATCAGTAGGCTGATCAGGAAGGTCTGATAAAGACTAACTTAATTGGTAGCAGGAAAGCTATACAATTCTCAGTTACTGGGGTATGAGGAGAAGGTTGAACTTGATGGACTTGTGTCTTTATTCAACCTAATTTACTATGTTACTATGTTACTATATTAGGAGTCCATACCTCCCAAGTGTCCCTCTTTAGGAGATATCAGGGGTCCATACCTCCCACGTGTCCCTCTTTAGGAGATATTAGGGGTCCACACGTCCCAAGTGTCCCTCTTTAGGAGATGAGATATTAGGGGTCCATATGTCCCAAATGTCCCTCTTTAGGAGATATTAGGGGTCCATATCTCCCAAGTGTCCCTCTTTAGGAGATATTTGGGGTACATACCTCCCAAGTGTCCCTCTTCAGGAGATATTAGGGGTTCATACCTCCCAAGTGTCCCTCTTAATGAGATATTAGGGGTCCATATCTCCCAAGTGTCCCTCTTTAGGAGATATTTGGGATCCTTACCTCCCAAGTGTTCCTCTTTAGCAGATATTAGGGGTCCATACCTCCCAAGTGTCCCTCTTTAGGAGATATTAGGGGTCCATACCTCCAAAGTATCACTCTTTAGGAGATATTGGGGTTACATACCTCCCAAGTGTCCCTCTTTAGGTGATATTAGGGTTATGTACCTCCCATGTGTCCCTCTTTAGCAGATATTAAGGGTTCATACCTCCCAAATGTCTCTCTTTAGCAGATATTAGGAGTCAATACCTCCCAAGTATCTCTCTTTAGAAGATATTAGTGATCCATACCTTCTAAGTGTCCCTCTTTTGGAGATATTAGTGATCCATACCAACCAACTGTCCATCTTTAAGAGATACTAGAGTTCACACCTCCCAAGTGTCCTTCTTTAGGAGTATTTGGGTCCATACCTCCAAAGTGTCCCTCTTTAGGATATATTAGTGATACATACCAACCAAGTGTCCCTCTTTAAGAGATATTAGAGTTCATACCTCCCAAGTGTCCCTCTTTAGGAGATATTGGGTCCATACCTCCCAAGTGTTCCTCTTTAGGATATTTGGGGTCCTTACCCCCAAGTATCCTTCTTTAAGAGATATTGGGAGTCCATACCTCCCAATTATCCCTCTTCAGGAGATATTAGTGGTCCATGCCTCCCAAAATATCTGTCTTTGAGATCCAAATCCCCTATCCCTTTTCCCACTCTGTGTTTAAGAGATCAGACTGTGTGGTGTGTATATAAGTGGATCACCCTGGTGTCCCTGTGTTTAGGAGATCAGACTTTGTGGTGTGTATATAAGTGTATCACCCTGGTGTCCCTGTGTTTAGGACATCAGACTGTGTGGTGTGTATAGAAGTGTATCACCCTGGTGTCCCTGTGATTAGGGGATCAGACTTTGTGGTGTGTATATAAGTGTATCACCCTGGTGTCCCTGTGTTTAGGAGATCGGACTGTGTGGTGTGTATAGAAGTGTATCACCCTGTGATCGAACTTTGTGGTGTGTATATAAGTGTATCATCCTGGTGTACCTGTGTTTAGGAGATCACACTGTGTGGTGTGTATATAAGTGTATTACCCTGGTATCCCTGTGTTTAGGAGATCAGACGGTGCGGTGTGTATAGACGTGTATCACCCTGGTGTCCCTGTGTTTAGGAGATCAGACTGTGCGGTGTATATAAGTGTATCACCCTGGTGTCCCTGTGTTTAGGAGATCAGACTGTGTGGTGTGTGTATATAAGTGTATCACCCTGGTGTCCCTGTGTTTAGGAGATCAGACTGTGTGGTGTGTATATAAGTGTATCACCCTGGTGTCCCTGTGTTTAGGAGATCAGACTGTGGTGTGTATAGAAGTCTATCACCCTGGTGTCCCTGTGTTCTGGAGATCAGACTGTGTGGTGTGTATAGAAGTGTATCACCCTGGTGTCCCTGTGTTTAGGAGATCAGACTGTGAGGTGTGTGTATATAAGTGTATCACTCTGGTGTCCCTGTGTTTAGGAGATCAGATTGTGTGGTGTGTATATAAGTGTATCACCCTGGTGTCCCTGTGTTTAGGAGATCAGACTGTGTGGTGTATATAGAAGTGTATCACACTGGTATCCCTGTGTTTAGGAGATCAGACTGTGTGGTGTGTATAGAGGTGTATAACCCTGGTGTCCCTGTGTTTAGGAGATCAGACTGTGTGTTGTGTTTAGAAGTGTATCACCCTGGTGTCCCTGTGTTTAGGAGATCAGATTGTGTAGTGTGTATATAAGTGTATCACCCTGGTGTCCCTGTGTTTAGGAGATCAGACTGTGTGGTGTGTATATAAGTATATCACACTGGTATCCCTGTGTTTAGGAGATTAGACTGTGTGGTGTGTATAGAGGTGTATAACCCTGGTGTCCCTGTGTTTAGGAGATCAGACTGTGTGGTGTGTATAGAAGTGTATCCCCCTGGTATCCCTGTGTTTAGGAGATCAGTCTGTGTGGTGTGTATATAAGTGTATCACCCTGATGTCCCTGTGTTTAGGGGATCAGACTGTGTGGTGTGTATATAACTGTATCACCCTGATGTTCCTGTGTTTAGGAGATCAGACTGTGTGGTGTGTATAGAAGTGTATCACCCCGGTGTCCCTGTGTTTAGGAGATCAGACTGTGTGGTGTGTATATAATTGTATCACCCTGATGTCCCTGTGTTTAGGAGATCAGACTGTGTGATGTGTATATAACTGTATCACCCTGGTGTCCCTGTGTTTATGAGATCAGACTGTGTGGTGTGTATAGAAGTGTATCACCCTGGTGTCCCTGTGTTTAGGAGATCAGACTGTGTGGTGTGTATATAACTGTATCACCCTGGTGTCCCTGTGTTTAGGAGATCAGACTGTGTGGTGTGTATATAAGTGTATCACCCTGGTGTCCCTGTGTTTAGCAGATCATACTGTGTGGTGTATATAAGTGTATCACCCTGGTGTCGCTGTGTTTAGGAGATCAGACTGTGTGGTGTGTATAGAAGTGTATCACCCTGGTGTCCCTGTGTATAGGAGATCAGACTGTGTGATGTGTATAGAAGTGTATCACCCTGGTGTCCCCGTGTTTAGGAGATCAGACTGTGTTGTGTGTATATATGTGTATCACCCTGGTGTCCCTGTGTTTAGGAGATGAGACTGTGTGGTGTGTATATAAGTGTATCACCCTGGTGTCACTGTGTTTAGGAGATCAAACTGTGTGGTGTGTATAGAAGTGTATCACCCTGGTGTCCCTGTGTTTAGGAGATCATTCTGTGTGGTGTGTATATAAGTGTATCACCCTGGTGTCTCTGTCTTTATGAGATTAGACTGTGTGGTGTGTATATAAGTGTATCACCATGGTGTCCCTGTGTTTAGGAGATAAGACTGTGTGGTGTGTATAGAAGTGTATCACCCTGGTGTCCCTGTGTTTAGGAGATCAGACTGTGTGGTGTGTATAGAAGTGTATCACTCTGGTGTCCCTGTGTTTAGGAGATCAGACTGTGTGGTGTGTATAGAAGTGTATCACCATGGTGTCCCTGTGTTTAGGAGATCAGACTGTGTGGTGTGTATAGAAGTGTATCACCCTGGTGTCCCTGTGTTTAGGAGATCAGACTGTGTGGTGTGTATATAAGTGTATCACCCTGGTGTCCCTGTGTTTAGGAGATCAGACTGTGTGGTGTGTATATAAGTGTATCACCCTGGTGTCCCTGTGTTTAGGAGATCAGACTGTGTGGTTTGTATATAAGTGTATCACCCTGGTGTCCCTGTGTTTAGGAGATCAGACTGTGTGGTGTGTATATAAGTGTATCACCCTGGTGTCCCTGTGTTTAGGAGATCAGACTTTGTGGTGTGTATATAATTGTATCACCCTGGTGTCCCTGTGTTTAGGAGATCAGACTGTGTGGTGTGTATATAATTGTATCACCCTGGTGTTCCTGTGTTTAGGAGATCAGACTGTGTGGTGTGTATAGAAGTGTATCACTCTGGTGTCCCTGTGTTTAGGAGATCAGACTGTGTGATGTGTATAAGTGTATCACATTGTGCCACAGCAATAAAACTCACATTAATGTTTTGTTAAGCTTTAGTTTATATGTTTATAAATTAGTTTGCTTAAATGAAATACATTGGTCGTGTTATAAATCATATATTCAGTTACACAACGAGGTGTCCATAGGTTATCAAATAACCTGAACATTCATGATAATGCCACTCCCATCAGCCACGCCCCCAGAAACACCCAATAAACCACAAATGTCCCTCTTTGACCCTTTGAAATGTTGGGAGGCATGCAACTACACAACTGGAGAGAATGTAAAATTCTGCAGATTCTCATTGATTTATATGTGAGTGTTATCTTTTTGAATGCTACCAAGGCCTCCATTGCAGTGTATGGCACTTAAAAGCACCATTCAAGCAAACTGAATTTTAATTTCCTCCCTATGACAGAATTGGTTTGTTCCAGAACTGTATGTGTTAACACTTTGCATGCCAGAGGGTATCTTCTCATTGCAAAGCAAAGCACTGTATACCTCTCTGGTACTCAAAGAATTAAGCTTGATGAATAAGACCTCCCCGAAACTCAGGAGGGGAGACATGTGTGAGCTGGGGGTGGGTGACAGGAAATTAAGGGGGGTGGTACAGGAAGTGTAGGTAGGGGACGTCACAGGGGTATAAAGTGAGGGTGACCACTTCCTGAATTGTAGCAGATCGGGTGAACCGGGAGAAGCAGCAGTTCCCTCCCTCCCTCCCTGTTTTTGGGCTGGTAGTTTGATGGGGATGTGATGTTCTGCTGTGTTGTTTTGTGTATTTACTCTTGTTGTTTTGTCGCAGCTTTGTTTGCGCTTTGGGCCCTTGCCAATGGATATAAAGTCAGTAAAATGGGGGATGTTACATGAAGATGGTAGGCCAGCGGCCTAGGTGTAAGGACACCCGGACTTTGTCGCGGGTTTAGACGCCGGCCTCATTGAGCTGCATTGACCAGCTAATGGGGTGCGGTAAGGAAAAACAATTTGGGGGTTTTGAGTCTCGGCTCAAAAGGGAGGATAGGCTGGGGTTAGCCTGTAAAAATTTGGCTATTGGCAAGGGCTTAAGGTTGTAAGTGAATTTTAAGATCAAACGGGTAATATGTATTATAAAATAAAAACTGCGGCCTGAGTTAAACCCATACTGTGTGTTATGTTACATAGTTACATAGTAATTTAGGTTGAAAAAAGACTTGCGTCCATCCAGTTCAACCCTTTTCCTATTCCTGTTTACCATCGCTGACCCAAAAGAAGGCATCTGACTCAAAATGGCAATCAGATTTCTCCCTGGATCAACAAGCCCTAACTAAATATTAATCCCAATACTAACGTGCATAGCCCTCTATGTTATGCTCTTTTAAATAAGTATCCAGGCCCCTTTTAAAGGCATCTAATGTATTTGATAGCACCACCTCCTCCGGAAGTGCATTCCATACCTTTGACATGTGTATTTCTTGAACCAATACCCCGTGCAGAAGACAAGTCCCTTTATATCAAATGTCACAAAAAGGACTTTGGGAGAAGCTGCATTTGATTGATTTATTTTAATGATATCCGTTTCTATCAGAAACTATATTTCTAAACATACTTGTCTGGTTTAGTTTCAACTGCAGTTGTTATAACTTGTTTTTTCTCCACATTCTGCTGTAGATTCTAAAAGGAATTTCTCTGAGATACAATCCAGTAATAAAATTATCACCTGCAGTAGAATCCAGTACTTTGGGGGTGTATGTATAATAAGCTTTCATGATGTCTACTTAAGAATTGTGAAAACAAAATATATAGGGTTCGCACCAGCAATATATATACTATTCCATCATTAGATTTAAACCTATTGGTCCAGGTGCACTCCGGGAACACAATAAACCTATCACAAAAAGAAGGAAGAGGGCAAGTGTGGCAAAGCCACCACACAATAAACCCCCTCTCCACAAGGAACCCGTTAATAAGAGGCGCACAACTGAGGAATAGAAAAATATCACATCTATTTATTAGAAAATATCAAACAAATTAGCAACAAAAAGATTAAAAACAAACAAGGGAGACAGGCCGGAAGATATCAAAATAAATAAATAGATGTGATATTTTTCAATTCCTCAGTTATGTGCTTCTTATTAACGGGTTCCTTGTGGAGAGGGGGTTTATTGTGTGGTGGCTTTGCCACACTTGCCCTCTTCCTTCTTTTTGTGATATACTTAAGAATTGTGGCTAAAATTCACAAGGCCTGGTCATATTTTAAAGAAGTAAAATCACTTTTATAAATATGTCTGTCTGAGAATATTCTGAGAGAATTCGCACCCGCGAATATATTTCCGCACACATAGCGGTATTATATACTTTCAATAAGAACCTGTTATACAGTGTGTTAAGATTTAATCCCTAAAGCGACCTTTATTTTTGACGCAATTAGTGATTTTTTTTTTATAAATACACTGGGACACAATTCTTATTGGCCCAAGACCATTTCTACTCCACTTTTCAAAAAAAGTCAACCAACTGGAGACAGAACTTAGCAAAAATGTTGCTAAACGTTTATATATATCATTATGTCACTTTGAGACAATTTTACAGACACTTTCTTTATCATTCCAATTTTATACATCTCCCCCATTGTTAATTACACATTTTTGATTCGCTGACATTTATTAGATGCAGAGACATTACGATTTCATAAGCGTTTCTGTCACTGGTTGACGTAGTTATGTATGGGAGCGGACACCTATAACGTAGTAACACAAAGATGTAGCCAGAGATAAAATACTTTTTTTTACAACAAAGTACAGCAGTGATTCCTGAACTGGAGTACATGGCGCCTGGGGGTGTGAGATACTTTCGGAGGTGTGTTTCAGCACTAAACATCAGCTTGCTATGCAGTTATTGTTGAAAATCAATAGCAGAATGGAGTTTGGGAAGGCTGGTTCAAATATCAGTTTATGAATAACGTAGTCTGCCATGTAATGTTCTCAAGAAACACGTACGTTTTACAGGGGGCTGTGTACAGGTTTGTAGAAATGTCTTCAGTAAACAAATGGCTGTATAGTTATGGTTTTGCCATTATTGTATAGTAAAATGGTTTCTTCAAAATAAATTACATAATAGAATGCAATTTAATAATGATAGAAATGTGTGTAAAGGGTTTACATTCATTTCAATGAAATAAATGGCAGGGTTTGGAGAAAAACTAAATCAGAGAGCTGTGTCAGAAAAGTTTGGGAGCCCTTGATCTATAGCATTTGATATGAAAACAATTTTTTTTTTCTCTCTGGCTACATCGGAATTTTACTTGAATGTAAACGGGATAATATCAAGTGACAGTACTGCTGGTCTTGAAAATATGTAACCAAAAACAAAGAAAAAAAAGATAGTAGGTGTGTACAATTATGTAAGGCTTCTGTCAGTTGACCATACAACTCATTATTATTGTTGTGTACCTTAACTCCACCCTAGATAGAGACAGTTCAGTAAATAGTATAACTTACTGAAAAACTGGGTATAAGACTTAACCTTTATTATAATAATATTAAAAAATAAAAAATAATTATCTCCTCTCATTAATTCGGAAGTACATAAAATCTTATAAAATATTTACCAGGTATATTGTGTAAAAAAGTTGTAGAGATCACAAATAAGCTATATCACCTATGAAGCCTGCTCGGTAAATAAATTAATTGGCGACCACTCAATTAGCATAAGAGGTATGACTATAAATATGTCACCATTACTCTACCTTAGTGTAGAAAAATGGTGAAAGAAGTATCGTAGAACATCAAGATAGTGTTCAAGTACACCTGATTAATTCCAATAATAATGCTCAGACTGTTATGTCAGTCAGACAGTGAATCAAAGGGGTAAGATCTTTCACGTCTGAGATGCTAGCAAGCTTCAGAAGGCCTTAGTCAAATGATCTCCTCCAGTGTACAATGCAACTGTTTCCTAATTAGGCATATAATTATAATGATACATTTGTTCTGTGACAGAATTAGTTTCTCACTTATTTAACAAATCTAAATGTATCACTATAGTATTCCTATAGTATACTATATCACTATAGTATTCCTTGCACAAACAAGGAACAGCACTATATGGTATTCGTAATCTCATGCACTATTTGAGTTAAATCCTTCACCAATTAGTTGCACGGATATCTTGATGTATGAACGAATCAAAGAGGCAGATTCACAATACATTGCAGTGTCTCTCCAAATGATTTGCAAAACTCAGTAGTGACAATGTACCAAATGCCTTTGCAAAGTCTAGATATATTATATCAACTTCCTTGCCATTATCAAGGTTGCTGCTTACTTCCTCATAGAAGCTGAAAAGGTTAGTTTGGCATGATCTATTCTTCATAAAACCATGTTGATTCTTGCTAATGATCTTATTTTTTGCGTTGTAATCCTGAATATAGTCCCTTATTATGCCTTCTAGCAGTTTTCCCACTACAGAAGTCAAACTAACAGGTCTATAGTTTCCAGGTTCTGTTTTAGTTCCCTTCTTAAATAGAGGCACTACGGTGGCTTTTCGCCAATCTTGTGGCACTGAGCCTGTGGTGAGAGAATCTTTAAAGAGTAAATAATAGGGGTTTTGCTAACACTGCACTGAGTTCCTGAAGAACCCTTGGATGTATACCATCAGGACCCGGTTTGTCAGTCTTAATTTTGTTCAGTCTTCCCAAGACATCTTCTTTAGTGATGAGCGAGCGTGCTCGGCCGATGCTCGGATCGGCTCGAGCATCGCTCTGCTCGGCACATGGCGGTACTCGTCGAGTACCGCCATGTGCTCGCCCGACATGTTCGGGTGAAGGGGATCTGTGCCGGAAGAGGCACAGATCCGAAGACGCTCCGCTGGACCACCAGGGACTGGAGGTACGGGGGCATTGCGGAGATGAAGGGGGCATTGCGGAGATGAAGGGGGACATTGTGGAAGAGGGGCATAGACTCTATGCCCCTCTTCCACAATGTCCCCCTTCATCTCCGCTATGCCCCTCTTCCACAATGTCCCCCTTCATCTCCGCTATGCCCCTCTTCCACAATGTCCCCCTTCATCTCCTATGCCATAGAGGAGATGAAGGGGGACATTGTGGAAGAGGGGTATAGCGGAGATGAAGGGGGACATTGTGGAAGAGGGGCATAGAGTCTATGCCCCTCTTCCACAATGTCCCCCTTCATCTCCGCTATGCCCCTCTTCCACAATGTCCCCCTTCATCTCCTCTATGGCATAGGAGATGAAGGGGGACATTGTGGAAGAGGGGCATAGCGGAGATGAAGGGGGACATTGACCAGGCACCCTCCGCTCATCAGAGCAGGGGGTGCCTGGTTTAATGCTCGAGTGCTCCCATGCTTTTCAATGGGGCTCGGGTGCTCGGCCGAGCACTCGAGCCTCAGGGGGTGCTCGGTCAGAGCACCCGAGCACCCGAGCATCGGGGTGCTCGCTCATCACTAATCTTCTTCAATTAACCCAATATCTGTTAATTCAATTGTACTGTTTTATTTGTTACTTGCGGAGGCTCTTCTACCATTCCTTGCTCCCTTTTATATACTGATGCAAAGAAAGTGTTTAGAACATTGGCCTTTTCCTTATCCTCACTAATCAACTCACCCATCTCATTTTTGAATGGTCCAATGCACTCCCTCTTAAGTTTTTTTCTATATATATTTTTGAAAAACTTTTTTGGATTAGTCGTGCTCTCCCTTGCAATTCAATTTTCATTATCTATTTTTGCTACCCTAATTGCCTTTTTGCAATCTTTGTTGCGCTCCCTGTATTTTAAGAAAGATTGTTCAGTTCCTTCAGATTTAAATAATTTGAATGCATTTTTTTCCTTGCCATTTCCTTCTTTACATGTGCAGTTAAGCACATTGGCTGTGACTTACTTCTTTTGCATTTGTTCCCATTGGTATATACTGTTGGGTACATTTCTGCAACCTAAATTTGAATTCTGACCATTTTTCCTCAGTAGTTTGCCTTTAAATAAAATATCCCAGTCTATGTGTTGCATTGAAGCCCTTAACAATTTGAAGTTAGCTTTTTTAAAATTAAGAGTTTTGGTTGAACCTATACAGTTTTGCTTTGCCAGACTGATCTCAAATGTAAACATGTTGTGATCACTATTTCCCAAATGTTCTTTTACCTTAATATTGGATACCATTTCTGTGTTATTCGCTATCACTAGGTCCAATACATTATTATTTCTTGTCACCACTTCCACTATTTGTGACATGTAATTTTCCCGAAGCATGCTCACAAACCTGCTACCCTTAGCACTCTGACAGGTCTCATTTTTCTAGTTGATATCTGGATAATTAAAATCTCCCATAATTATAGTATGCCCAAACTGGGCAGCTTTCCTCATTTGCAATAACAGTTGGGCCTCAACATTGTCATCGATATTTGGTGGTTTGTAGCACGTACCCACCAACACTTTTTTTTTTACCTTTTACACCACATTTAGTCTCAATTTCTACCCACAAGGACTCCACATTTTGGCCAGTTTCCTCACTAATATCACCCCTCAAAATTGGATTTAGTTCTGGTTTCAAATATAAGCACACACCTCCCCCTTTTCTATTAATCCTGTCTCTCCTAAACAGGGAATAGCCCTCTATAGTTACAGCCCAGTCATGTGCATCATTCCATCATGTTTCTATTATACTAGTTATGTCCAATTGGTCATTAACCTCCAGCAATTCTCGTTCTCCTAGTTTACCTACCATACTTCTTGCATTTGCTAGCATACAATTAATTCTGAAGCCTTTACATATATTAATCCCTACATGCCTTTTTTCTTCACCTTCATTTACTAGGAGTTCCTCCCTATTTACTACATTTATCCCCACCCTTTCTCCACCCTCCTGATCATTTACTTGGACCCGGTTCCTATCTGCTGTATCTACCCAATTTTTGCTATCTATACCCTCCCCCCTTTCTTAGTTTAAAAGCTCCTCCAAGCTTCTTAGCATTCTCTCCCCTAGCACGGAGGCTCCTCTACCATTTAGGTGCAATCCATCACTTCCATATAGATTCTACCCAAGAGCAAAGTCAGCCCAGTGCTCTAAAAACACAAAACCCTCCTTCCTGCACCATTGCTTGAGCCATGCATTAAGCTCCCTGAGCTTCCACTGCCTACCTGCAATGGTGCATGGCACAGGTAGTATTTCAGAAAACACTTCCTTAGAGGTCCTTGCCTTGAGCTTGCACCCTAAATCCCTGAAATCATTCTTTAGGGACCTCCATCTTCCTCTTACTTTGGCATTGGTACCAATATGTACCAAGACAGCTGGATCACTTCCAGCCCCTCCCAATAATATGTCAGCCCTGTCCGCAATATGCCGAACCCGAGCACCCAGGAGACAGGATACTGTTCGACATTCACGTTCCTGGTGGCAGATAATAATAATAATAGTGTCCCTTATCTACCGCCACCTGCCTTGGTTTCTGCCTACTCTGCATCCCATTTATCCTGGAAGGAGGACTGTTCCCCTGGCTGCTAGAGGAATCAGCCCTCTCCAGTGTTGCCAATTCTGATTTATCCTCATCAACATCTTCACACAATCTTGCAGATCTGTTGGACTGAGTCAGCTCAGAACTGGCCTTCCTCTTCCTCTGCCCACTACCTCCCCTCTTCTACCTCCCCTCCCCTCTTGCTTCAATGCCCCTTTTTATGCAAGACAGGAATTTGGTTTTTTTTACTGCTATTTGACACTGGCCACTGTTTCCAGGTTTCTAGTTTACAAGGATTCCCATGTCTTTCTCTAGCAACGAGTTCCCTAAAATTATTCCGTTAAGTTCATAAGTAGCCTTGGGATTATTACCTCCCAAATGCACGACTTTACACTTCCCCACATTAAACTTCATATTACATTTGTTTGCCCAACCTGACATTTTATGTAAGTCCCTCTCTAGAGAGAAAATATCCTGTTCTGAATTAATTACCCTGCATAATTAATGTCATCTGCAAATATTGATATTTTACTTTATATATTTATTTCCAGGTCATTTATAACATGATAAAAAGTACTGGCCTAAGTACTGAACCCTGAGGTACTCCACTCTTAAAGGGATAGTAATACTTAAAACGTAAAAAAAAAATATGTTGTAGGGTTTATCCCCCTGAGTAAAACAAGAGTACCCCCACTGCTGAAAGGTGTTTCAGTCAAAAGTTAATTTTCAAAGTTGAATTTTTTAGGTGCAATATCACAGTGGCCTGAAATTGTACAGTGGCGCTGTTGCTACACGATCCTATGAACAGCTCTGGTCCCGGGACCATAAATCTCCATAGGATGGTGTAGCAACAGCGCCACTGTACAATTTCAGGCCACTGTGATATTGCACATAAAAAAAATCAACTTTAAAAATTAATAACTTTTGAATGAAACACCTTTCAGCAGTTGGAGTACTCTTGTTTTACTCAGGGGGATAAACCCTACAACATATTTTTTTTACATTTTAAGTATTACTATCCCTTTAACTGGAATTGTCCATTTAGAATCACACGCTGTTCCCTATTCTTCAACCGGTTTTCTATCCAATTGCAAAGGTTATCCCCAGCCTCAAGTTCCTTAATTTACACCACAGCCTCCTGTGTGGCATTGTGTCAAATGCCTTTGAAAAATCCAGATCTACTACATCAAGGCCTGGATTCTATTACAGATGCTAATTTTATCTCTGCTTTTATCTCCAGTTTTCTCCATAGACTTCAACAGGAAACTATTCGATAAAATGGGTGTTAACATTTAGCACCTGCAGTAGAATCTAGCCCCAAATGCCTTACCATTATCTAGGTTACTACTTACTTCTTCATAGAAGCTGAAAACATTAGTTTGGCATGATCTGTTCCTCAAAAAAAACATGTTGATTCCTGCTAATAATCTTATTTTTGCAGTGTAATCCTGAATTTAATCACTTTATTATCCCTTCTAGCAGTTTTTCCACTACGGAGGTCAAACTCACTGGTCTATAATTCCCAGGTTCTATATTTTAGTTCCCTACTTAAAGGGATAGTAATACTTAAAATGTAAAAAATATATGTTGTAGGGTAAAACAAGGCTACTCCTACTGCTGAGAGATATTTTATTAAAAAATGATAACAGCTCAAACATGAATTTTTTAAGTGCAATATCACAGTGGCCTGAACATTTACAGTGGTGCTGTTGCTACACCATCCTATGGAGATTTATGGTCTACAGACCAGAACAGTCCATAGGATGGTGTAGCAACAGCACCACTGTAAATTTTCAGGCCACTGTGATATTGCACTTAAAAAATTCAAGTTTGAGCTGTTATCATTTTTTAATAAAATATCTCTCAGCAGTGGGAGTACCTTTGTTTTACTCAGGGGGATTAACCCTACAACATATATTTTTTTACATTTTAAGTATTACTATCCCTTTAAATAAAGGCAGTACAATGGCTTTACTCCAATCTTGTGGCACTGAGCCTGCGGTGAGAGAATATTTAAAGAGTAAAAAGAAGAAGCTAACATTGCACTGATATCCTGAAGAACCCTTGGATGTATACCATCAGGACCCTGTGCTTTGTCAGTCTTAATTTTGTTCAGTCTTCCCATGACATCTTCTTATTATATCTGATAATGGTATGATTTTATTTGTTACTTGTTAAGGCTCTTCTACCATTCCTTGTTCCCTTGTATATACTGATGCAAAGAAAGTGTTTAGAACATCAGCCTTTTCCTTATCCTCTCCAATCAACTCACCCATCTCATTTTTGAAAGGTCTAGTGCTTGTCCTCTTCCTTCTTTTTCTATTTATGTATTTGAAGAACAGTTTTCGATTAGTCTTGCTCTCCCTTGCAATTCAAGTTTCATTATTTATTTTTGCTAATCTGTCTTTTTGCAATCTCTGTTGCACTCCCTGTATTTCAAGAATTAATGTTTAGTTACTTCAGACTTAAATAGTTTAAATGCATTTTTGTTTTTTTACTTTCCATTTCCTGCTGTATATTTGCAGTTAAACACATTGGCTGTGATCTGCTTCTTTTGCATTTGTTCCCCACTGGTATATACTGTTGAATATATTTCTGCAACCTAAATTTAAATTCTGACCATTTTTCCTCATTATTTTTGCCTTTAAACAATTTATCCCAGTCTATGTGCTGCATTGATGCTCTTAAGATTTTGAAGTTAGCTCTTTTAAAATTAAGAGTTTTGGTTGAACCTTTACAGTTTTGCTTTGCCAAAACTGATTTCAAATGTCACCATGTTTCCCAAATGTTCACCTACCTTAATATTGGATACCATGGGCCGTATGTTCAAAGGGATAATGACAACAAATTGTCATATGAAAGACAAAAATAAGTAATTGAATGCATGAACGACATATTTTCTATAGAGTATAAGACAAAAAACTAGTTATGTCCGTTGTGTATGACACAACTCCAGAATTGACGGGAAAAGGGGCAAGGGCATGGCTAAACTATTCTCCAGTGTCGTATAGAGGAAAAGAAAATTTGTCGTAACTAACGACAAAAAATGTCTTTCAAAAGACAAAATTTGTACTTTAAGAAAAAAGTGGAGGGAACGTGTTCTGAATATGAGAATTTTGTCGTTAGTTAAGACATTTTTGTCGTTAGTTAAGACATTTTTTAAGACATTTTTGTCGTTAGTTAAGAAATTTTTTGTTACATGCGACAATTTCAGTCAGGACAAACGAAATATTTCCAATCACAACTGACAGTCTCTGAAAATATTAATGATCCCAACGACACTGTATTTTGAAAAGTCGTTACAAACGACAAAAGCTATTTCGCTACTTCTTTGAACATATGGCCCCATGTCTATGTTATTTGTTATCACTAGGTCCAATACATTGTTCTTTCTTGTCTGCACTTATACCATTTGTGATATGCAGCTCACAAACCTGCTTCCCTTAGCACTCTGACAGGTCTCATGTTTCCAAACTGATATCTGGATAGTTAAATTTATAGTATGCCCAAAATGTGCAGCTTTCCACATTTGCAATACCAATTGGGCCTCAAAATTCTCATCAATATTTGGTGGTTTGTAGCATATACCCACCAACACCTTTTGTTTACCTCATACGCTACAGTAAGCCTCAGTTTCTACCCACAAGGACTCCACATGACTGGGGCAGCTACAACTTAAAAGGAACTCCCATCTCACCACCACCACCTTAAATAATCACACTACAAGCGTGACTTGGATAAAGTAGGCCACAGCATATTTATTAATATAAAACTTGAAAATTATTTTAACATCAAAATATTACCATTTACAACATATTAACAGTATACATACCAGATAAAACATATTTCCAATTTACAACTTTAACCCTTAACCTACTGGTAGAGTGGAGTATCCTTAACACAACCAGCAATCCTTCCTTGGGCGTATCCCACTAGCCTCCTCACCCTACCAGCTCAGTCGGTATCCGAAATCACACACCTCTCTCCACTTGCAGAAGCCAGGCGTCCCATCCCCATCTTAAAAGTGCCAATGATCCCACCCACCACCACGCGCTGTGACAGTCCTAACCAATGCACAGAGAAACCGTCATTCCCCCCACACACAAACCCACACACTAACCCTTAACCCAAAAAGGGAGGGCAGGAAGGACAAATCTTCCGCGGGTATTGTCGAAAGAGGAGGAAGCTAAAGGGGAACTACCCTTAAATAACCCCCCATAACCCCCCCCATGCCTACCCTTCCTCCCACGTCAAACCTATGTTTTAAATAAAAGTTCCAGTAGTGATTACAAACAAGTTGCTTTTTTTATTATAGATCAAACATTAACATTAGTTTTTACATAACAATTTCCTCACTTTCAAAGAGATCCTGATTTTCTAATTTGCTATTCCCCTTCACCAAATTGCAACTGATTACGGACCCTGTTTAACAATTTGAGTGCCAGAGGGGTGTACAACTCTTTGCAATGCATTTGGCACCACCTCTGGCATTCGAAGAGTGTTAATGGATATAAATCTACTACACAGAAGGCAAATGGGTTTCATGCAAGGAAAAAGAGTAAGAAAAAGGAGGCACTCATAGGGTTAAACCTTCTTGGGCCTTTCAAAAGTATATAAAATATCTCCGTTACACTCACATTTGATTGTGGCCACAGGAATGTAAATTGTGGCAAACAGGCAAGTGGGGGACATTTTGCTGCCCACCACGTAGATAACTATCACACCAGCTGCTCCCCAGAATCAACCTTCAAGAGAAGAAAGGAAAACTCATGAAGAAGGACTGGGGATAGTCCATAACCAAAAAAGACACGGAAACACAAATTCTTTTTGGGTATGAACAGACGGTTTATTAACCCCTTAAGGACCCGTGACGTACCAGGACCGTCACGGTACTTGAAATACTCAAGGACCAATGACGGTCATAGTACGTCACGTACTTTTTACTTACAGCGCTCTACCGGGAGCGCTGTAAGTAAAAATAGGGCCTGAAATTGACCTCTCCAAGATCGGAGCGATCTCTATCAGGCCCCATAATGACGCGCCGATACACGCGACAGGTCAAGTGTACCGGTGCGTCCAAGTGCTCCTATGCGGTCATTATGGGATGGAAATGTCCCATGACCGCCGGTCCTTAAGGGGTTAAACCCAACATCTTAAAAATTAAATTTTTACTTAAAACCTTTTGTTTAAACTCCTGTTTAACATCAAAATTTTCTTTATCGTTAAACCTGTAAAACAATCATAACCCCTCCTTTGCATGGCCAATTTAACCGGGCTCATGCTTAACACTTGTCTTGCCCATCACTCATCACCAACCTTTTTAACCAATTACCCCAGTTGGGCCATTCCACACTCGGCTCCACCGGGTAACGTCACCTCCCGCGACAAAGTCCGGGGCAACTTTTCCATTGTTTTTTCCCCTTACGGAAGCATCATCCTTTCTTTTCTCCCATCTAAAACGTAATTATCCCAATAACAGCAAATTCTCCCCCGGCCTCACAGCCTACAGGGAGGGTGGGCGGGTGCTTCCTTCCTAACTCTGCCCCTCACCTAATCTGCCCTAACTTCCTTTTCCTACGCTAGTCCCCTAACTCTTACCCCTCCCCCTAACCTACCTCATTTCCTACCCTCCCCTTCTTCATGTCTCCCCTTCCATATTTGTCTGGGGAGTTTCTGGAAAACTAAAAAAACAAAATAGCGGGGGTGCTCAATTGTAAACCATAGAAATCTTCCAGCTTAGTGCTAGTACTCACAATTAGCAGTCTACCAGCTATATGTCCTGTAACCAGTATGTAGCGTCAGAGGATATCCACCTGCCTCTGTTCAGGCTTTCACGGTCTCTGATACAGGATGATCCAAATTATCCAAACAATCAGGGAAATAGGATCCACAAGTAGGCGGTGATAAAATAAAATCTGCTTTAGTCAAACATTAAATGAATACACCAACGCATTTCTGGATAAGTCTATCCTCTCATCACGGTGTCAAACTCTATAGTGAATCAACCCCCACCAGAGGACCGTTAATATACAAATCTCCAATCGCTAATTCATCCAATCGACCTCAATCAGTGATTGTAAACAGGTATCATGTCAGACAGTGGTTCCCAAAAAAGTGCTCTCTGGGCCCACTAACCGAGGGGTACACAACAGATTGCAAATCAATGCATTGCATACACCTCTGGCACTCAGCAGGTTAAGGGTTTTCCTGCTTGTACGCATGTGAGTGAATCAGAATTCCTGAGCCTCTGATTAACTCATACAGTCCTGGCCTGTTAGGAGACCATGAGGACATGGGATGAAAACTGCCAATGTAAGGGAATGCACCAATCAGAGAGCAATCTGTATTATTTGCTGTCCCTGAACAGGACTCCAGAGAAAGTAGCAGGGAACTTGGATCACATCCAGAGTATTGTAAACTCTGAGTATTAAAAATGATTGAAAAATGCTCTTAACCCCTTAACCCTTTGAGTGCCAGAGGGGTACGCAACGCATTGCCCTGCAATGCATTGCATACTCCTCAGGCACTCGAAGGTTTAAGGAACTGTGGTCCAGGGAATTTACCTTTCCTTAAAGGGATAGTAATACTTCGTTTTAACTTTATTTTATTTTGTAGGCATTCAAAAAACATGAAGAATGATATAAGTCTTATCTCTCAAACCTTTATGGTTTAAGAGATATTCACAAGCAAAGTATGCCCCCCCCCGTTCAGCCAGATTAGAAGGGAGGTGCCCAAGTAGACTGCAGAGAGGGACAATCTTCAATTAAGATAAGGGAAAAAGCTGAAAAACTTGTCAAGGGGGGAAGGGCTTTCATTCTTTTCATACAAAGAAAATTGTCCCCTGCTGTTATCTGTCTGGTCATACAACTAGATTCACATCTGAGAAGAGATGGCTTACACTAGGTAAAAGGGACGGGGAGGGGAACTTTGCTTGTGAATATCTCATAAACCATAAAGGATTGAGAGATAAGACTTATATCATTCTTCATGTTTTTTTAATGCCTACAAAATAAAATAAAGTTAAAACGAAGTATTACTATCCCTTTAAGGACCACTTTGATCCATTCCGGCACGCCGGTACACGTGACCTCTTACGTATTCCGGCACGCTGAGTTGCTGTCTGAGAAAGACCGCTCTGGTCTTGGAGAGGTCAATTTCAGACCCTGTTTTTACTTTCTCCCGCAGGAGCGCTGTAAGTGAAAAGTACGTGAAATGCCAGGACCATCACCGGTCCTTAAAGTTACAAATACCGGGGACGGTCCTGGCACGTCACATCCTGGTATTCTTTTGAATGGTCATTCAACTGTTTCAGCAGGTCGCCTGTCTAAAAAGTGCAACGTGACAATCTCGCAGTACATGACAGCGCGAGATTGTCACGTCGCTTACTCAATGGCCACATTAAGCACACTGAGAAAAAAAAGCTAGAACGTGTTTCCGGTTACTTTACTTCACTATACAGAGCAACTAAATAAAGTGCCTAATATTCACTGTTACATTATCCAGATAACCTGCTGCTTTCATATGATCATAATAAAACACAGTATTCAATGGGTTTTTTCATCAGCACACGGAGGCACTCCAGCTGCCTCAGTTTGCTTGACGCTCCCATTGACCCAAGCCTGGAAAACAGAGTCCTTAAAACAACAAAGGGCTTGCTGTTAAAGCCACAAAACTCACTGAATACTGTGCTTTATGATCGTATGAAAGCAGCAGATTATCTGGATAATGTAACAGTGAATATTAGGCACTTTATTTAGTTGCTCTGTATAATAAATTAAAGTAACCGGATACACGTTTTAGCTTTTTTTTCTTCAGCACACGGAGGCTCTCCAGCTGCCTCTGTCTGCTTAATGCACCCATTGACAGTGCAACGTGACAATCTCACGCTGTCATGAACTGCGAGATTGTCACGTTGCGCTGTTAAGCCATGTGACCTGCTGAAACAGTTGAATGGTCACACGCTTTTATGCGTGCGACCATTCAAAAGTGAACCCCGGTCCTTAAGGGGTAAAAAGAAAACGTACTCTTTAACCGCTTTGAAGCTAGAAAGGTCTCCAACATATTGCAGATCTCTCTAGCTTACAATGAGTTAACACTTTGAGTGCGCTGGACACCACAATGACACTCAAAAGGGTTAAGGTATGTATTATATACTGCAGTTCTTGGGTGTGTAGATGAGTCAGTCTGAATGACAATCTTCCAGCTGACAGAGTGAACACACTTGAACATTCCTTTAACCTCACTTAACCAGATCTGCCTTGGACGCAGCTTCACTGAGACTTTGGTATGTCCCATGAATCTGTCTGCGTAGGGGGAACAGACAGAGAACTGACAAGGAGATAATATAATTACGTGCTTGAGGTATGTGTAGTGCCTGCTGACTCACATAGTTTTTCCACTACAAGGAGGTGGAAAACCCAAAATAGGGGTGTGGACAGGGAGTGATCAGTTCAAAAGGTTTACAGCAAGAAAACATCAGTTGGTCCCAATTACACATAAACAGTATATGGTGGTACTTCTAAATCATATGGACAAACCGGTAAGGATTTAAATAACACAACCTCGAGGCAAGACACTTAGATGCCTTTTGTCCAGTTCATGGCCGCGCCCCACTTATTACTTGATTCCACCCAAAGCCCCAACCACATACCTGGTAACTTTCAAAATAGGCTGACTCTGACATAGTTGAAATTTTAACCCCTAAAGTTTCATAGAACATAGAATATGAGCAATATGTCTCTAGTTGTTGTAACCAAAAAGTTCTTCAATTAGTCCACATGAAACTTAAACATGCTACAACTTCAAAATGATAGTAATGTTTCATAATAAAAGCAGATCCAAATAATCTTCATAGTATTTGGGCCATGGAAAGTGTTATTTCAATACTGCCAGAGTTGTAGTTCAAGAGTAATTGAATGATAAAGTATCCCCCTCCTGCCCCTTTTACTGATGTAACACTGCTCACCTCAGAACAGCAAGACTGTCTGGATGGATCACAGAGAGGGACAATCTTCCGTGATCATAAGGAAAAGCCTGAAACACCTGTCAAGGGGGGCAGGGTTTTCCTTATGATCACAATAAGAAGATTGTCCCTTACTGGTCTGTGGACCAGATTCTACATCTGAGGGGAGGCGGCTTACACTAGGTAAAAGGGGGAGGGGGATACTTTATCATTCAATTACTCTTGAACTACAACTCTGACACTATTAAAATAACAGTTTCCATGGCCCAAATACTATGAAGATTAATCAGCTGCTTTTTTGTGAAACATTATTATCCCTTTAAGAGCTCACTGCTTGGTCATACACTAAATAAACAGAACTTCTCCCTCTGCCCTCCTTGGCAATAACTCTAATTTACAGACTAAAGAAGCAGTTAATTGATGCAGATCAGAAGGACGGTGGCACTGGACTCCCCTCATCCTGAGATTTTGTCTCTGAGGCCCAGTGTCTGAGACAAACCCTGAGAATTCCCAGGCATGCCCACCCACTGCTACCTAGCACAGAAAATCCCTGTGGCCTGTTACATACAGACACAAAAAAGCTCTTGAAGGGATAGTAATACTTCGTTTTATCTTTATTTTATTTTGTAGGCATTAAAAAAAACATGAAGAATGATATAAGTCTTATCTCTCAAACCTTTATGGTTTATGAGATATTCACAAGCAAAGTTTCCCCTCCCGCCCCTTTTACCTAGTGTAAGCCATCTCTTCTCAGATGTGGAATCCAGTCCATAGACCAGACAGATAACAGAAGGGGACAATCTTCTTCCTATGAAAACAATGAAATCCCTGCCCCCCTTGACAAGCTTTTCAGGTTTTTCCCTTATCTTAATTGAAAATTGTCCCTCTCTGCAGTCTACCTGGGCACCTCCCTTCTGATCTGGCTGAGCAGTGTTACATCAGTAAAAGGGGCGGGAGAGGAAACTTTGCTTGTGAATATCTCATAAACCATAAAGGTTTGAGAGATAAGACTTATATCATTCTTCATGTTTTTTTAATGCCTACAAAATAAAATAAAGTTAAAACAACGTATTACTATCCCTTTAAACAGGGATGTCAAAGTTCCATCCTAAAGGGCTGCTAACTGGTCCCAATTAAAGGATATCCTCGATCATGGTGGGTTAGTTGGTGAGGCCAATTTACTAAGTAAAACTGGTGCAAATCTGGAGCAAATCAACTGCACAATAGGAGACAGAAAAAATGCCCGAATTCCCATTGATTTAACCCCTTGACCAGCCAAGTGGCACACAGCCAGCAGTTGCACGGAGTATTTTTTTTTTCTCGATTCAGATTCAGGGGTCCCCGAGTGGCGTGCGGCCGTGCAGGGACCCCTGAATTCCATGACGTGCCAGGGCCATCACTGGTCCTTAAAGCAAGTTTACCCATGACGGTCCTGTCACGTCATGGGTCCTTAAGGGGTTAATTGGAGATTTTACCCCTTGAATGTTAGAGAGGTCTCCAACTCTTTGCAATGTGTTGGAGACCTCCCTAGCTTCCAAGGCCTGTTTAAATCAGTTGGAATTAGTATTTGTTCCCTGTGGTGCAGCCTCAGTGACTCATTCATTTTGAGTAACTCATCTGTGCACAAGCAGGGAAATCCTTTAATTCTGGCCGGTTTACAGACCTTGATGACCAATGATGAACAATGAACATCTATGTATTTTTTTTTTCTTTTTTCAAGAATACATTGAGATTGTCTCTCATTTTCAAGTATACCCTGGCCTCATTTTATCTGCCTCAGAAGGGTGAAAGGCTGAGCTGACCTTCCCAGGATTAGAACCTGTGACCTTGTGACTTGAACAGATTCTAAGGCCGGTGCATTAACCAACCAAGCCATCTCACCATCTTCAAGCCTTGGATGATAGAGAAGCCTCCAGTGTAAAGACATCTTCAACATCCGCTTGTCTAAATTAACTGACTAATAAAAGGAACGTGAAAACTGGTAAATACACTGTCCAACTTAGTACATAAACTAGATATTTAAGCAATATATAAATATGTAAGTAAATTGTCCAAATCAGTATATAAACTGGATGTTACAGCAATCTATAATCTGGTAAATAAAATAGTAACATAGTTGATGAGGCTGAAAAAAGACATGTGTCCATCAAGTCCAGTCCATGCCAGATCACCCCTGTTGACCCAGAGGAAGGCAAAACAAAAAAAAATAATTGAAGCCATTTCCCATTTAACCCCAAGCAGGTAAAAAAATGTCTTCCTGACTCCAAATGTCCAGTTAATTATATAAACTGGATATTACAGCAGCAAATAAGCTGGTTATATAAACTGTCCAAATCCTATATAATAATACGCTAAATCGTGTGTAACGCCTGACATGCGCAGTACACACTGCTGCGCGTGCGGCAGTCATGCGCAGTAGAGACTGCCCGCGGCCTGGCTGATACAGAGCTGGGCGCTCCGAAGGAGCATCCAGCTCTGTATCAGCTGCGGCGCGGGCAGTCTCCTCTGCGCGTGACTGCCCCGCGACCGGATGGCAGTGACACTGTGGCCCGTGTAACGGGCTGTTCAACTAGTTAGTATATAAAATGTAAATAAATGCAAGATTATCTTCATCATCATCCTCTTCAGCCATTGTCGATCCACTGTAGGATGAAGGCCTCTTCAGTAAGCCTCCAATAACTTTGGACCGGTGGAAACCATTCCAAAATTTGTTTGGCCCATCTACCATCAGGTCTTCTTGCTATGTGGCTTGCCCATTTCCATTTCAGGTGCTTTACTCTTTCAGTGATGTGATAGACCTTTGTTTGCTGATGAATCATGCACATGTTTTTTGGTATCATTTTGTTATGTTTAGAATTTGCCTCTCCATACTTCTTTGTGTAACCTTAAGTTTTTATATGGCTTTGGCATTCAGTGTCCATGTTTCACAGCCATACGTAAGGACTGGGAGGACACCTTGGTCAAAATCCATTAGCTTGAGGCAGAGTGGTAAATTTGTCTTAAATACAGTACTACTAAGTTTTACAAATGTTTGCCATCCCAATTTTATTTATCGCCCAGTTTCCATTCTTGTGTTTCCATCTGTTTTCCTGTCCAAGGTAAACATATTGGTCAACTTCTTCTAGTTCTTGTCCATCTACTGTGATTTTTCTTGGTATGGAAAATTTGTTAAACATGACTTGCGTTTTGTTGATATTCATCTTCTGACCAAAATTTTTGCTTTCGTGATGTAGCTCTTCAATGCTTTCTTGCAGTTCTTCAGGAGTATTATTGTTATAACTAGTTGAAGAGCCCGTTACACAGGCCACAGTGCCACTGCCAGCCGGTCGCAGGGCAGTCATGCGCAGTAGAGACTGCCCGCGCCGCGGCTGATACAGAGCTGGATGCTCCGAAGGTATCAGCCGCGGGGAGGGCAGTCTCTACTGCGCATGACTGCAGCACACACAGTAGTCTCTACTGCACATGACTGCGTCGTTACACACGTTTTAGCGAATTATTATATAGGACTATTATTCTATATTTATATAGCGCCAACTAATTCCTACTGGCAAAGAGTATGATATCGTCTGCAAAATGTAACTAATGTAGATAGTCTCCATTAATCTTAAGTCCTTTTTTGTCCCAATTCAGTTTGCAAAAAATGTATACAAAACAAGCAGAAAATATTTTTGGGAGATTGTGTCTCCTTGTCAGACACCTTCCTCTATGTTGAGCTAGACTTTAACATTACTGACCTGTATTGATGCAGTTGCATTTTCATATATTGATTGAAAGATAGTGATGTAAGCTCGATCTATTCCTTGGTTGATCAGGGCATCAATTATTGCTTGCTTTTTCAATGAGTCAAAGGCCTTTTCGTAGTCAATGAAGGCTATGCATAATGGAAGGTTGTATTAATTTTGCTGGATATGGTCCATTGTACTGAAGCCGCTCCTGAGGCCTGCTTTTTCTTTAGATTGTGCTGCTCTTAGTATTGTGTCCATTCTTCTTTAAAAACATATAGAATTTGAGAGGCTTCTGGGAATGAACAACAGCACAATGGCCTGTCCTATGGCTAGTCACCGCCTAGAAGCATCACGTTTTAGCTCTCTAGTTCCATTACAGAGGAAAAATTTCCACATAAATATTAGACTAATCCCACACAAAAGGGCGGTCCATTTCAAAAATGATGGGCAAGTCCCCCCTGCACGGGAACACCAGCTAACCCCCAATGTATGTTTCGGCCTAGTTGGGCCTTGTCAGGAGGGTGCAGCTGGGGTCCCTAGGCACTGAGAACAGGCCATTGTGCTGTTGTTCATTCCCAGAAGCCTCTCACATTCTGTATGTTCATTCTTCTTGATAGCAGCTTTGTGAAGACCTTGCAGACAACTGGCAATAGGCTTACTGGTCGGTAGTTTTTTATATTCGCCTTATCACCATTTTTGTGCAGTCGGGTGACTTCCATGATTCAGGCACTTTGCCGAGTATCATGCAATTTGAAAGTACTTCAGCTAGGCCTTTGAATCAGCTCTCTTTGAAAAATAACATTATCAGGTCCAGCTACTTTGTAATTTTTCTTTGATTTTATTGCAGCTTCTACTTAGGGTGACCACACGTCCCGGAATGCTCGGGACTGTCCCTTATTGGGGGTCTGTGTCCCGCGTCCTGGGTCACCCCCCACCGGGACAACAAAGAGTCCCGGAATGGAGCAACACGCACCAGTCCAGCCAGCCAATGAAAACCATATAGCAAATACATTTCATTGGCTGGCTGGACTGGTGCGTGTGAGACAGCTGGGATGGAGCAGGTATGCTGGCGCTGCAATTGAGACCCGCGGCTGAGGCTCCCGCCGGCGCTGACCATCTTTCTGAGGGAACTGAGAACTCTTATTATGTCAGCCTCAGAAAGATGGTCAGCGCCAGCGGGAGCCTCAGCTGCAGGATTAGGTTGACAACATGTCCCGGAATGGCAGAATGGAAATGTGGTCACCCTACTTCTTCTACCAAAACGTCTGGCACAGCTTCAGCCTATGGCACTGCATTCAGTTGTTATTCATCCTATAAAAGATTTGAATAAAATTCTTCCACTCATTTTATTATTAGTTGTTGAGTTTTTGTTGTTGTACCACATTCAATCTTCAATGTCAACATTTGGCTCCTAGGTGTGGCCATCTTTCATTATACATTCATTAACCCTTGATTTTCTTCCAGTGTCCTTTTTGATAAGCTCAACATTGAACTTACGTGTTTCTTATTTTATGCACTTCCTTATGATCTTGCACATTTCTACATATTCTACCCTGTTTCTAATATTACCATTTCGCTTAATTTCCCATTTCCTTTTCATCATAGCAACTGTTGGATGTGTTTTCTGATTTTACAGTAGATACAATAACTTTTTCATTGTGGGTTGAAATGTCTGTGTGTGGAAGGACTTGCAATATATAAACTGGTATATAAACTGAAAAAAATCCTATATAATAATTTGCTGTGTGTTTGTCAGAAGCCATCATGCGCAGTAGAGACGGCTGCACGCGCTGCAATCATGCACAGTAGAGTCTGCCCGCGCCGTGGCTGATAATGGAGCGGGGCTCCGAATTCATACCATAGTCTGTGTGCAGAGAGGACTACTGTCTGAATTCGGAGCGCCTCGCTCCATTTCAAACGCAGTGCGGCCAGTCTCTACTGTGCATGACTGCACTGCGTCCGTTGCTGGGTGGCACGGTGGCCTGTGTACACAGGCTCTTCAACTAGTTAGTATATAAACTGGGCATTACAGCAACATATTAACTGGTAAATAAACTGGTCATATTAGTATATAAACTGAGCATTACAGCAATATATAAACTGGTAAATAAACTGGCAATCAGGTGTGGTCCAATCACACTAGCATACTGGTTTGTCATTTTTAACCCCTTGAGTGCCAGAGGAGTACACAACACATTGCTTTGCAATGCATTGCGTACCTCTCTGCCACTCAAAGGGTTAACATCCTCTGTCCCATGTATTTTATTTAGGCATCCGTTCTTGGATTTAAAGCATGTACGATCCAAAAAGGAACTTTTTTTTTTTTTTTTTTTAATGGATTCCTTTTGGAACAGATGATTATTTCTTGTTGGTCACATTTATACTGCATTTCTGTACTCTGTAGCTTTTAACAGGTTAAAAGTCTTATTTAAATCAATCTGAAATTTAAATTTTTCCCAGAATAACGCCACTTTTCTTTTGAATATAAGGGCCTTATAACGTGTTATTTACATTATTACAAATTCTGTGGAGCAGGCCCTTGAGTGCTTCTTGTGGAATTCTGTGAATGCAGGACTGGTCAATGATTAGCACCACTACAAATCTGTAACATGTCCCTATATGCCAGTGATAGACAATAAAAGGTACTCATACGTGCCTCTCACGTCCAAGATAGGACAGCACATTACGTTTAATATTACAGAAATGGGTTAGAAAATAGTAAATTAACTCCTTGGATGCAAGAGAGGTCTCCAATGTATTGCTTTACAATGCGTTGCAGATCTCTCTGTCACCTAAGGAGTTAAGCTGGAACAGTGTAAGTGCAAAGGAAAGAGGATGTGCATATCAGAATTCAAGGGGTTAAAAGCCTCAATTAAAGCATAGATATTTAGGTATTTTTATTGGTCCATCTTGGTGCATTTGGTTTGCTTCAGATTCACTCCAGGGGAGATGCACTAAGGTGTGATAAAGAGGTGATAAAGAGGATATAACTTCTCCAGTGAGATAAACTCTCCAGTTACTATGAATTTCTATGGGAGATCTTTAGTTATAGACTACAGGGGAGATGTACTACGGTGTGATAAAGAGGAGATAATTTCTCCAGTGAGATAAACTCTTCAGTTCCTATGTTATTCTATGGGAGAGATTTAGTTATAGACTACAGGGGCGATGTACTAAGGTGTGATAAAGAGGAGATAACTTCTCCAGTGAGTTAAAGGCCTCGATCCAAATGTTGGAGACGGATGTTTTTTCTGCCGACGGCAGTTTTTCCAGCACAGTAAGCTTTTCAAATGTCTGTGCTGTGAAAAAATACCGGCAAAGAAAAGCAGTTGTGTGATGAAGTCAAGAGGTGTTTTCATCCATTGAAAATTATGAAAACACAGTAAATATCAATTCAAATGTCTGCGTTAGCCATGAAAAGTCGACAAGGGACTCAAGTTATCGCAGGAAAGTTAAAACCTACTTTTTTTTTTAAAGTTGAGTCCCTTATCAGCTGCTTAAACAGGCAACGCAGAAAATTGAATTAAAAAATCCAAAGTCCTCAGTGGATGTATAAGCCCCATATCAATACATCCAAAGTATGAAAAATGTGTCAGACGATAGTAGAATTAATTCTATGAGTGCCAATGGGGTATAATTACCCACCGGCATTCATAGGGTTAACCCGACTAAGTAAAAAAAATCACATTACAAGTAACACTTACCATTAATCCTGATGTCCAGTGGAGTCCTCGGCTTCCTGGTCATTTTCTGTCCTTCTTTCTTCTCTTCTATCTTCTCTTCTGTCTTCTTTCTTCTCTTCTATCTTCTCTTCTGTCTTCTTTCTTCTCTTCTCTCTTCTGTCTTCTTGCTGTAACAAACAAACAAGTATAACTCCAAAGCATAAATATCCGGCACACTAATACATAATTTAAGCCCTTGAGTACCAGAGGGGTACTTAGCATTAATATTTGTAATAACTGTCTCGGTCGCAGCCTCAGCGGCCGCACATCATCCGGCACACACACACCCCTCCTGATGTGCACGGGCCGATGCATGTTGCGCTTTGAGGGAAATGGAATTGAGCCTGCCCTTATATATGGGTAGTCTTACTTCCAGTTCTCTCACAGCCATTGGCTGGGATACGCTTATGCAGCTCCCAGCCTATCAGCTTTGAGCAGCTGTGCTTTAAACTGATTGGCTGGGAGGTGCGTAAGCATATCCTAGCCAATGGCTGTGAGAGAAACTGGCAGTAAGACTGCCCATATATAAGGGCAGGCTCAATTCTAATTCCTGCGGAGCGCACATCAGCCTGTGCCCATGAGGGTGTGTGGAGCATGATTCTGTCTCCACAGCCGCCTCAGCGGCCCCACACAGCGGCAGAGACAGCTATTACAAATATTAATGCTAAGTATATTTTTGGGATGTTTACTTATGAGAATACGATTTTGTTGGCATAACTTCGAAAAATTTACTATGCATGGGGGCATTTATATATTACCAACCCATCACACTACTGCATACTTTAAACCTTTTGAGCCCCAGAGAAGTACGCAATGCATTGCTTTGCAATATGTGTACCCCTTTGGCTCTCAAGGGGTTAAACTATGTATTTGTGTGCCAGCTATTTATGCTTTGGACTTATACTTGTTTGTTTGTTTTTTACAGCAAGAAGAGAGAAGAGAAGAAAGAAGACGGAAGAGAAGAAAGAATGAAGATAGAAGGAGGCAGACAGTGGATGACCGGTAAGTTTAACACAGATTGGGTAACAATCGGTGCTTGGCAGTACGTCAGGCACCGATCGTTAGTTTTTTTCCTTTGAAGTTCCCAAAATCACCTGTATTTAGCGGTGTTTTGGGAACTTAAAGCACAAAACGGACGTTTGGCCACAACACCAGTCTTGTGGCCTATAGTCCTTTGAGCTTAATGCCGGTGGGACATTTGAATACAGACCAAGACATTTTATTTTGTTGGTCGGTATCCATTTTGCCCTACAGGCATTTTTAACTCCAACATTTGGATCGAGCCCAAACTTTCCAGTTCCTATGTTATTCTATGGGAGATCTCTATTTATAGACTGCAGGGGAGATGTATTAAGGTGTGATAAAGAGGTGATAACTACTCTAGTGAGACAAACTCTCCATTTCCTATGTTATTCTATGGGATATATTTACTTATAGACTACGGTGGGCGATGTAGTAAGGTGTGATAAAGAGATGATAACCTCTCCAGTGAGATAAACTCTCCAGTACCTGTGTTGTTCTGCAGGACTGCTTTAGTTATACACTGCAAGATAAGATGTACTAAAGTGTAATAAAGAGCAGATAACTTCTCCAGTGTGATAAATTCTCAATTTCCTGTGTTATTCTATGGAAAAGCTTTAGTTATAGACTATAGGGGGAGATGTACTAAGGTGTGATAAAGAGGAGACCATTTCTCCAGTGTGATAAACTCTTCAGTTCCTATGTTAGTCTATGGAGCCTGGCATACGTATGTGATGAGCACCCATCAAGCACATACAAGAAAAAGTATCTTGTTCTTAGGCATGGTAGCCTCTCAGTGGTGCTACAAGTCACGTTTTTCACTCCCATGTGCCATTGCAGAGAGGAAATCTCCATTTCCATATCAGACTGGTCCTGCCCACAGACAGTCCAGCTCCGAAATGTCAGGCAAATCATCTCTACACAAGAAGGAGGGATTCAGCTGCACCACACCGGAAAGGCCCACATAGGCCGAAAAGTACGTCTGTGGTTTTTTTGTCTCTCTGGTGCGGAGAGGATTTGCCTGACATTTGTGTACCCCTCTGGCATTCAAAGGGTTAATGCAATTTCAGAAATGTGTTGCTCCTATATGCTTGAATACTCAGTTTCAGCAGAACAGGAAAATGGGTATCTCCATTACTTAACCCCATGAATGCTAGAGAGGTTTCCAACACATTGCTTTGCAATGCGCTGCAGAATTCTCCAGCCTGCAAAGGGTTAAGGGGCCTGCTACTTTATACTTTCCCCAGGGTTCGACACTGGCTTAAAGGGGAACTATCACCTCCATAAAAGTGTGCCTCTATGTAATCTGTGTGTTTTTTTATTTATTTATTTTTTATTTAATGCAGGCTATGGTGAAATTTACCATTTTAAAAATGAGCCAGGTACGTCACTTCAGGAGAGGCTGCGGGTCAACTCTGGCCCGCAGCCTCATTCCCACTTCCAGGGATGACAGAGGCTTCCTTCGTGTGAAGCTGGAGCAGTCTCATTGGCAAAAGTGTGCTCCAGCTCACATGGAGAAATCCTATGTCATCGCTAGAGGATGGAACAAGGTGCTACTTGCCATAGCCTGCATTAAATTAAATAATAATAATAATAAAAATACACAGATTATATGTTAACACTATAGCAATATTACATAGAAGCAAACTTTTATAGAGGTGATACTTCCCCTTTAATTCTGCCCTGCCATGAGAGTGTGACGGGTAGAGAATTACCAAGAGCGTGGGAGTTGATACAGAGGACAGCAATAAGTAAATCCAATAGACAAAACACTCAGTGGTGTCGCTTGGCTGAGTAATGTGGACAGCTGGACCTCGTGACATTTAATAAATAATCTAGTTCAAAAATAACAACAGATCAAATTCCAGATCTGCAGTGCATGTCCACGATCTGTCACTTGTCCTGGTGTAGCAATGCATTCTGGTTCTTGTAGTCCTGACCTGATAGAGTAACATAGTTAATAAGACTGAAAAAACCCACATGCATCCATTAAGTCCAGACCATACCACATCACCTCTGTTGACAGGGGTGTTTTTTGGGGCCCTAAGAGAAAAATTATCATGCTCCTGTTTTGGTATTTTTAATAAGAAATTGCCATCTGATTTTTTTACATGTTGTGGTGGTACTGTATAAGCACTGTGGGGGCCCTCTGACCTAGCGAGGGCCATAAGCAGCCATTTATTCTGCTTATATTGTAGTGTCACCACTGCCTTCTGATCCAGTGGAAAGGAAAAAAAATCCCTATTGTAGCAATTTACAATTAAAACTCTTCCCTGACCCCAAAAACCTGTTGAATATTTCCTGAATCAACATTCTGTCTTCTGGGAAACCAACTGTCATACTTCTCAATTTTATCACGTGCTAGATACATATCCATTACTTTTTTTAAAGCAACTACAGTATCTTCAAACACAACACCTTGAAAGCAAAGAATTCCATACCCTTACTGCCCTTACTATAAAACACATCTGCCTTTGTTTCAGTCAAAATAGTCTTTCATTTAGGCTTAATGGATAACCTCTCAATCTTAGCTCAGCTCTTTGAGCAAATAGTTCCTTAGAGAGATCTTTGCATTGACCTCCTATATATCTTTCAGTGCCCCTCTGGCACTCAGCAGAATATATGCGTAAATGGTAATCATATCACCCCTTAGATGTCTCTACTTTAATGTAAACAAACCCAGTTTGGTTAACTCAGATCCTCCAATGCCTTTATCAGTTTTATTGCACGTCTCTGCACTTTTTCCAGTTCAATAACTTTTTTAAGAACTGGTGCCCAAAACTGTACTCCATATTCTAGATGAGGCCTTACTAAGGATTTATATGGAGGTAGAATTATTTTCCCATCCTTATCTCTAATTCTGTAGTTGCAATGCATCCTGGTCCTTTGAGTGCTAACTTCAAACTAATTCTGGATTTGAAAGACATTATGGCAGGGAAGGGCAACATGTAGGACTGCCACCTGTCCGGTTTTGACCTGGATAGTCTGATTTTTGGAGTGCCTGTCTGGTGTGTAAGCTCTGCTGGGGTTTATTTGGTCCAGAAACCCATACACCTTCATAAACGCATCCTAGGAAGCATGTCTTCCTGTTTAATGTAAAATAGTTTTTATTGAATTTTATATGAAAATGAGAAATGAGATAGTAGATTGGAGAAACATACAAAAATACATACAATCGAGTTAGTGAAATTACGATAAGCAAGTACATAATTAACAGTCACAAAACATTACATTTATAATGCATTAATATAGGAGACATTGGAGACATCTAACATCTCTAGCGTTGATGTAGTGACCAAAGAGTTTAATGGTTTGGATATTTAAGGATGAAACTCTCCAATCAATCTGTCGAGATGTAGATAAGGAAAGAAGAAGAGGGCAGAAAGAAATAATAGAAATCTTAAGAAAAGGATGGACAGGGGAGACAGAAAGGGAGGAGGGGGGTGGACCAGCCCCAGAGCTAGGTGGTCCAGCTCCGAAATCCTCCTTACCCACATATTAGGATTGGATCAATTAAGGGACAATTAAGGAACACTGCTCAAGAAAGCATTCCATTCATTCAACAAGAGGGACAAAGAAGAGAGATCTTTAAGTAGTTTCATCCAAGTCACCTGAATATGAAGTATCTGGTCTTCAAATTTGTTATACCACGTGTCCATAGTAGGAATGGATGAAGATTTCCAGAGGATAGGGATGATGGCTTTCGCAGGAGTAAGCAAAGTAAATAAGAATATCCTCTTCAAAGTGGAAAGATGTGGGATATTGCGAAAGAGGAGAATAACCCAGGGATCTCAAAGGAAGGAGATACCCAGTAGAAGGTCTATTTGTGCCAAACAAGTAGACCAGAATGGCAGGATAGAGGGACATGACCACCAAATGTGGGAAAACGTACAGTCATGTATGGAGTTTGAAAGGGGTATAATATCACCTAAATAATAGTTTGTAATTGACCTCTAAGTAATGTGTAGAAATAGAAGACTTACAATAATAATAATAATAATAATAATCTTTATTTATATAGCGCCAACTTATTCCGCAGCGCTTTACAATAGGGCATAGACATACAGGGATATTAAATAGTACAAATCATATGTGGAGAACAGAAGGATCAGAGGGCCCTGCTCGTGAGAGCTTACAGTCTAGAGGAAGGTCTACTTACAAGTATTCTTCCAAATTAGGGTCCATTCTGACATTGTCAAAGACTCCCCCAGTTCCTTTTTCCCAGGCAAAAGAGCATGTTGGTTTACTATTAAAGTCGTCTTTAGACAAGATAGTGTATATCTTAACCAGAAAGCCTGATTAACCTTTCTTTGGAGGTTTTAATAGGAGCTCAAAATCGGTCAAGTTGTGGAGGAGTAAGTTCTAAAAGAGGGGCTATCTAGGAAATGTTTCATTTGGAGAAAAGGCCAAATATCAGATGGTGACAACTGATACCGAGATATTGTCAAAAGATGAAATCCCTGAGGTGTTGCGTAGATGTTCAATTTCAATATCCCGAGAAGAAGGCCGTGAAGGAAACTCATGGGCAGCCAAAGAGTGGGGAGTAAGTCTTGAGTGAAATACTCGTGAGAAGGGGGAGAGGTATTAGTTGAGCGTTGAGATTCAAGGACGACCAAACTGAAAGAATGTGACCACTAATTGGATGAAAGACAGAAGTTTTTATTCTACTAGACACCGGAAGTTCTCCCACCAAGGGATCTGAAGTGGAGAAGAGACATCTCTCTGCCTGAACCCAGAGTTTATCTCTGGAATGGAAATGCCAGTCTGGTACTGAAGCTAGTATAGTATCCTGATAGTACCTTTTCTGGTCTGGAAATCCTAAGTCACCTAGGAGTTTATGTCTAGACAAAATAGATGGTCGTAGTCTAGATTTATGTGATTACCAAAGTATATTTTTCACTTTAAGAAAAAAGCAGTTAGGAATTACAATTAGCAAAGTTTGGAATAGATATAATATTCATGGAAGAATATTAATTTAGATCGTATTCAACCAACCAAACCAAGATATATGTAAAGAGTTCCATTTAAAGAGATCTATTTGAATAGCCAGAAGGAGTAGAGGGTACTTTAGGGTATAGGCAGCTTTCAAAGAAGAAGGGATATACACACCTAAGTATTTAATCGCTTTATTGGTCCACTTAAAGGAGAAAGAAGATTGTAAAGAACAATATATGCCCACAGGTATATTGATGGCTAAAGCTTCAGATTTGTTCATGTTAAATTCAAAGTCGAACAAAAAGGAGAATCGGTCTAATTCCACCATAAAACCCGAGAGACATGATACAGGATCAGTAGTGAAAGGAAGGCATCGTCCGCAAACATAGAAAGTTTAAATGTAACATCTCCAATTTGAACTCCCATAACGTCAGGATTGTGATGAACGTGTTGGGCTAAAGTTTCCATGGACAGAATGAACAATAGGGGGGAAAGGGGACAGCCTTGCTGGGTACCATTTGTGATGGAAAAGGGTCTAGAGAGATGGCAGTTTACTCGTATCTTGGTGTTCGGGTTAGTATAAAGGGCATGAACATATGAGATAAAGTTGGGACCGAAGCCATATGCACGAAGAGTCGTCAGCATTAAATTCCAGTCTATTCTGTCAAAAGCTTTTTCAGCATCAGTCATAAAAAATACAGTCGGTGTCTTACTAGATTCAACATAAATTTAAAAGTTTGCATGTGTTGTCTCTAGCTTCACGTCTGGGTGTAAATTTGGTCTGGTCTAGGTGTATCAAGGAAGGAAGGACATTTTTCAATCTGTTGGCCAAAATTTAGTATAAATTTTGATATCTAAGTTTAATAGTGAGATGGGCCTGTAGCTCAAGCAGTTTAGAGGGTCTTTCCCTGGCTTTGGTAGAATGACTATGTGTGCCTCAGTTGCATAAGGAGAAAGGGAAAGGTCACCTGGTAGAGCCGAGAAGTAGTGACAGAGAAGAGGCAACAAGAGATCTTGGAAAATCTTATAATAAGCCTGGGAGTAACCGTCAGGGCTTGGACTTTTTTATTCTGGTAAATTCTTAATTACCTGAGAGATCTCATCATCTGTAATAGGCGCCTTTAAAGAAGAAAAGGAAGGGTCATCAATGGTAGGTAATTTCGCTTCTTCTACATATTGGCGGATAGCCTGAGCGTGAGAAGTGTCAGTATGAATATCCACATATAAATTATATATAATTATATAATTTTTCATAAAAGGTGCAGAATGTCAGCAGGATTGTGAATACTCTTGCCTGATGAAGAGCACATGGTCAGAATGTATGTCTTAATTTGCCTGTCTCATAACTGCTTAGCTAGTAAGAAACTGGGTTTATTCCCGTGTTCGAAATTATATTGTCTGACATTAAAAAAAGAGCGCTCAACCTTTAGTTGTAGCAGAGTTTTGAGCTTCATGGTGCAGCAATTACAGGACAGAAGATGCTAAAGAAGCTTTATGTCAGTGGTTCTCAATCTGTGGGTCGGGACCCCTTTGGGGGTCGAATGACGATTTGCCAGGGGTCGCCTAAAACCATCAGCTATTTATATTTTGATTCATAACAGTAGCAAAATTACAGTGATGAAGGAGCAATGAAAATCATTTTACTGTTAGGGGTTGCCATAACTTGGGAAATTTTATCAAAGGCACTAGAAAGGTTGAGAACCGCTGCTTTATGTGCTAATTCAACGGAACATACCTCTGAAAGGATGACATCCATGTCACGTTGAACCGCTCTCTTTTTCCTGGCAGCCAACTGTATCAGTTCACCCCGTACAACACACTTATGCACTTCCCAGATCGTAATCGGGGACAAGTCAGGCGAACAATTTTCCTGTATAAAAAGATCTAATATTTTAGCAATATGAGACTGGGAGTCAGGGTGTTGTAAGAGATATTCATCTAGTTTCAAAGATGGCATGTCTCCCTGTTTAATACAACAAGCACTGGGGCTTTCTTGGAAGCTAGTGCACAGTTAAAGCAGCAGTAAACTTTTTTTATGAAAAAATATATATTGTAGGGATTTTCCTATTGAGTAAAATAAGGGTACTCCCACTGCCGAAAGATTTATATTTCCAGAGTTATTACAGTTTAAACCCATGTTTTTTACATTAGCAGTGCCCTCTAGTGGTCAAATTCTAATTAGATCTCCTGTTAGATTCTAATGGAGAGGAAAGTCAGAAAAGTCAGAGACATACAGTTCTCCATAGAATGTGATAGAAACTGCTGAGTCACTTCCTGTCAGTTAGAACTACCAGGAAGTAAACACAGTAAATTAACTTCCTGTCAGTTAGAACTATCAGGAAGTAAACACAGTAAATTCACTTCATGATTATTTAAACTGCTATAAATTTTGAATAAAACATCTGACAGCAGTGGGAGTGACCTTGTTTTACTCAGCAGGAAAAGATCTATAAAATATGTGTTTTCATAAAAAAAGGTTTACTGCTCCTAACTTTAGCACCACCGTTGTCTGCCCGTGTTTGATCATCCAACATATACCAGAGTTTTGATTCACAAGTGTGGAAAATCACTTGATTCAAAGCTGTCTGACAGTGTATACTACTGGATGATAGGGTTGCCACCCAGCCGGTATTTTACCGGCAGGCCGGTAAAAAATTGGCTTCTGTCCAATGTTAAGTCTATGGAGGGACTGCCTGACTACTCTGCCAAATTACAGGCAGGCAGAGTAGTCAGGCAGTCTGGGTCATACACAGGATTCACATGTGAAGTCAGGAACAAGCGCTAGCAACTGGAACACCACGAAAGGGTGCCCATGAAATGACAGGGCTGAGTATTTAAGTGCTAGAACTGGGTGGAGATAGGACCCAGCAGCCAATAAAGGACAAGCAGGAAGTAAACCGGACATAGCAATGTCGCCAGAGGAATCACGGGCACCGTGATAGACATGTGAAGATGAGAAGATGAGAAGGGAAGGAGTCTGGTGAGTTTAACAGTGGAGTTCAAAATCTGAATCATCTTGATAAAGGCGGATAATGGGGCTGAAATGTTAGCCTGGAGCAATAAACCTGTAACACTTTAAAGGGATAGTAATACTTCGTTTTATCTTTATTTTACTTTCTAGGCATTAAAAAAACATGATGAACGATATAAGTCTTATCTCTCAAACCTTTATGGTTTGAGAGATAGTCACAAGCAAAGTTTCCCCTCCTGCCCCTTTTACCTAGTGTAAGCCATCTCTTCTCAGATGTGGAATGCAGTCCATAGACCAGACAGATAACAGCAGGGGACAATCTTCTTCCTATGAGAACAATGAAAGCCCTGCCCCCTTGACAAGCTTTTCAGGTTTTTCCCTTATCTTAATTGAAGATTGTCCCTCTGTGCAATCTACCTGGGCACCTCCCTTCTGCTCTGGCTGAGCAGTGTTACATCAGTAAAAGGGGCGGGAGGGGGAGACTTTGTCATTGAATTACTCCTGGACTACAACTCTGACAGAATTGAAATAACACTCTCCAAATTCCAAATACTATGATGATTAATTAGAGCTGCTTTTATTATTAAACATTACTATCCCTTTAAAGGGATATGTATCCACCTCAGCAGAATGTTGTGACAGACTTAGGTAGGAAGAGCAATGTAACCCTTATTCCTATTTGTTGTAGAGGTGAGCATGACATCACATCAGCCAATTGGATTCGTGAGTTCCCGGAGCTCACAACATCAGCTCTGGGGAGTAGAATTCCGTGGGTGTCCTCTACACTGTACAGTTATAATGTTAGTATTGCTAGAGGTGGGAATAGAAGCAACCAACTAGATAAACACTGAGTGTTTGCATCAGTTTTTATCACGCGATGTTCAAGCTGCCACTTTCTGATAAGGATATACACAAGTGACTTGGAGACGACATGTGAAGGTGATAAGATGAGAAGGGAAGGAGCCTGGTGAGTTTAACAGTGGAGTTCAAAACCTGAATCATCTTGATAAAGGTGGATATTGGGGCTGAAATGTTAGCCTGGAGCAATAAACCTGTAACATTTTAAGGACATATCCAAAGTGCTGTGGTGACATGGTTTACCCTCTGTGGTTATGGTGGTGAAGTCCTCTCTTATGGTACTCTGTGACACTTCTGTGCCTACATTCTGGAGAATGTCCTTGATCTCTTGCACAGTTGAAAAGGGGGTTTTCTTTACAACCGCAAGCATTCTTCACTCATCCACTACAGTAGTCTGCAGTGGTCTACCAGGTTGTTTCTATTGCCGAGTTCCCTGTGCATTCTTGTGCATTCTTGCTTCTTAACAATGTATCACACAGTTGATTTTGATTCAGCTAATGTTTTGGCTATGTCTCTGATTTAGTCTGTTTTTCAGCATTATGATGGCCTGCTTTACTAGCATTGACCCTTCCTTGATCTTCATGTTGAGAGACAACAGCAACGGACTCAAAATACAAATTCCACAGCCAGGATCACCTCCAGACCTTTTGTTACCTCTCTTGTGCATGAACTAACAATGCAAAGGCACACACCTGGCCAAGAAACAGCTGTGCAGCTAGTTGTTCAATGACTTTTGGTGCCCTAAAACGGAAAGACTATGTATAAAAGGGCTGTAGTTAAATGGATAGTAATGTTTCATAATAAAAGCAGCTCCAATTAATCTTCATAGTATTTGGGCCATAGAGAGTGTTATTTCAATACTGTCAGAGTTGTAGTACAAGAGTAATTCAATGATAAAGTATCCCCCTTCTGCCCCTTTTACTAATGTAAAACTGCTCAGCTCAGAGCAGCAGGGTGGTGTCCAAGTGGATTGCAGAGAGAGACAATGTTCAATTAACATAAGGGAAAAACCTGAAAACCTGTCAGTGGTGCAGAGCTTTCATTGTTCTCACAATAAGAAGATTGTCCCTTGCTGTGAGCTGTCTGGTCAAATGACCAGATTCCTCATCTGAGGGGAGGTGGCTTACACTAGGTAAAAGGGGCGGAAGGAGGATACTTTATCATTCTATTACTCTTGAACTACAACTCTGACAGTATTGAAATAACACTCTCCATGGCCCAAGTACTATGAAGATTAATTGGAGCTGCTGTTTTAGTGAAACATTACTATCCCTTTAATGCACGGTTCATGGTTTATGGATGTAAATACCCTCAAATTAAAGCTAACAGTCTGAGGTTAATCTTCTTGGACACTGTTTCATTTCACATACAGTGTGCTGGGGAACAAAGTCAATACAACAAAACCTGTGTCACTGTCCAGATACTTATGGGCTGCACTGTATAACTAATGCATTATCAGTGCACTGTTCAGCCCAGTTGCATCATTACATAAACCAAGCTGGCAATAAAACCCAGGGCTTTATAACCCATTGAGTGACACAAAGGTATGCAATGCATTGTAACTCAATGATTTGGATACCATTTTGATACTCAAAAGTTTAAGCATGAGACATAGGGCTTTAGTCCCCCTCAGTCAATACCCATACCTGGGAACTCTGCCTCATTCAATCTCCCTCTTGCTGCTGTAAATGGAGCTACACTAGTGATACCACAGAGTTTACAACTGAAATGGAACTACACACGTGTAGCACAGAGCTGCAATCCAAATGGAGCTCCACCAGTACCATAACCCATTCCCCTTCTAAGCTCTATGGTATCATTAAAGTATTCCCCACAAGACCCTAAGAAGGGGAAACATGTCTGGGCTGTGGGGTATAATTAAGCCCCTCTGTTATTGGCTGGCTAGACAGGATGTTGAGGGAGGAGAGAAGGGGAGGGTCTATATATACTGGTTCCTACCTCACCACTTCCTCTTCAGATCCTCGTGGGACACAGCCCCGTCCTCCCTTTTTTTGTTTGGTGTTTCGTTGTTTGTGGCTGGTTTTTGGAATCACTGTGGTTCAGGTCGTAAAAGCACCTGTGGGGGGTTGTTTGTCACAGCTTTGGCGCTTTTGGGGCCTTGCTAAGGTGTACAGTGGTTAAAACTAATGTGGGGTATATATTTTAACAGGAAGTTGTAAGGCCGGTGGCCTAGGAAATACACCCGGGCCACGGTCACGGGTTTTACTCATCGCCCCCCATTGAGCTGCACAGACCAGCTAATGGGGTGTGGTGGGGTGGATTAAGATTTGGCCTGAACTTTATGCTCAGTAGGGGTGCGACATAGAGTTATGCCCCCCTATCATTCTTGCAAGAGTTAAAAAAGCAGGCCTGATTTCATCCATATATGGTCGGTGTGTCTTACTTTGAACATTACCACATGCCCAAGACATGTAGCTTTACTTACATTGTAAACTCTGGGATATCACTAATCTAGCTCCCTTTTATTTGTAAGCTCTGCAGTATCACTAGTGTAGCCCCATTTCAGTTGTAAGCTACTTTTCTTACTTAAAGGGGATGTATCACCTTATAAAAAGGCGTTACCATCCGCTTTGTTAATAAAAGTTATTATAGGAAAGCTTTGTTTTTTAAAAAATATCTAACTAATTGTAAAGATATTCCCTCTTCAAGTGCAGAAGAGCTTTGCCGAAGAAATCAGCGTGTCCCATTATGCTGACCGGCAAAGCTCTTCTGCAAGTCCTAATTCTCCTCCCACCCCCCGTCCCAGCTGCCCCATGCAGCACGTTCACGCTTCCCTTCGGTGTGTTAGGAACGGCTACTAGCATTACAGCAAGCTCTGGTAAGCATTATAGGTTGCAACCTCAGTATAATGCTAATCCCAGCTTGCTGTAAAGCTAGGAGCCGTTCACAGCACACTGAAGGGAAACAAGAACGCACTCCCTGGGGCAGCTGGGAGGGAGGTGGGAGGAGAAATATGACGTGTTGTAGAGAAAAGGGAATATTTTTACAATAGTTAGATTTTTTTAAAAAAACAAAGCTTTCCTTCAATAACTTTTATTAACAATGAGGATGGTAACACCTTTTTATAAGGTGATACATCAGCTTTAACAACATTAATGACAATTTTAAAATTAACAAAAGGAGGAGGGCTTGGACAGTGGGCTGGAACAATAGTAGAAATGAGATACTTGGTTGTACTCCCCCTCCCCCCACCCAGGCCAAAAGTTGTCAGCCCTCCTCTGGACTCTGTGACTCAGGATTTTTACCCAAATGTCAGTGTAATAGAGTGAAAGGTCGGATTGCTAGGGTGAGACAGTCCGGTGCTACCTACTAGAAACATAGAATCTGACGGCAGATAAGAACCATTCGGCCCATCTAGTCTGTCCGTTTTCCTACTGTAAAAACCTCAAACCCTATTTGGTCCTTGGTCTTTTCTTAAGTTCAGGGCACCCTTATGCCTATCCCATGCATGCTTACATTTTGTCACTGTATTAACTTCTACCACTTATGCTGGTAGGCTATTCCACTTATCTACTACCTTGTCAGTGATCTGCATCTGTAGCCTTTATATTCTGCCTTTTATTCTTGGTAGGCAGAATAAAGTCTGTCTGTGTGTGTTCATGAGGTGACAGCTCCAAGTTGTGGCATGTTAAGGGTTACTTGAGAACTGATCGGATCACCCCCAGGTTAAAGCAAGCAGGAGCACACACACTGTAGTGTTGTACAGAGACATTTTTCTAAGCATTCATAATTTTAAAGAGACATGTAGCCACCGCAGTATAATGACAGAGGTAGGAATAGCAGTGCACCCCTTATTCCTATTGGCTGTAGAGGTGGGTGTGGCATCACAGCAGCCAGTTGGAATCATCCGCGTAGTATGAAAGTCCCAGGGTATGCATTACCTACCCACAGACCTGATTATAACATCTCTAACATGCATAGCTGGGAGCTCTCCGGCAGAGTCTAATTTGCTGGATGTGGGGAGTTTCTGTTGAAACTCTGCCCACTTGTGCTCCATCCTGTCCCCTTCCTCCCACTCCCTGCCCTATTCTCCTACTTCTGCATTTTTTTTCTGTGTGTGTTTGACCCTCCCCCACCCACATGATTAAGCCCCACCCCTTTTATGATGCAAATCGCGCCATTACTCTTCCCTCTTTCTTCCCTCATCCGTACGACAGGGATCCACTCTGTGGAGCCCAGATCTACAGGTTCCCAGGTATCCTAATATGAATTTTAAGATCTATCTTGCTGGTGCAATGTTTACCCCTTGCTGTTCTCCTGCCCCTCTCCCTGCTCATGACCCTGCAAGAACCGACTATTATTATTATTATTATTATTAAAGGGATAGTAATGGCAGAATACTAATGATTTACCTCTAGCTATACCCACTCTCAAGAAACGCCTATTAGTGACCTTACTGAATGCGGCAAAGTCCCTTATACCGCTATTCTGGAGACAAGAAGAGGCTCCGCCACTATCTCTCTGGCAGACAAGAGTTTCTGATATCAATCTGATGGAGAAATGCCATGCCATATCTTCTTCAACCCTACACTCCTACAACGCCACCTGGGATTCCTGGGAGGTGAGGGGTGAAACCACCTGAATCATCAATCCGAAGTGGACCCCCTTTTGGCATTGGTTGACTCATGGTCATACTTACACTATTTTCGAGACAAGAGTGCAGAAGAGGACCGCCTGACCTCCATTTCCACTACCTCTCCATCTCCGACTTTTTCTTTCTTTCCCTTCCTTTCTTCTAAGTTCTCTTTCCCCACGTTTCTCTCTTACTTATACTTCTCAATACCCGTTAAGACTGCATATGTCCACGTCCCTGACCATACGACATATCTTTCGATGTCTTTTAGAGATACTTATCAATTTTTATGAGATAAACGAGATATGTATATTTCCCCTATTCCATATTCCTGTTGTTTTATTACCAAACACCTTTGTCATATATTTGAATTGGAAACAGTTGTATTAGGGACATGTTACCTTTGCCTTGTACTTATAGATCCCATCAAACGACTATCTTGTATCAGTAAGAGATGGAATTTATTGCATTTTCTTTTATTGTGTCTCAATTGATTCACCTTTCATGTATAATTGTATTTAATTTTCAATAAACTTTATAATAAAAAAAAATAAAAAATAAACAAGTTGATGCCATAGGGGACAAACAAACTTTCACCAGATCCCAACTGATTAAAAATTAGGATTTTAACCCCTTAGATATTAGAAAGGTCTGCAACGCATCCTATGGACACCAGAGCTGTCCATAGGATGGTGTAGCAACAACACCACTGTACAATTTCAGGCCACTGTGATACTGCACCTAAAAAAAAAACACTTGAGCTGTAATAACCTTTGAATAAAACACCTTTCAGCAGTGGGAGTACTCTTGTTTTACTCAGTGGGATAAACCCTACAATATATTTTTTTTACATTGGAAGTATTGCTATCCCTTTAAGTCAAAGCACACCTGGTCCATTTCGTAGCTTCAATGTGATCTAGAATCGACAATCCTGATTGGTTACTATTTCTAGAATGTCAGTGCATTCTGGTCTTTGTATCCCAGAACACAATCAAAACATATGTTTTATACCTCATTGCAATCCCTCTATTCCACATTAGCAGTGCTGTCTAGTCTGTGCAGTTCTGTTTGTTTTTTTTGGTTTGGTGTTTACACATTTTATGGTCCCTGCAATCTTGATCTCTCCTCTTTTAATCTAAATTAATCCTTTCATACCACAGTATAAATACATGTGTTTAAATAAACGGCTGAGTCACATTCTTTTCTATCTCCTTTGTCATGTTCATACAGCACTGTTGGAATGTGTGTGCTACAGGAACAGCAGAGAAATTGGGGTGTAGGGACAGAGCTGCACATGTGTGTATGTGTGATCAATGGAGGAACAGCAGAGGAGCGTAAAGTGTCCCCCTTTAGGAGATATTAGGGCTCTATAACTTCCAAGCATCCCTCTTCAGGAGTTTTATGGCTGGGTCCATAATTCCCAAGTGCCCCTCTTTAAGAGATATAAGAGGTCCATACTTCCCAAGTGTCCCTCTTTAGGAGAAATTAGAGGTCTGTACTTCCCAAATGTCCCTCTTTAGGAGATATTAGAGGTCTGTACTTCCCAAGTGTCCCTCTTTAGGAGATATTAGAGGTCTGTACTTCCCAAGTGTCCCTCTTAAGAGATATTAGGGGTCCATACGTCCTAATTGTCTCTCTTTAGGAGATATTAGAGCTTCATACCCCTCAAGTGTCCCTCTTTAGGAGATATTAAGGGTCCATACTTCCCAAGTATCTTTAAGAGATATTAGGGGTCCCTACCTACCAAGTGTCCCTATTTAGGAGATATTAGGGGTCTGTATTTCCCAAGAGTCCCTCTTAAGAGATATTAGGGGTCATACCTCCAAAGTGTCCCTCTTTAGGAGCTATTAGGGGTCCATACCTCCTAAGTGTCCCTCTTTAGGATATATTAGGGGTCTATACCTCCCATCCCTCTTTAGGAGAGAGTAGAGGTTTGTACCTCCCAAATGTACCTCTTTAGGAGATATTATAGGGTCAATACCTCCAACGTTTCTGTCTTTAGGAAATATTAGGGGTCTATACCTCCCAAGTGTCCATCTTTAGGAGATATTAGGGGGTCTATACCTCCCAAGTGTCCCTCTTAAGAGATATTAGGGCTCCATACCTCCAAATTGTCCCTCTTTAGGAGATATTATAGCTCTGTACCTCTCAAGTGTCCCTCTTTAGGAGATATTAGGGGTCCATACCCCCTAAGTGTCCTTCTTTAGGAGATATTAAGGCTCCATATGTCACAAGTGTCCTTCTTTAGTATATATTAGGGGTTCGTACCTCCCAAATGTACCTCTTTAGGAGATATTATAGGGACTGCAGCTCCCATGTTTCCGTCTTTAGGAAATATTAGGGGTCCATACCTCCCAAGTGTCCATCTTTAGGAGATATAAGGGGTCTATACTTCCCAAGTGTCCCTCTTTAGGAGATATTGGGGATGCATACCTCCCAAGTGTTCCACTTTAGGACATATTACTGTTCAATACCTCCCAAGTGTCCATCTTTAGGAGATATTAGAGGTCTGTACCTCCTAAGTGTCCCTCTTTAGGATATATTAGGGGTCTCTCCCTCTTTAAGAGATATTAGTGGTCCATACCTCCCAAGTGTCCTTCTTTAGGAGATATTATAGGGTCCACAGCTCCCAAGTTTCCCTCTTTAGGAAATATTAGGGGTCCATACCTCCCAAGTGTCCATCTTTAGGAGATATTAGGGGTCTATACCTCCCAAGTGTCTGTCACAGTTTGCGAGAAAGACAAGAGTCAAACACTATAGTTAAAAATCACCTTTATTAGAATCAATATAGAATAGCAATATATATAAATATATGTTAGTCTCAGGAAGAAGCAGAGGGTAACCCAAGAGGCAGGGACTCTATCAGAAATAGGAGGCTACCTCCAAGTTCCTAGACTGCAGAGACTAGGCTGAAGCCAATGGTTGTCTCATAAGCCAGAATGCCAAACATAGACCCAAACAGTCTCCCCTATTGATGGTAACCAGGGAAAATACTGACTCACACCTGCAGTCAGTCAGAGGAAGGCCATCTCCCGAAAGGGAAGGTAGCAAGGGAGACTACTGACCCACCCCTGAAGTCAGTAATGCTAGAGCCTACCAGAGCCACATGTCTGCACCAGTTAGGATGTCCAGTAAACAGAAGGCAACACCGAGCGTAGCTGGACAGAGCCCCAGGTCAGCACCAGATTGGATAATCGGACAGGCCAAGGTCATACACAGAGCGGGTAGTCAGCCAGAGCCACAGGTCTGCATCAGTTAGGATGTCCACTAAACAGGAGGCAACACAAAGGATAACTGGACAGAGCCCCAGGTCAGCACCAGGTTGGATAGTCAGACAAGCCAGGGTCATACACAGAGCGGGTAGTCAGCCAGAGCCACAAGTCTGCACCAGATTGGATGTCCAAACAATTAGGGAGCGCACAGAGAAGAGTCAGACAGAGCCACAGGTCAGCACCAGGATGGATGGTCAGACAAGCCAGGTTCATACGCAGGATATCAGGAAGAAGCTAAATACAACTGCAATGAACGACAACGTAAGGATAACTGGATAGAAAACCAGTTCCCTTAAATACCAAGAGTCAGGAAGTATCTGGGAGGGGACTAACCAGATCTTCCTGTACAAAGTTGAGGCCTGCGTCATAGCGCAGCCTCGCGCCTGTAATTGACGCATCTAGCTGAGATGCATCAAGTGTCTGCACTCATCCCGCACCATCTAGAGTCACCAAAACGCCTAGCCAGAGGGCATGGGCAGCCACTACAGACGCCAAGAGCGCCCAGGCCCAATCCTCGGAGTGACGCATGGGATGACACCGAAGCATCATTTTGAGCCATCCGCACCCTGCGTCAACCAAGACGGCGTCGCTGGATCTAAGGTAGGCTGTGACAGTGTCCTTCTTTAGGAGATATTAGGGGTCAATACCTCCCAAGAGTTCCTCTTTAGGACATATTAGTGTTCAATTCCTCCCAAGTGTCCTCTTTAGAAAATATTACAGATGAGTTCATACTTCGCGAGTGTCCCTCTCTAAGAGATATTATGGGTTCTTACTTCCCAAGTGTCCCTCTTTAGAAGATCTTATGGGGCCATATCTCCCAAATTTCCCTCTTTAGGAGATATTAGGGCTCCATCCCTCCCAAGTGTCCCTCTTTAGAAGATCTTATGGGGCCATATCTCCCAAATTTCCCTCTTTAGGAGATATTAGGGCTCCATCCCTCCCAAGTGTACCTCTTTAGGCGATAACAAGGCTCTGTACCCCCAAACGTTCCTCTTTAGGAGATATTGGGGGTTCATAACTCTAAAGTGACCCTCTTTAGGAGATCTTATGAAGCCATATCTCCCAACCTTCCCTCTTCAGGAGCTATAAGGGCTCCATACCTCCCAAGTGTCCATCTTTAGGAGATATTAGGGCTGAAGGTTGTATAACAGGACAGAGGTGTGGTGACAGAGCTCTGATTGAGGGTTAATGCAGGTCAACAGAGAGAGCTGAAAGGCAGGATATGGGTGTAGTGACAGAGTATGTGGGGGGAAGGCAGAAGAACAGGAATTACAGAAGACTGCTTGAGAGGATTAAGGTGAATTAATATTGGTGCATGCATGGGAGGAACTTGTACAGCAGTAGCAGAGCTCTGTTCTGTGCAGGACACAGATGGGGTGCAGGGATAAAGAACACTGGAGATACAAGAATAGGAGTGTGGTGCAGGAAGCAGATGGGGTGCAGTGATAAGGAACACTGGAGGTACAGGAATAGTAGAGTGGTGCAGGACACAGATGGGGTGCAGTGATAAGGAACACTGGAGGTACAGGAATAGTAGTGTTGTGCAGGACACAGATGGGGTGCAGTGATAAGGAACACTGGAGGTACAGGAATAGTAGAGTAGTGCAGGACACAGATGGGGTGCAGTGATAAGGAACACTGGAGGTACATGAATAGTAGTGTGGTGCAGGACACAGATGGGGTGCAGTGATAAGGAACACTGGAGGTACAGGAATAGTAGTGTGGTGCAGGACACAGATGGGGTGCAGTGATAAGGAACACTGGAGGTACAGGAATAGTAGAGTGGTGCAGGAGGCAGATGGGGTGCAGTGATAAGGAACACTGGAGGTACAGGAATAGGAGTGTGGTGCAGGAGGCAGATGGGGTGCAGTGATAAGGAACACTGGAGGTACAGGAATAGTAGTTTGGTGCAGTGATAAGGAACACTGGAGGTACAGGAATAGTAGTGTTGTGCAGGACACAGATGGGGTGCAGTGATAAGGAACACTGTAGGTACAGGAATAGTAGTGTGGTGCAGGACACAGATGGGTGCAGTGATAATGAACAATGGAGGTACAGGAATAGTAGTGTGGTGCAGGACGCAGATGGGGTGCAGTGATAAGGAACACTGGAGGTACAGGAATAGTAGAGTGGTGCAGGACACAGATGGGGTGCAGTGATAAGGAACACTGGTGATACAGGAATAGTAGAGTGGTGCAGGACGCAGATGGGGTGCAGTGATAAGGAACACTGGAGGTACAGGAATAGTAGTTTGGTGCAGGAGGCAGATGGGGTGCAGTGATAAGGAACACTGGAGGTACAGGAATAGTAGTGTGGTGCAGGAGGCAGATGGGGTGCAGTGATAAGGAACACTGGAGGTACAGGAATAGTAGTTTGGTGCAGGACACAGATGGGGTGCAGTGATAAGGAACACTGGAGGTACAGGAATAGTAGAGTGGTGCAGGAGGCACATGGGGTGCAGTGATAAGGAACACTGGAGGTACAGGAATAGTAGTTTGGTGCAGGAGGCAGATGGGGTGCAGTGATAAGGAACACTGGAGGTACAGGAATAGTAGAGTGGTGCAGGAGACAGATGGGGTGCAGTGATAAGGAACACTGGAGGTACAGGAATAGTAGAGTGGTACAGGACACAGATGGGGTGCAGTGATAAGGAACACTGGAGGTACAGGAATAGTAGAGTGGTGCAGGAGACAGATGGGGTGCAGTGATAAGGAACACTGGAGGTACAGGAATAGTACTGTGGTGCAGGAGGCAGATGGGGTGCAGTGATAAGGAACACTAGTACAGGAATAGTAGAGTGGTACAGGACACAGATGGGGTGCAGTGATAAGGAACACTGGAGGTACAGGAATAGTAGCGTTGTGCAGGACACAGATGGGGTGCAGTGATAAGGAACACTGGAGGTACAGGAATAGTAGTGTGGTGCAGGACACAGACGGGGTGCAGTGATAAGGAACACTGGAGGTACAGGAATAGTAGAGTGGTGCAGGACACAGATGGGGTGCAGTGATAAGGAACACTGGAGGTACAGGAATAGTAGCGTTGTGCAGGAGGCAGATGGGGTGCAGTGATAAGGAACACTGGAGGTACAGGAATAGTAGTGTGGTACAGGACACAGATGGGGTGCAGTGATAAGGAACACTGGAGGTACAGGAATAGTAGCGTTGTGCAGGAGGCAGATGGGGTGCAGTGATAAGGAACACTGGAGGTACAGGAATAGTAGTGTGGTACAGGACACAGATGGGGTGCAGTGATAAGAAACACTGGAGGTACAGGAATAGCAGAGTGGTGCAGGAGGCAGATGGGGTGCAGTGATAAGGAACACTGGAGGTACAGGAATAGTAGAGTGGTGCAGGAGGCAGATGGGGTGCAGTGATAAGGAACACTGGAGGTACAGGAATAGTAGTGTTGTGCAGGACACAGATGGGGTGCAGTGATAAGGAACACTGGAGGTACAGGAATAGTAGAGTGGTGCAGGACGCAGATGGGGTGCAGTGATAAGGAACACTGGAGGTACATGAATAGTAGCGTTGTGCAGGAGGCAGATGGGGTGCAGTGATAAGGAACACTGGAGGTACAGGAATAGTAGTGTTGTGCAGGACACAGATGGGGTGCAGTGATAAGGAACACTGGAGGTACAGGAATAGTAGCGTTGTGCAGGAGGCAGATGGGGTGCAGTGATAAGGAACACTGGAGGTACAGGAATAGTAGTGTGGTACAGGACACAGATGGGGTGCAGTGATAAGGAACACTGGAGGTACAGGAATAGTAGCGTTGTGCAGGACACAGATGGGGTGCAGTGATAAGGAACACTGGAGGTACAGGAATAGTAGTGTGGTACAGGACACAGATGGGGTGCAGTGATAAGGAACACTGGAGGTACAGGAATAGTAGTGTGGTGCAGGACACAGATGGGGTGCAGTGATAAGGAACACTGGAGGTACAGGAATAGTAGTGTGCTGCAGGACACAGATGGGGTGCAGTGATAAGGAACACTGGAGGTACAGGAATAGTAGAGTGGTGCAGGAGACAGACGGGGTGCAGTGATAAGGAACACTGGAGGTACAGGAATAGTAGTGATGTGCAGGACACAGATGGGGTGCAGTGATAAGGAACACTGGAGGTACAGGAATAGTAGAGTAGTGCAGGACACAGATGGGGTGCAGTGATAAGGAACACTGGAGGTACAGGAATAGTAGTGTGGTGCAGGACACAGATGGGGTGCAGTGATAAGGAACACTGGAGGTACAGGAATAGGAGTGTGGTGCAGGAGGCAGATGGGGTGCAGTGATAAGGAACACTGGAGGTACAGGAATAGTAGTGTGGTGCAGGACACAGATGGGGTGCAGTGATAAGGAACACTGAAGGTACAGAAATAGTAGTGTTGTGCAGGAGGCAGATGGGGTGCAGTGATAAGGAACACTGGAGGTACAGGAATAGTAGAGTGGTGCAGGAGGCAGATGGGGTACAGTGATAAGGAACACTGGAGGTACAGGAATAGTAGAGTGGTGCAGGACACAGATGGGGTGCAGTGATAAGGAACACTGAAGGTACAGAAATAGTAGTGTGGTGCAGGACACAGATGGGGTGCAGTGATAAGGAACACTGGAGGTACAGGAATAGTAGAGTGGTGCAGGAGGCAGATGGGGTGCAGTGATAAGGAACACTGGAGGTACAGGAATAGTAGTGTGGTGCAGGACACAGATGGGGTGCAGTGATAAGGAACACTGAAGGTACAGAAATAGTAGTGTGGTGCAGGACACAGATGGGGTGCAGTGATAAGGAACACTGGAGGTACAGGAATAGTAAAGTGGTGCAGGAGGCAGATGGGGTGCAGTGATAAGGAACACTGGAGGTACAGGAATAGTAGTGTGGTGCAGGACACAGATGGGGTGCAGTGATAAGGAACACTGTAGGTACAGGAATAGTAGTGTTGTGCAGGAGGCAGATGGGGTGCAGTGATAAGGAACACTGGAGGTACAGGAATAGTAAAGTGGTGCAGGAGGCAGATGGGGTGCAGTGATAAGGAACACTGGAGGTACAGGAATAGTAGAGTGGTGCAGGAGACAGATGGGGTGCAGTGATAAGGAACACTGGAGGTACAGGAATAGTACTGTGGTGCAGGAGGCAGATGGGGTGCAGTGATAAGGAACACTAGTACAGGAATAGTAGAGTGGTACAGGACACAGATGGGGTGCAGTGATAAGGAACACTGGAGGTACAGGAATAGTAGCGTTGTGCAGGACACAGATGGGGTGCAGTGATAAGGAACACTGGAGGTACAGGAATAGTAGTGTGGTGCAGGACACAGACGGGGTGCAGTGATAAGGAACACTGGAGGTACAGGAATAGTAGAGTGGTGCAGGACACAGATGGGGTGCAGTGATAAGGAACACTGGAGGTACAGGAATAGTAGCGTTGTGCAGGAGGCAGATGGGGTGCAGTGATAAGGAACACTGGAGGTACAGGAATAGTAGTGTGGTACAGGACACAGATGGGGTGCAGTGATAAGGAACACTGGAGGTACAGGAATAGTAGCGTTGTGCAGGAGGCAGATGGGGTGCAGTGATAAGGAACACTGGAGGTACAGGAATAGTAGTGTGGTACAGGACACAGATGGGGTGCAGTGATAAGAAACACTGGAGGTACAGGAATAGCAGAGTGGTGCAGGAGGCAGATGGGGTGCAGTGATAAGGAACACTGGAGGTACAGGAATAGTAGAGTGGTGCAGGAGGCAGATGGGGTGCAGTGATAAGGAACACTGGAGGTACAGGAATAGTAGTGTTGTGCAGGACACAGATGGGGTGCAGTGATAAGGAACACTGGAGGTACAGGAATAGTAGAGTGGTGCAGGACGCAGATGGGGTGCAGTGATAAGGAACACTGGAGGTACAGGAATAGTAGCGTTGTGCAGGAGGCAGATGGGGTGCAGTGATAAGGAACACTGGAGGTACAGGAATAGTAGTGTTGTGCAGGACACAGATGGGGTGCAGTGATAAGGAACACTGGAGGTACAGGAATAGTAGCGTTGTGCAGGAGGCAGATGGGGTGCAGTGATAAGGAACACTGGAGGTACAGGAATAGTAGTGTGGTACAGGACACAGATGGGGTGCAGTGATAAGGAACACTGGAGGTACAGGAATAGTAGCGTTGTGCAGGACACAGATGGGGTGCAGTGATAAGGAACACTGGAGGTACAGGAATAGTAGTGTGGTACAGGACACAGATGGGGTGCAGTGATAAGGAACACTGGAGGTACAGGAATAGTAGTGTGGTGCAGGACACAGATGGGGTGCAGTGATAAGGAACACTGGAGGTACAGGAATAGTAGTGTGCTGCAGGACACAGATGGGGTGCAGTGATAAGGAACACTGGAGGTACAGGAATAGTAGAGTGGTGCAGGAGACAGACGGGGTGCAGTGATAAGGAACACTGGAGGTACAGGAATAGTAGTGATGTGCAGGACACAGATGGGGTGCAGTGATAAGGAACACTGGAGGTACAGGAATAGTAGAGTAGTGCAGGACACAGATGGGGTGCAGTGATAAGGAACACTGGAGGTACAGGAATAGTAGTGTGGTGCAGGACACAGATGGGGTGCAGTGATAAGGAACACTGGAGGTACAGGAATAGGAGTGTGGTGCAGGAGGCAGATGGGGTGCAGTGATAAGGAACACTGGAGGTACAGGAATAGTAGTGTGGTGCAGGACACAGATGGGGTGCAGTGATAAGGAACACTGAAGGTACAGAAATAGTAGTGTTGTGCAGGAGGCAGATGGGGTGCAGTGATAAGGAACACTGGAGGTACAGGAATAGTAGAGTGGTGCAGGAGGCAGATGGGGTACAGTGATAAGGAACACTGGAGGTACAGGAATAGTAGAGTGGTGCAGGACACAGATGGGGTGCAGTGATAAGGAACACTGAAGGTACAGAAATAGTAGTGTGGTGCAGGACACAGATGGGGTGCAGTGATAAGGAACACTGGAGGTACAGGAATAGTAGAGTGGTGCAGGAGGCAGATGGGATGCAGTGATAAGGAACACTGGAGGTACAGGAATAGTAGTGTGGTGCAGGACACAGATGGGGTGCAGTGATAAGGAACACTGAAGGTACAGAAATAGTAGTGTGGTGCAGGACACAGATGGGGTGCAGTGATAAGGAACACTGGAGGTACAGGAATAGTAAAGTGGTGCAGGAGGCAGATGGGGTGCAGTGATAAGGAACACTGGAGGTACAGGAATAGTAGTGTGGTGCAGGACACAGATGGGGTGCAGTGATAAGGAACACTGTAGGTACAGGAATAGTAGTGTTGTGCAGGAGGCAGATGGGGTGCAGTGATAAGGAACACTGGAGGTACAGGAATAGTAGCGTTGTGCAGGAGGCAGATGAGGTGCAGTGGCAGGTCATTGTTACATTTGGTAGAACCAGCCCAGACATTCCTAACTGATCTGTTGTGTGAATGTGAGATACTAGTGCATTAGTCAGACACCAGAGGAATGTAAGTGCCCCTCAGGCGCAGGGCGTGTAATATACTGTACATCCCGCAGGTAGTGATATTGAGGGGGGGGGGAGATAAAAGAGAGGTATCATAAAACATGGATTTAATCAGGAACATGAGCCCTTTCCGATGTTGTTGAACTAAAACTCACACCATCCTCCACCAGCCAATAGCTGATGAAGGATGATGGTATTTGCAGTTCAGCAGCTGCTGGAAGGCCTCCCCTCCCCCCTCCCCAGCCTCATTGGACGAGTGGTGAGCGAGGGTGAACTAACAGAGAGGAAGGAAGGAGATTGGGGGGTGGGAGGACGGAGTGTCCTGTTTGTGTGGGACACACCCGAGTATCGAGGGACATTCCTACAGAAGGACAAGTGGTGTCAGGTCCCGGAATGATCAACGAGAAGCAAACAGGAAAAAAAATCATAAAGATTAAAAGAAAAGAATAGTAAAAAGAACATAAAACGTGACATCAAGGGGGTGAGAGATGGAAGAGAGAGGGTGAAAGGCAGAATAGAGAAGGGTGTGTACATATATATAATATATATATATATATATATATATATATATATATATATATATATATATATATATATATAAAAGTGTGTGTTTATGTGTACCACATATGCTGCATATATAAAGAAGCAATCAGTGATGCTCCACTAGCATACCTCCCAACATTTCAAATTGTCAAAGAGGGACACTTGTGTTTTAGGGGGTGTTGCTGGGGGCGTGGCTGGTGGGTGGGAAGTTACTGAGAATTTTTAGGCTATTTCATGACCTATTGATACCTCATTGTGTAACCAAATAGATCTAAGTATTTTATTTACACAAAATAATTTATAAACACATATACTGACATTTAAACAAACAATAATGTGAATTTTATTGCTGTAGAGCAATGTGATACACTTATATACACACCATGCAATCTGATCTCCTAAAAAGAGGGACATCAGGGTGGGAAAGAGGGACAGAGGGATTTGGGTCCAAAAGAGGGACTGTCCCTCCTAAAGAGGGACACTTGGGAGGTATGCACTAGGTAGGACGACCCAGGGTGAAATCACTTTTATCTCACAAGTGCTGTACACAGAGAAGAAATGTCCTGATGCACATCATACTGAACCTGCCCATATAACAGCCCAGCCTTAAAGGAGCAGTAATCTTTCTTTTATTAAAAAAATATATATTGTAGGGATTTTCCTATTGAGTGAAATAAGGGTACTCCCACTGCCGAGAGATTTATATTTCCACAGTTATTACAGTTTAAACCCATTTTTTTTACATTAGCAGTGCCCTCTAGTGGTCACATTCTAACTAGATTTCCTGTTAGATTCTAATGGAGAGGAAAGTCAGAAAAGTCAGAGACATACAGTTCTCTATAGAATGTGATAGAAACTGCCTGTCACTTCCTGTCAGTTAGAACTATCAGGAAACAAACACAGTAAATTCACTTCCTGGTTATTTAAACTGCTATAAATTTTGAATAAAACATATGACAGCGACAGGAGTGACCTTGTTTTATTCAGCAAGAAATGCTCTATAAAATATGTGTTTTCATAAAAAAAAGTTTACTGCTCCTTTAAATTGCCAAGCAATTCGTCTACGAACAAGAGAACCACCCAACCCCAGACGTACCTTTCAGCCTCCTTGGGCCTTGCCGGGGAGGTGCAGATGATCTCTGTAGGCACTAGTGAAGATATTTCTTCTTTGGCCCTCATAAGCTAATAAAGTTTGCATTCTGGCTAGGATATCAGCCCCGCTTAGTTAAGGGACTCTGATCACCGGTTTGAATAGCTTAATTATATTTGGGTTTTGTCACCCAAAGGGTAATAGGAGAATCTAGACGTGGATTACAAACAGCACTGCATTCAACAGCTTTTACTTCCAATTATAATGGGTTCTGTAACGGTGATCACAGTCCTATCATGGATCACAAGTTTCTTGTTTGATTTCTTTTATAACTTCTCCACTCCATGTGAAACAATCTTTACTGACACAAGAATATAATTACGCTTTGTGTGCGAGTAAAAGAGCTTTTCCAAAGATTCTTTATACTAAACAAATCCAAAACCGTAGGCAAGGTAGTATTCAGTGTTAAAATCAATTAAGCTTTATCGCGAAACGCGTTGATCGGTGGGATGCCACTAGAAGGCTTCTGCTGCTGCCACTCCGTAACTGAAGTCTCTCCTTGTAACACTGGCCAAGAATAGAGGTACATTGTAACTTTTTAAATTTGATTATTGCAATAAAGCTTTATTGATTTTAACACTGAATACTACCTTGCCTACAGCTGTGCAAATTCTTCTGATTTTGAATCTAGACATGGACCCCTTGCTCATGAGTGTATGGAGAGATCACATGGTTTTTTAACTCTAGAAAAAAGTCAGGTAAGAGGAGATCATATCACAATGTACAAGTATATGGAAGGTCAATGCAATGATCCCACTGGTGAGTTTTTCATTCGAAGGCTCAATCCAATAACTATGGGTCACCCCTTAAGATTAGACCAGTGTTTCTCAACTCCTGTCCTCAGGACCCACTAACAGGCCAGGATTTGATGATTTCCTTGTTAGAGTACAGGTGAGTTAATCAATGTGAATGAGCCTCTGATCACCACACCTGTGCTCTAGCAGAGAAATCCCTAAGTCCTGGCCTGTTAGTGGGTCCTGAGGACAGGAGTTGAGAAACACTGGATTAGAGGAAAGGAGGTTTCAATTTCAGCAGAGGAAGTTTTTTTTTGTTTGTTTGTTTTTTTACAGTAAGGTCTGTTAAATTGTGAAAATCTTTGCCCAAGGTTGTGGTAATGACAGATAAGATCATACCTCCCAAGTGTCCCTCTTTAGGAGGTGATACATTTCTATACACACCACACAGTCTGATCTCCTAAACACAGGGACACCAGGGTGATACACTTCTATACACACCACACAGTCTGATCTCCTAAACATAGGGACACCAGGGTGATACACTTCTATACACACCACACAGTCCGATCTCCTAAACACAGGGACACCGGGGTGATACACTTATATACACACCACACAGTCTGATCTCCTAAACACAGGACACCAGGGTGATACACTTCTATACACACCACACAGTCCGATCTCCTAAACACAGGGCACAAGGGTAGGAAAGAGGAATAGAGGGATTTGGGTCTCAAAGAGTGGCTGATCCTCCTAAAGAGGGACAGAGCCCTAATATCTCCTAAAAAAGGACACTTGGGAGATAGAGACTCTAATATCTCCTAAAGACGGACACCTGGGAGGTATGGATTACTAATATCTCCTAAAGAGGGACATATGGGAGGTACAGACCCGTAATAGCTCCTAAAGAGGGCACATGGGAGGTACAGACCCCTAATATGTACTAAAGAGAAACACATGGGAGGTATCAACCTCTAATATCTCCATACCTCCCAAGTGTCCCTCTTTTAGACCCAAATCCCTCTATCCCTCTTTCCCACCCTGGTGTCCCTCTTTTTAGGAGATCAGATTGTGCGGTGTGCATATAAATGTATCACATTGCTCTACAGCAATAAAACTCACATTAATGTTTGTTTAAACATCAGTATATGTGATTATAAACTAGTCTGTGTAACTAAAATACTTTGTTCTTGTTATAAGTCATTAATTAGGTTACAGAAGTAGGGTTGCCACCTTTTCTTCAAAAAAATACCAGCCATGGCATTCCCTCCATAGACTTAACATTGGACAGAAGCCAATTTTTTACCGGCCTGCAGGTAAAATACCGGCTGGGTGGCAACCCTATATAGAAGTAGGCGTCAGTAGGTCATGAAACTGCGTAAACATTCTATATAATGCCTCACCCATCAGCCACACCCCCAGCAACACCCCCTAAAACGCAAGTGTCCCTCTTTGGCAATCTGAAATGTTGGGAGGTATGGTTAAGATGGATATGTTTCAGAGAAGATTAGATTAATTTCTTTCTAGCGGGAACATAAAGGGTTATACTGTGTATTATTAGGTAAAACAGGAAGTTCTGGTAAATAGACTAATACTCATTTTGGTAGCAGGAAGGCTTATATAATTCTCATTTTTCTGGGTTATGAGGCATAGGTTGAACTTGATCAACATGTCATTTTTCATTTTTGACATTTACTATGTCACTATGTTACTTAGATTTCAGTGATGAGGCCCAAGAAGGCCAAAACTTGAGATGTGTGCATATGTTATAAACAAAGTGTCTGAACAGCATATTATAAAATTGATACTGCTTGTACCCTGCTACTAGCAGTTTAATCATTATAAAAAAAAGTGTTTTGAGACAGGTGTCTAGAAGTTCAGTCCAAAAGGACATCCAGTTAGGTCATTTTTTTAAGGATATCCTAGATTAAACACAGGTGAGTAAATAATTGGCTCACTGGCCTAAGCAGGGTAAATCCTTAAATCCTGGCCTGCTGGTAGACAATAACTTTTGATTAATGCATCTCCCACCAGTATCCTTGTTTTACTCGTCAGCAAATCCCCTGATATATATATTTTTTTCATGAGAAACTTCATCATTTAACCCTTTGAGTGCCAGAGGCATACGCAACGCATTCGAAGGAATGTGTTGCGTACACCTCTGGCACTCAAAGGGTTGCGAAGCAATGCATTGTGTATCCCTCTGGCTTTCAAAGGGTTAAGATCTATCTAGAGATGCAACTTTTAACACAGGAACGATAAATGCCCTTCTCCTGTCCCTCTCTCTGCTCCTTACCCACCTTCTGGTAGAATTTATTATTATTCGAAACTCAAACAGAAAAACTTAAATCACTTTACAAGTACAATGTCAAAGATAAGACCAACCCTTACGTGGTGATATGATTTAACATCTATGGCTGCATTCGTAGGTTGTGAGGGTGATGCAATAAGACGGACTGGGAGAATCCAGCTACAGCATAGTGGAGAACAAATTCCTCAAATTCCCACTGAATAAATTAGGCTTTATCAGTAGGCTGACCAGATCTCACCTTTAACCGGGGACACATAGGAAATAGGCATATTTCAGGAGTGCACCAAAGTCAAAGCAGCCCTGCAGGATGCATTTTTCATATGCGTCCCCGGTTAAAGGTGAGGTCTGGTCGGCCTACCCTATGTCTCCCTTCCTCCTAACACACAGGCCTCAGAGACACCTACCTCTCCCTTCCTCTTAACACACAGGCCTCAGAGACACCTACCTCTCCCTTCCTCTTAACACACAGGCCTCAGAGACACCTACCTCTCCTTTCCTCTTAACACACAGGCCTCAGAGACACCTACCTCTCCCTTCCTCTTAACACACAGGCCTCAGAGACACCTACCTCTCCTTTCCTCTTAACACACAGGCCTCAGAGACACCTACCTCTCCCTTCCACCTAACACACAGGCCTCAGAGACACCTACCTCTCCCTTCCACCTAACACACAGGCCTCAGAGACACCGACCTCTCCCTTCCACCTAACATACAGGCCTCAGAGACACCTGCCTCTCCCTTCCACCTAACACTCAGGCCTCAGAGACACCTACCTCTCCCTTCCCCCTACATACAGGCCTCAGAGACACCTACCTCTCCCTTCCATCGAACACAGAGGCCTCAGAGACATACCTCTCCCTTCCACCTAACATACAGACCTCAGAGACACCTACGTTAGGCTGACCAGATCTGACCTGTAACCGGGGACACATAGGAAATAGGCATATTACAGTACTTCACTGAAATCAAAGCAATCCTGCAGTATGTATTTCTTCTATGCGTCCCCGGTTAAAGGTGAGGTCTGGTCACCCTATTTATCAGCTTGAATCATAAATAGGTCTCCATCGCATTATGAAGCAATGCATTGGAAACTTCCATAGCATTCAAGGGGTTAAATAAGAATAATTACTATATGTCAACTCTGGTGCAGATGGTTTACCCGAGAATTACTCCGGGGAGGGAAGGTATGTACTAAGGTGTGATAAACAGGTGATAAAGTGGAGATGACTTTGACAGTGTGATAAACTCTCCAAGTCTTAAAGGGATTGTAATGTTTCCCCAAAACAGCAGCTCCAATTAATCATCATAGTACTTGGGCCATGGAGAGTGTTATTTTAATACTGTCAGAGTTGTAGTTCAAGAGTAATTGAATTATAAAGTATCCCCCTCCCACCCCTTTTACCTAGTGTAAGCGACTCCCCTCAGATGTGGAATCCGGCCTCTTGACCAGACAGACCACAGCAAGGGACAATCTTCTTACTGTGAGAACAATGAAAGCCCTGCCCCCCTTGACAGGTTTTTCAGGTTTTCCCTTATGCTCACTGAAGATTGTCCATCTCTGCGATCCATCCGGACAGTCTAGCTGTTCTGAGATGAGCAGTGTTACATCAGTAAAAGAGGCGGAAGGGGGATAGTTTATCATTCAATTACTCTTGTACTACAACTCTGACAGTATTGAAATAACACTCTCCATGGCCCAAATACTATGAAGATTAATTGAAACTGCTTTTATTGTGAAACATTACTATCCCTTTAAAGGGACAATAATGTCACAATATAAAGTTATCTTTGATTATTCCTTATACTTTTTATAATACATGGTGCTGCTGTAACTGTCCATATCAGTGCAGTCTTCTTGTAATATTAGTTTAAAGTTACCCCCTCCTGCTCTTTTTGCCAACATCACTCATAGTCTACTCAGATCCCTTCTCCAAGGGCACCAGGGTTTTCCGCAGGGAAAAGGGGCAGAAGGGAGAAACTTTAAACTAAAATTACAAGAAGACTACACCAATTTGGACATTTACAATGGTACTGTGCATTATAAAAAAGTATAATGAATAATCAAAGCTAACTCCCAAGAATTTATTTAAGCCATTTTGACCCATGACATACCAGGACAGTCATGGGTGTATTTGCCATAAGGACCCATGACGGTTGTGGCACGTCATGGAATTCAGGGTCCCCCGCACATCTGCCGTGGGCCCTGAATCGATTCCTGCACAAAAAAAAAAAAATACTACATGATCCTTAACTGTTGGCTGCGCGGCAGTTCCTTAAGGGGTTAAAAAACAAAAGTTTTGATGTTATAACTTTTGAATGCAGCATCTCCCATGGCCAGACAATTACAGTCATATGCACACAACAATCAGAGTAATTCTTGGGCAAACTATAGTAGGATTTGTCAACATGATGCCCTCCAGCTGCTGTTAGAATACAGCTCACTGCCAGAATGATGGGAGGTGCAGAATGGTAACAGCTGTAGGATCGCATGCTGCCCATCATTGAACTGTACTACAAGGAGCCAATAAACATTTCCAATATTCCCAATGATTTAAATGGGTCTCTTAACCCCTTGAATGCTATAGAGGTCTCCGACACATTTCTAAGCAACTCACTAGAGACCTGTTTAGCATTCAAGGGGATAAAATCTCCCTTTAAATTAATGGTTTTGTTTGTACCCCATTTTGAAGCTAACCTCCCAAGAATTGACCAGTGTCCCAATTGCCCTATATATAAAGCGAGATTATTAGTGTTGAGCGAGCACCCCGATGCTCGGGTGCTCTGACCGAGCACCCCCTGAGGCTCGAGTGCTCGGCCGAGCACCCGAGCCCCATTGAAAAGCATGGGGCGACACGAGCATTTCACCAGGCACCCCCTGCTCTGATGAGGGGAGGGTGCCTGGTCAATGCCCCCCTTCATCTCCGCTATGCCCCCTTCATCTCCAAATGCCCCCTTCATCTCCGCAATGTCCCCCTTCATCTCCGCTATGCCCCCTTCATCTCCGCTATGCCCGTCTTCCACAATGTCCCCCTTCATCTCCGCTATGCCCCTCTTCCACAATGTGCCCCTTCATCTCCGCTATGCCCCTCTTCCACAATGTCCCCCTTCATCTCCTCTATGCCATAGAGGAGATTAAGGGGGACATTGTGGAAGAGGGGCATAGCGGAGATGAAGGGGCACATTGTGGAAGAGGGGCATAGCGGAGATGAAGGGGGACATTGTGGAAGACGGGCATAGCGGAGATGAAGGGGGACATTGTGGAAGAGGGGCATAGAGTCTATGCCCCTCTTCCACAATGTCCCCCTTCATCTCCGCAATGCCCCCTTCATCTCCGCAATGCCCCCGTACCTCCAGTCCCTGGTGGTCCAGCGGAGCGTCTTCGGATCTGTGCCTCTTCCGGCACAGATCCCCGCCACCCGAACATGGCGGGCGAGCACATGGCGGTACTCGACGAGTACCGCCATGTGCCGAGCAGAGCGATGCTCGAGCTGATCCGAGCATCGGCCGAGCACGCTCGCTCAACACTAGAGATTATATTTACAGTCTACTGGAGTAGCACTAATTTCACACCAAAGCATACCTCCCAAGTGTCCCTCTATAAGAGATATCAAGGGTACGTACCTCCCAAGTGTCCCTCTATAAGAGACATTAGGGGTCCATTCCTCCCAAGTGTCCCTCTCTAGGAGACATTAGGGGTCCATACCTCCCAAGTGTCCCTTTTTAGGAGATATTAGGGGTCCATACCTCCCAAATGTCCCTCAATAGGACATATTAGGGATCCATACCTCCCAAGTGTCCTTCTTTAGGAGATATTAGAGGTCCATACCTCCCAAGTGTCCCTCTATAGGAGATATTAGGGGTCCATACCTCCCAAGTGTCCCTCTATAGGAGATATTAGGGATCCATACCTCCCAAGTGTCCCTCTATAGGAGATATTAGGGGTCCATACCTCCCAAGTGTCCCTCTTTAGGAGATGTTAGGGATCGATACCTCCCAAGTATCTCTCTATAGGAGATATAAGGGATCGATACCTCCCAAGTGTCCCTCTTTAGGAGATATTAGAGATTGATACCTTCCATGTGTTGCTCTTTAGTACATATTAGGGGTCCGTACCTCCCATGTGCCCTCTTTAGGAGATATCAGGGGTCCATACCTCCCAAGTGTCCCTCTTTAGGAGATATTAGGGGTCGATACCTCACAAGTGTTCCTCTTTAGGAGATATTAGAGGTTCGTACCTCCCATGTGCCCTCTTTAGGAGCTATTATGGGTCTGTACCTCCCATGTGTACCTCTTTAGAAGATATTAGGAATACCTCCCAGGTGTCCTTCTTTAAGATATATTAGGGGTCTGTACATCTCATGTGTCCCTCATTAGGAGATATTAGGGCTCCATACCTCCCAAGTGTTCCTTTTTAGGAGATGTTAGAGGTCCATACATTCCCTGTGTCCCTCATTAGGAGATATTAGGACTCCATACATCCCAAGTGTCCCTCTTTAGTAGCTATCAGGGGTCCATACCTCCCAAGTGTCCCTATTTAGGTGATATTAGAGGTTGATACCTCCTAAGTGTTCCTCTTTAGGAGATACATACCTCCCATCATTTCAAATTGACAAAGAAGGACACTTGTGTTTTAGGGGGTGTTTCTGGGGGCGTGGCTGGTGGGCGGGGCATTACCGATAATTTTTAGGCTATTTCATGACCTATTGACAGCTCCTTATATAACCTAATAAATTACTTATAACAAGACCAAAGTGTTTTATTTACACAGACTAATTTATAAACACATATACTGACATTTAAACAAACATGAATGTGAGTTTTATTGCTGTGGAGCAATGTGATACACTTGTATACACACCACACAATCTGATCTCCTAAAAAGAGGGTGGGAAAGAGGGACAGAGAGATTTGGGTCTAAAAGAGGGACACTTGGGAGGTATGGACATATTAGAGGTTGATACCTCCCATGTGTTTCTCTTTAGTAAATATTAGGGGTCTGTACCTCCCATATGTCCCTCTTTAGGAGATATTAGAGTCTCTATCTCCCAAGTGTCCTTCTTTAGGAGATATTAGGGCTCCGTCCCTCTTTAAGAGGATCAGCACCTCTTTAAGACCCAAATCCCTCTATTCCTCTTTCCTACCCTTGTGCCCTGTGTTTAGGAGATCAGACTGTGTGGTGTGTATAGAAGTGTATCACCCTGGTGTCCCTGTGTTTAGGAGATCAGACTGTGTGGTGTGTATATAAGAGTATCACCCTGGTGTCCCTGTGTTTAGGAGATCAGACTGTGTGGTGTGTATATAAGTGTATCACCCTGGTGTCCCTGTGTTTAGGAGACCAGACTGTGTGGTGTGTATAGAAGTGTATCACCCTGGTGTCCCTGTGTTTAGGAGATCAGACTGTGTGGTGTGTATAGAAGTGTATCACCCTGGTGTCCCTGTGTTTAGAAGATCAGACTGTGTGGTGTGTATAGAAGTGTATCACCCTGGTGTCCCTGTGTTTAGGAGATCAGACTGTGTGGTGTGTATAGAAGTGTATCACCCTGGTGTCCCTATGTTTAGGAGACCAGACTGTGTGGTGTGTATAGAAGTGTATCACCCTGGTGTCCCTGTGTTTAGGAGATCAGACTGTGTGGTGTGTATAGAAGTGTATCACTCTGGTGTCCCCATACCTCCCAAGTGTCCCTTTTTAGGAGGGACACCCCCTCTTTTTGACCCAAATCCCTCTGTCCCTCTTTCCCACCCTGATGTCCCTCTTTTTAGGAAACCAGATTATGTGGTGTGTATATAAGAGTATCAAATTGCTCCACAGCAATAAAACTCACATTATTGTTTGTTTAAACATCAGTATTAGTGATGAGCGAGCACCCCAATGCTCGGGTGTTCGGGTGCTCTGACCGAGCGCCCCCGGAGGCTCGAGTGCTCGGCCGAGCACCCGAGCCCCATTGAAGTCAATGGGAGGACTCGAGCATTACACCAGGCACCCCCTGCTCTGATGAGGGGAGGGTGCCTGGTCCATAGGAAAAGGGCAGAAAATGATGGAAACACCACAGAAATGGTTCAGGGACAGCATAGGGAGGATGTCTGGATGCATCTTGGACTCCAACATCGCTGCTGGGAACGATCTTTCGCCCGTAGTACGCCATTTTTACAGACTGACCGTAAAACACACAAAAAGGAAGATAAAAACGACTTTAGGTGAAAAATTGTTACCAAACAGTATTTGCTGTATATTTACTTGTATATCATCTGCAAATTCTGCAAAAAATGTCATCGATTTTTCGGAACTGGGGCCATGATTAAGAGGGAAACGTGCGCAGAGGCAAATTCTCCCAAAAATTTCCTCGATTTTTCTGAACTGAGGCCATGATTAAGAGGGAAACGTGCGCAGAGGCAAATTCTCCCAAAAATGTCCTCGATTTTTCTGAACTGAGGCCATGATTAAGAGGGAAACGTGCTCAGAGGCAAATTCTCCCAAAAATTTCCTCGATTTTTCTGAACTGGGGCCATGATTAAGAGGGAAACGTGCGCAGAGGCAAATTCTCCCAAAAAATTCCTCGATTTTTCTGAACTGGGGCCATGATTAAGAGGGAAACGTGCGCTGAGCCGACCATCTAAAACATTATGGGTGATGGTCTGCTGCGGAGCTGACCATCCTAAACATTATATGCGAAGGCCCGCTAGTGAGCTGACGCTATAAAACATTATATGAGAGGGCCCGCTAGAGAGCTGACCCAATAAAACATTATATGAGAAGGCCCGCTGGTGAGCTGACCTATACAAAAATTGTCAAACAGGGCCCGCTGGTGAGCTGGCCCTATATAAAAATTATATCACACGGCATATGGAAGAGGAGGAGGAGGATGAGAAGATTAAGAGTCAACCATATACCCGTTTTTTGGGTGGAAGGGGTGAATGGGAATACAGAGTATTCCCATCATTGTAAATAACATATATAAAGTCACTTTATGTTCCTCCGGGGCTTTCCTCCAGTGGAGTGGAGAAGTCAGGAGAAATCCAGGCCTTGTTCATTTTTATAAGTGTCAACCTATCAGCATTTTCGGTGGAAAGGCGGATACGCTTATCTGTTATGATGCCACCAGCAGCACTAAATACCCGCTCAGACAGAACGCTGGCGGCAGGGCAGGCCAGCACCTCCAAGGCGTAGAGTGCCAGTTCATACCACGTGTCCAGCTTGGACACCCAGTAGTTGTAAGGCACAGAGGGATCATTGAGGACGCTGACACGGTCTGCTACGTACTCCTTCGCCATCTTCCAGAACTTTTCCCTCCTTGTGACACTAGGCTGCGCATCAGGGTGAGGGTGCTGGCGGGGTGTCATGAAGGTGTCCCACGCCTTGGAGAGTGTTGCCCTGCCTTTGTCGGAACTGCTGTGTGCTCCCCTTTTCTCCCCTTCTCTGTTGGCCAAGGTAGCACGTACTCTGCCGCCAGCGTTGTCAGATGGAAAATTTTGGAGCAATTTTTCAACAAGAACCTTCTGGTATTGCACCATTTTGCTTGTCCTCTCCACCGGAGGAATGAGAGATGAGAAATTCTCTTTGTAGCGGGGGTCCAGAAGGGTGAACACCCAGTAATCCGTGTTGTCTAAAATGCGTATAACGCGTGGGTCACGGGAAAGGCAGCCTAACATAAAGTCAGCCATGTGTGCCAGAGTACCAACAGGCAAGATTTCGCTGTCCTCACCAGGAGGATGACTCTCAATCTCCTCATCCTCTTCCTCCTCTTCTGCCCACCCACGCTGAAGAGATGGAACTAAAGTTCCATGGCTACCCTCTGTAGCGGAGGCAACCGTGTCTTCCTCCTCCGCCTCCTCCAATTGTCGCTGAGAAGACGAAGTGAGGGTGCTCTGGCTATCACCTTGTGTAAGCTCTTCCTCCCGCATTTCCACCTCTTCCACATGCAAAGCGTCAGTTTTAATTGTGAGCAGCGAGCGTTTCAGTAGACACAGAAGTGGGATGGTTACACTGATAATAGCGTTATCGCCGCTCACCATCTGTGTCGATTCCTCAAAATTGCGTAAAACCTCACAGAGGTCTGACATCCATTCCCACTCCTCACTTCTGATTACAGGAAGTTGAACGGAGAGGCGACGACCATGTAACAGCTGGTACTCCACTACTGCCCTCTGCTGCTCACAAAGCCGGGCCAACATGTGGAAGGTGGAGTTCCAGCGCGTGCTCACGTCACACAGCAGCCGGTGAGCTGGCAATTGTAAGCGCTGCTGCAGCTTCAACAGGCCGGCTGAAGCTGTAGATGACTTACGGAAATGTGCACACACGCGGCGCACCTTTGTCAAGAGATCATGCAAATTGGGGTAGGTTTTTAGAAATCGCTGAACCACTAAATTAAATACATGCGCTAGGCATGGTACGTGTGTGAGCTTGCCGAGCTCCAAAGCCGCCACCAAGTTACGCCCATTATCACACACAACCATGCCTGGTTGCAGGTTGAGTGGCGAGAGCCATTGCTCGGTCTGGTGACTAATCCCCTGCAACAGCTCTGAGGCCGTGTGCTGTTTGTCCCCAAGGCAGATCAGCTTCAGCACGGCCTGTTGACGCTTCCCCACTGCAGTGCTACACTGCTTCCAGCTACCGGCTGATGGGTGAGTGGCGCTGCGCGCAGAGAATTCGGAGGTGGAAACGGAGGAGGAGCCAATAACGTAGGTGCTGGCGGAAACCCTGATGGAGGTAGGGCCCGCAATCCTCGGCGTGGGTAGCACCTGTGCCATCCCAGGGTCCGAGTCGCTCCCAGCCTCCACGACATTCACCCAGTGTGCCGTCAGGGAAATGTAGCGTCCCTGGCCACAAGCACTTGTCCATGTGTCAGTCGTTAAGTGGATCTTCCCAGTAACTGCGTTGGTCAGGGCACGGGTGATGTTACGGGACACATGGTGGTGTAAGGCGGGGACGGCACACCGGGAAAAATAGTGGCGGCTGGGGACTGCGTACCGAGGGACAGCTGCTGCAATCAGGCTGCGGAAGGACTCAGTCTCCACAAGCCTAAATGGCAGCATTTCGATGGCCAGTAATTTGGAAAGGTGTGAGGTTAGTGCAATGGCCTGTGGGTGGGTGGCTGGGTATTTTCGCTTGCGCTCAAATGCCTGGGGTAACGACATTTGGACGCTGTGCTGGGACAGAGAAGTGGATGTGGTCGCTGATGGTGCTTCAGATGGTACAGGTGCAGGGCGGGAGGTATGCGGGCCTGCGCCTTCGACAGGCGATTGGCCGGCACCGAAAACAGGGGAAGAGGAGGCAGTGGTGTGGCCTGCAGACACAGATTGGCGATCCGGGTGTTCCTCCCACTTATTACGGTGCTTGGATGCCATGTGTCGCATCATGCTGGTGGTGGTGAGGTTTCTAGTGTTCATGCCTCGGCTCATTCTGGTGTTGCACAGGTTGCAAACTACAATTCTTTTGTCGTCCGCACTTTCCTTAAAAAAACGCCATACCGCGGAACACCTACCCCTTGGCAAGGGAGATTTACGCAAGGGGGTGCTCCGTGGAACATTTGCGGGCTGGTTTGGTACGGTCCGCCTTCTTTCTGTAGCCACACCACTGCCTCTTCCAGCCTGTTGCGGTGCTGCAGATGGCTCACCCTCAGGACTGCTGTCATCGCTCGGCTCTACACCTTCCCAGGTGGGGTCAGTCACCTCATCGTCCACCAAGTCCTCCTCCACTTCCTCACTCTGATCATCCTCCTCATGTCTTGATCCCACCACATACTCAGTCATTGACAACTGTATATCATCCTCCTCATCAAGGTCTTGAGACAGTAATAGTGGTTGATTTAATGGCAACTGTGTCTCATCATCATCATCATCCACTTCCTTTGACCTTAAATGCCGTTCACCTCTGTCATCTTCTTGTGATTGGGTACCCTCTAGAGGTTGTGAATCAGGGCACAAGATGTCATGTTCCTCTGCAAGCGTGCTTGGAGAGAGGTTCAAATTAAGGATTGGTGATGAGACGAGCTCCTCACTATATCCCAGTGTGGGATCACTTCTTTGACCAGATCCTCTATGGTGGGAGGAAGGATGATCAGGGTGAGGATTATGTTGACCAGACTCTTGGCTCCTGAGAGTGGACTTGGTGGAAGACAGGGTGGTGCTTAACCGACTGGAAGCAGTATCAGCTGACATCCAACCGACCACCTGTTCGCAGTGGTCGGACCTCGAGAGTGATGTCCTGCGACGCCCTGTAAACTGAGACATGAAGCTAGGTATGGTGGATGTCTTTCTGTCTTGTGCTCTGGCACCAGGCACAGTTTCTACGTGTCCTGACCCGCGCCCTGAACTATCAGGATCACGTCCACTTCCCCGTCCCTTTTTACCCGCCTTCTTCATATTACACGGAATATGTGCTGCAAATCTGCAACTTTGCACAGTAAACAGAATGTTCTTCTTAACTGCGGCTACGCACAGTGAATGGAATATGTGACTTTGATATTTTACAGTTTGAACACTTAACAGAATGTTCTCCTAATCTGAAACTTTGCACAGTAAACAGAATGTGCTTCTTAACTGCGGCTACGCACAGTGAATGGAATATGTGACTTTGATATTTTACAGTTTGAACACTTAACAGAATGTTCTCCTAATCTGAAACTTTGCACAGTAAACAGAATGTGCTTCTTAACTGCGGCTACGCACAGTGAATGGAATATGTGACTTTGATATTTTACAGTTTGAACACTTAACAGAATGTTCTCCTAATCTGAAACTTTGCACACTAAAAAGAATGTGCTGCTAATCTGCAACTTTGCACACTGAACAGAATGTGCTCTAATCTGCAACTTTGCACACTAAAAAGAATGTGCTGCTAATCTGCAACTTTGCACACTGAACAGAATGTGCTCTAATCTGCAACTTTGCACACTAAACAGAATGTGCTGCTAATCTGCGGCTAGGCACAGTGAACAGAATATATGAAGATTTTTTTTTTTATATCTCTGCCCCCCCAAACAAAATAAACTGCTGCCCCCACACACAGTAGTCCTAAAAAGGACTTTTGGGTCTTTTTTTTTTTTTAAATAGCTTTTCTTCTCCCTACACTGACTTTCCCTTCCTATCCTCATCTCTCCCTGGCTAAGACTGAGCCGAACTCGCTGGTCAGGTGCTATACAGCACCCGATCACGGGTTCTGGCCAGCCAATCAGTGTAATGCCAGCAGCCAACATGGCTGCTGGCATTACACTGATGTCAGAGCCTCCCTGCACGTTTATTGGCTGCGCAGCAGCCGCGAAACGTGCGGGGAGGAGACCCGAACATGGCGGGCGAGCACATGCGGTACTCGTACGAGTACCGCCATGTGCCGAGCAGAGCGATGCTCGAGCCGAACCGAGCTTCGGCCGAGCATGCTCGCTCAACACTAATCAGTATATGAGTTTATAAATCAGTCTGTGTAAATAAAATTATTTGGTCTTGTTATAAGTAATTTATTTGGTTACACAAGGAGGTGACAATAGGTCATGAATTAGCCTAAAAATTCTTGGTAATGCCTCACCCACCAGCCACACCCCAGCCACACCCCAGCCACACCCCCTAAAACCCAAGTGTCCCTCTTTGGCAAATTGAAATGTAGGGAAGTATGTGTCCCTGTGTTTAGGAGATCAGACTGTGTGGTCTGTATAGAAGTGTATCATCCTGATGTCCCTGTGTTTAGGAGATCAGACTGTGTGATGTGTATATAAGTGTACCACCCTGGTGTCCCTGTGTTTAGAAGATCAGACTGTGTGGTGTGTATGTAAGTGTACCACCCTGGTGTCCCTGTGTTTAGGAGATCAGACTGTGTGGTGTGTATAGAAGTGTATCACTCTGGTGTCCCTGTGTGTAGGAGATCAGACTGTGTGGTGTGTATATAAGTGTATCACCCTAGTGTCCCTGTGTTTAGGAGATCAGACTGTGTGGTGTGTATATAAGTATATCACCCTGGTGTCCCTGCGTTTAGAAGATCAGACTGTGTGGTGTGTATAGAAGTGTATCACCCTGGTGTCCCTGCATTTACGAGATCAGACTGTGTGGTGTGTATAGAAGTGTATCACCCTGGTGTCCCTGCGTTTATGAGATCAGACTGTGTGGTGTGTATAGAAGTATATCACCCTGGTGTCCCTGCGTTTAGGAGATCAGACTGTGTGGTGTGTATAGAAGTGTATCACCCTGGTGTCCCTGTGTTTAGAAGATCAGACTGTGTGATGTGTATATAAGTGTATCACCCTGGTGTCCCTGTGTTTAGGAGATCAGACTGTGTGGTGTGTATAGAAGTGTATGACCCTGGTGTCCCTGTGTTTAAGAGATCAGACTGTGTGGTGTGTATAGAAGTATATCACCCTGGTGTCCCTGCGTTTGGGAGATCAGACTGTGTGGTGTGTATATAAGTGTATCACTCTGGTGTCCCTGTGTTTAGGAGATCAGACTGTGTGGTGTGTATAGAAGTGTATCACCCTGGTGTCCCTGTGTTTAGGAGATCAGACTGTGTGATGTGTATATAAGTGTATCACCCTGGTGTCCCTGTGTTTAGGAGATCAGACTGTGTGGTGTATATATAAGTGTATCACCCTGGTGTCCCTGTGTTTAGGAGATCAGACTGTGTGGTGTGTATATATAAATGTATCACCCTGGTGTCCCTGTGTTTAGGAGATCAGACTGTGTGGTGTGTATATAAGTGTATTACCCTGGTGTCCCTGTGTTTAGGAGATCAGACTGTGTGGTGTGTATATAAGTGTATCACCCTGGTGTCCCTGTGTTTAGTAGATCAGACTGTGTGGTGTGTATATAAATGTATTACCCTGGTGTCCCTGTGTTTAGGAGATCAGACTGTGTGGTGTGTATATAAGTGTTTCCCCCTGGTGTCCCTGTGTTTAGTAGATCAGACTGTGTGGTGTGTATATAAATGTATCACATTGCTCCACAGCAATAAAACTCACATTAATGTTTGTTTAAACTTCACGTAATGTTTTTTTAAATTAGTCTGTGTAATTTAAAAAACACATAAACTGAAGTTTAAACAAACATTAATTAGTTTTATTCCTGTGGAGCAATGTGGTACAGTAAATCATTTAGTCAGTTACACAAAGACGTGTCAATAGGTTATGAAATAACCTAACAAAATCTTAGTAATGCCCTGTCTACCAGCCACGCTCCCACCAACACCGCCTAAAACACAAATGTCACTCTTTGACCATTTGAAATGTTGGTACGTATGCAGTGGGATACACTGGTATTCTACCATCTCTTTTAAACTGCTTATACTTCAGTATAGTAAACACAAGTTCATCACACAGACCTCATGGTTGAATGAATTGTAGGAGGTGAGACTTCCTTGGGTCTCTGTGGGCTGCCTCCACTCACCAAATACACAAACCAAGAAGGAGATCTTCCATGTACTGAGGTTTCTATGTGAATGTTCCACTGCAAACTTACACCACAGAACCCAGATTTAAAGGGATAGTAATACTTCGTTTTATCTTTATTTTATTTTGTAGGCATTCAAAAAACATGAAGAACGCTGTAAGTCTTATCTCTCAAACCTTTATGGTTTGAGAAATATTCACAAGCAAAGTTTCCCCTCCCTCCCCTTTTACCTAGTGTAAGCCATCTCTTCTCAGATGTGGAATGCAGTCCATAGACTGATAACAGCAGTGGACAATCTTCTTCCTATGAGAACAATGAAAACCCTACCCCCCTTGACAAGTTTTTCAGGTTTTTCCCTTATCTTAATTGAAGATTGTCCCTCTCTGCAATCTACCTGGGCACCTCCCTTCTGCTCTGGCTGAACAGTGTTACATCAGTAAAAGGGGCGGGAGGGGGATACTTTGTCATTGAATTACTCTTGAACTACAACTCTGACAGAATTGAAATAACACTCTCCAAAGTCCAAATACTATGATGATTAATTAGAGCTGCTTTTATTATGATACATTGCTATCCCTTTAAGGGTTACGTTTATACGGATATTTCTGTATGTGATTATGGGGGGGAGCGGCACATTTATACAGTTTCACGCTGGAAGCCATATCAAAGAGAAACAATCCCAGTAGCATGCTGAGTTACCAGGCATTATGCTTTTTGGAAATTGTTGAATGTTACAACTGGAAATAATAATATCAAAACACACGTGATTAATTCATGCGATATCAGAGCTGCACTGAAGTTGCTTATGTAAACATAGTTCAGATTAGTGGTTCTCAACCTTTCTTTGCTCAACAACACCCCCTAACACACATTTGATAAAATAAAAACAGCACAACAAGGGATTTAAGTGGAATGTTTAATTAAACAAATGTATTCAAATAATCATGAAATACGATGAACTGGTGAGTTCTAAAAAACTGCATCTATATATATATATATATATATATATATATATATATATATATATATATCAGATTATTGACACATATTACTTATCGGTCATAGCAGTGGTTCCAAGTGGGGTAGATGGAGGAAACCGTCTTCACATCTGTCCTCCGCCTCCTCATCTGTGCTGCTGTTAATATATTTGTCCTGCCTTTGTCTGTCATCTGTGGTTTCTGCTACTACTACAACTACTGGTGCTGGATGTTGATGTAATGCTACTGCCACTACTACTAGGTGTCAAAGGTGCATCACTTATGCAGCAGCACCAGAGGTACTCATCATATCTAACACAACCTGTGTTGCTGGGTACTCAAAACAGGTGTGTGTGGCTTAGTGTGTGTGGCTTAGTGGGACTTGGACTTTGGAGAGGCAATGATGCCGAGGATGACTGATAGGGTGACTGTGTGCTTTTTGACATCTGTTCTTGTCCAGGGTCAGACTTTCCAATGTCTTTCTCAAACAGTTTATAGACAGGCACAGTGCTCCTTAAAAGTGGAGGAAGATACAGCCTTTGACTTTCTGCTAACCTTATAGCCCTGACATCATCCTCACTCTCAACTTTATCTGAGAGGGATGCTTGAGGGATATATTCTAGATCTGCATCATCATCAGTCATCATTAGGTCATCCTCAGCAGCATCACCTGACAGTTGTCCACTACTACCCTTATATTCCTCTAAGCTTTTGGAGGTCTCAAACAATTTCTTTTTACTTTTACTATAACAAAATTCACTACTACTTTGAGGACAGCTTTTTTGGTGTCTCATTCTCTAAAGCAGCAGGCGGTTCAGCTGCTACACCTTCCTCTATTATGCTGTTACCAGCATCATCAACACTTGAATGTGACTTGTTGTCATCTTCAGTGTTCTAATATGGTTCTATATTTCTACTGGCACTGGTGGTGCTGGACCTAGTTTTGCTGGGACCTTGACAAACTGCATCCTCCCTTGGAATAAAGGGATCATCATCATTGATTGCACACGCTGAAACAACCATTGCTGCAGTACGTTTTTGGACTACTACTTTACTCTCCCGTCCCTACACTGCCCCACCCCTCCCCCTTCCCCTTGTGTGTTTGCTGGACATTACTCAACTACACTGTGTTTTTTTTACTGTACAGTGCACAACACAACGGATGGAGCTGTATGATGCCTTGCCTAAGCCCAGTCAGATGTCTGTCACTGTCACCTAAGATATTTTGTTTTTTATTCTTTTCGATTTCTTTTTTATTTTTTTTTAAGTTATCCACCTGTCGTCTTAACACAGTCTGTCCAAAAAAAATTATAACTGAAAAAGAAAATCAACAATGTCTTTCCCCAGAATTCCACACCCAGCACAGGGACAATAACAGCAAGATCAGCAAGCAAATAGGTGGCCTGTGTCTTGCCTGTCAGTCACATGGAATTTTGGAGTATTTGGGGGACAACCTCCTTCCTCCCTTCTTATCCCCTAGAGTGCCCCAGACTCCCCTAATACAGAGAACAAATGTCCTACCTAAATGACTTCCTAAACTAAACTTCAATTCCCCTTTATTTGCCTATCTCCTCTAGCTAGCTTCTCTCTCTTCTCACAAACACAAAATGGCTACTGTGAGAGCCTGACAGCCTTTTTATACGGCTGTAGAACACTTTTGTGTGGTGTAGAAATATTTCTTCCCATTGATTTCAATGGGCGGATAAGGCGGAAAAAAGCGAAAAAACGGCACTTTTCGCAGGAAATTTTTTGCCAAACAGAAAGTGCCATTATTTGGCGATTTCAGTTTGAGGTGAAAATTTTCGCCCATCCCTACGGATAACACCGTATTTATAAAGCTTCCGTTGTTCAATTATAAATAGCGCCACATGTTGCAACCATTAGTGACATAATAACAAGAGACATGAAAAAAACATTCAAGAATACTTTTTATAAATCTCCCCCTGTACATTGCTTTTCATCATATCCCATCATCACTAACATACAATACCATATCATTTTATGTGTATCATCCATCCATCTGCTTCATCTAATCATCTAATATCATCCCCAGAATTATGGTTGGCTAGATACATTTCCCAAGTAAGGCATTATTAGAGAAACACTCACCTCATAACATTTTTTTACCATAGTAAAAAGTAGTGTTAGGAAAGGTGTTTTTTTCCCTAAATGTACGTACTTTTAAAGATTCATCTTCAAGCTGTGCCGGTCAGCATAATGCAGCACACTGAATCACTGGCACAGATCTTCTTCACGTCCTAATTCTCCTCCCACCTCCATCCCAGCTGCCCCAGGGAGCACATTCACATTTCCCTTCGGTGTGGTGTGAATGGCTTCTATCGTTACATCAAGCTCCGGTTAACAATATACTAAAGTCGAAACCTCAGTATAATGCTAAACGGAGCTTGATATAACAATAGAGACCATTTACACCACACCGAAGGGAAACGTGAACGAGATCCCTGGGGCAGCTGGGAAGGAGGTGGGATGAGAAGAAGACTGTGCTGAAGATTCAGCTTGCCCATTGTGTGGAAGTGCACAGCACAGAAGATGAAATATCTTTAAAAGTATGTACATTTAGAAAAAAACAACATCAACATTCGTAATACTACCTTATTAACTAAACCTATGATAAAACATTTTTATGAGGTGAATGTTTCCATTTAACTAATTCATTTGACGTTTCCTATTCAGGTGGACTATATTTTTGTGATAACTTATTAGTCTTGGTAATAATTGTGTCACTATGTATACTGTTAGCACATAGATTGACAGTTATCAGTATTCATTTCTGGAGTGCTAGATGTTTAGATGCCCTTGACTATAATTACACTAAGAACTCCAAATATATAGTCATTAATTCAATATTCCTTTCTGCTTATCACCTCACCTGGTGTGACTGGTTTGACCACAGCAAGGTCAACTGGATACATTTTTATCCTAGCGTTTGATATCTACACATTATTCAGCATTAATACCATTCTTTTTTTAGCACATTTAACCCCTTAACGACCCGACAGTCATAGTACTTCATGGGTTGATCTCACTTAACGACCCATGACGTACTATGACCGTCATGGAATTCCGGGCTCCCCCCACGGCTGCACGCCGTTCGGGGGGTCCGGAACCGGAAGGAGCAAAAAAAAAAAAAATGCTCCGTGGTCCTTAACTGACCGCGCCGCGCGGATCGGCCGGTCGTGAAGGGGTTAATTGTGGTTATATATCTTTTCCTGCTCATAATTCATGCCAACCTGTGTTTTATGCCCAGGGTATAGGTATTAGATTTTTTTTTATTTTTTATTTATTTTATTTTTTTTAAGTTGTCCGCCCTGTTGTCTTATCACAATCTGTCCAAAAAAATATTATAACTAAAAAAGAAAAACAACAACTTTCCCCAGTCTTCCCCATCCAGCGCAGGGACAATAACAGCAACATCAGCAAGCAGATAGGTGGCCTGTGTCTTGCCTGTCAGTCACATGGAATTTTGGAGTATTTGGGGGACAACCTCCTTCCTCCCTTCTTATCCCCTAGAGTGCCCCCAGACTCCCCTAATACAGAGAACAAATGTCCTACCTAAATGACTTCCTAAACTAAACTTCAATTCCCCTTTATTTGCCTATCTCCTCTAGATAAAAAACATGCTGGTCTCTCCTCTCACAAAAACAAAATGGCTGCTGTGAGAGCCTGACAGCCTTTTATAGTCATACTTGGGAACTCTCCGGATTTGCCCCGGAGACTCTGGTTTTGGCACTGCTTTACCGGGTCTCCGGGGCAGAGGCTGAGTCCTCCGGATGTGGGGAGTTTCTATTGAAACTCTACCCACTTTCACTTTTTCCCCCAGTGTAGCTCCTTCCCCTCAGCCTTCTTTTAAGCCCTCCCCCGGCACTCGCGTTAAGACCTGCCCCTTTTTGATGCGATACGCGTCATTCTTCACACCACCCATTGCAGCAGAGGACTCCCCTCCAGGGGAGACAACAATAAAAAGTTCCCAGGTATGTTTATATGGTTGTAGAAAACTTTATTTCCCATTGATTGCAATGGGTGGAAAAGGCGGGGAAAAAGCAGAAAAACAGCACTTTTCTCGGGAAATTTATCACCAAGCAAAAAGTGCCATTATTCGCCATTTTCAGTTTGAGGTGAAAACTTTTCGCCCATCCCTATCTCAGAGAACCCGGAAACGGCTGCAGCCCAGACTTTTGTAAGTTAAATTTAAACTAAATTGAAGCTTAAAATAAAAAATAATTAACGTTTTTATGGTATTGGATATGTCACCTAACTATTTATGGGATGTTGTCCATAGATGACACATCCACTTTAAAATGTTGTTCCAAGAGATGTCAGACTTTTTCCAGTGTAATACGATGCTAGTTCTTACAGCAGAGCAAATTCTGACAATGAGCTTGTCTTGAAATGTATTGACCGAGTCAGCTTTCGTACCAAGGAGGTATCACAAAATTAATTTCTTATGGAAAATCTGTGAAAGCAGGTTGTTAGTTTTATCCCTGATCAATTTTACTTATACAATAGTGCAAGCTTGGTTGGAATCAGATAATAAATGTGGAGCATCTTAAAGGATCGTTGTTAGGTTAAAGTGTTAGTAACATAGTAAATTAGGCTGAAAAAAGACACAAGTCCATCAAGTTCAACCTTCTCCTCATACCTCAGTAACTGAGAATTTTATAGCTTTCCTGCTACCAATAAAATGTCTTTATCAGACCTTCCTGATCTGCCTACTGATAAACAGTATAACTCTGTATGTTCCCTTTTGAAAGAAATGTATCTAATCTTCTCTTAAATGTATCCATTGTATCTGCCATAACTACCTCCCTGGGCAATGAATTCCACAATTTGAGAGACCTTACCTTAAAAAAACCCTTCCTATGCTGAAGTTTAAACCTCCTTTCCTCTAATCTCAAGGGGTGTCCCCTGGTCACCTGATCAGGCCTTGGAATAAATAGCTCACCGCAGAGATCCTTGTATTGACCTCTCATATACCTGTACAATGTGATAAGGTCTCCTCTTAGTCATCTTTTCTCTAGAGTAAATAAACCAAGTTTGTTTAGTCGTTCCTCATATGTCAAGTCCTCCATTCCCTTAATTAATTTTGTTGCTCTTCACTGTACCCTCTCTAGTATATCCTTTTTCAGAACCAGTGCCAAAATTGCACTGCGTACTCAAGGTGAGGTCTTACCAATGATTTGTATAATGGCAAAATAATGTTATCCACTCTTGCTTCTATACCTCTTTTTATGCAAGACAGGATTTTGTTTGCCTTTCCTACTGCTGTTTGACACTGGTCACTGTTTCCAAGTTTGTAGTTGACAAGGATTCCCAGGTCTTTTTCTATCAACGAGTCACCTAAAATTATTCCATTGAGTTTATAAGTAGCCTTGAGATTGTTTCCTCCCAAATGCATGACTTTACACTTACCCACATTAAACTTCATATTCCACATGTTTGCCCAATCTGACATTGTATGTAAGTCCCTCTGTAGAGAGAAAATATCCTGTCCTGAATTAATGACTTTGCATAATTTAGTATCATCTGCAAATATTGATATTTTGCTTTCTATATCTATTTCCAGGTCATTTATAAACATGTTAAAAAGCAGCGGACCCAATACTGAACCCTGAGGTACTCCACTCTCCACTTTAACTGTACTGGAGAATTTTCCATTTACAACCACACACTGTTCCCTATCCTTCAGCCAGTTTTGTATCCAATTGCAAAGGTTATCTCCTAGCCCCAATTTCCTTATTTTATACACCAGCCTTCTGTGTGGCACTGTATCAAATGCCTTTGCAAAGTCTAGATATACTACATCTACTGCCTTACCATTGTCTAGGTTGCTGCTTACCTCCTCATAGAAGCTGAAAAGATTAGTTTGGCATGATCTATTCTTCATAAAACCATGTTGATTCGTGCTAATGATTTTTGCATTTAGAAGAGCTTAAAAAGCTGAGCTAAATGCAAAAAAACATATTTCTCAAACTGCTATGGTTTAAGACAGAGCTTTCCAAACTTTTCATGTCGGTGACACACTTTTTAGACATGCATCATTTCGTGACACAGTAATTCAGTTTTGCCGGCAAACCGGAGGTTAAACTAATAATCCCTTATAAGAGATATGGACACATACATAAATTGTAATAAGAAGATGTATGAGGACAAAACATATCTCATGTAAACCTTTCATTCGTACTGCGGAAGGCATTAAGCATGTCGTGTGGTTTTTAAAATGGCGACATGAGAATGTTCAGCTACATATAAGCGCAAGATTCTCATGTTGCATTAGTAAATAGATAGCGCATAACTGATGTTAGAAGTACTGTCCGTCTTTCCTGTCTCATCTGCACCACAAGCAGAAGCAGCAGCCATGTGACAGGCAGCCTCGGCGCACAGGACACTCCAGCCTGGCAGCCCACAGAGAGGGCAGAGGTAGAGAGGAGGTGGCATCTCAAAAGATTTGTAACAGGTGGAGTGCCTCCGTGTGCTGCATACATATTTTGTATGCAGCACACAAAGGTACTCCAGGTGTTACAAATCTTTTGTGGCGCTCCAGCTGTATGCAGCACATGGAGGCAACCTCCCGCTGTGTAAATGCGACCATTAAGTAGTAGTGTTTTATCTCAGCTCCCAGTGTAGCTCGTGCTAGGGTTGAATGACAATCTTGCGCTGTGTAAACTGCACCTTTGCCTGTGACACACCTACACACTGCAGCCGACACACTAACGTGTCGCGACACACAGTTTGGAAAAGCACTGGTTTAAGAGATACAGGCATTTAAAGTTCGATGTCTCCTACTGACCGCTGTAAAGCTGTCAGCATGAGATCCGTGTCGGCCGACATGGAGGCACTTGAGCAGAGCCGCAATCTCGTTATTTACCACTAATCCTTTCATTGGAATGGCCTAAAATGAGTGCTTGAAAACCAGGCACATGTTTTAGACCATCCCAATGAAGGGATTTGTGGTAAATAACGAGATCGCGGCTCTGCTCAAGTGCCTCCGTGTCGACCAACACGGATCTCCTGCTGACAGCTGTCAGTAGGAGAGGTTAAACTTTAAACGTCTGTATCTCTTAAACCATAGCGGTTTGAGAGATACGTTTTTTTTTTTCATTTAGCACAGCTTTTTAAGCTCTTCTAAATGCAAAAAACTTTTTTTGTGGATGTTACTAACACTTTAAGATTTAGATTGCTCTTATGGATTTTTGGATGATGTGAACTGCACCTAAAAAAAAAAATCAAGTTTGGGCTGTAATAACTTGTGAATAAAACACATCTCAGCAATGGAATACCTTTGTTTAATTCAGGGGGATAAAGACTACAACATATTTTTTTCACATTTTAAGTATTATTAGCCGTTTAAGGTAATTTTGAGATAACGCTTTGATTGCTTTGCAATGCGCTGGAAACCTCTGGCATTCAGATGTTTAAATATAAGTTCCTCTTCCATTAAAAACACATGACCTTTACAAATATGTACATTTCCAGATCCTGTTTTTCGGCAGATGGATGGAACAGTCACTGCATTCTTTTGTTCCTGTTTGGTCTGTGAGCAGGTATCACGTGATTGTTATAACACGCTCTTTCACACAGAACAAGATTTTCAAGATTTTTTTTCCTTTTTTTTAAAGGGATAGTAATGTTTCATAATAAAAGCAGCTCTAATTAATCATCATAGTATTTGGACTTTGGATAGTGTTATTTCAATTCTGTCAGAGTTGTAGTTCAAGAGTAATTCAATGACAAAGTCTCCCCCTCCCGCCCCTTTTACTGATGTAACACTGCTCAGCCAGATCAGAAGGGAGGTGCCCAGATAGATTGCAGAGAGGGACAATCTTCAATTAAGATAAGGGAAAAATCTGAAAAGCTTGTCAAGGGGGGAAGGGCTTTCATTGTTCTCACAGTAAGAAGATTGTCCCCTGCTGTTATCTGTCTGGTCTAGCAACCAGATTCCACATCTGAGGGGAGGTGGCTTACACTAGGTAAGAGGGGAGGGAGGGGGAAACTATATGATTCAATTACTCTTGAACTACAACTCTGACCGTATTGAAATAACACTCTCTATGGCTGAAATACTATGAAGATTAATTGGAGCTGCTGTTTTTGTGAAAGCCCTTTCAAACGAACCCAAGATGTTATAAGACAATGAAAATGTAATGAATTGATATTAGTCTCTACATAGAAGCATACAAGCAACTGGTCAATCCAGGCTGCCTGCCTACTATCTTACAAAGATCTCATAATAGACTGTCCATCCCAGGCATGTTTTGAATTCCCTCGGCATATAACGTCCTATCACCGGGCTGTTTCAGGAGCAGGTCACCCTTTTTGAAAACGGTGTTTATTCACATAACATCCTCATTCTCTGACATTTGTCATAGTATCACAGGGTCCACATTGTAGTCCATTACACACTGAAATTCCCCAGTGGTGCAGACAGATGGCTCTGAACCGGTTTTCTTATCACAAGTTCCAGTGTATGATCTACTAGGTACGTGACACTCAAATTTGTCCCTTAGGCACCACGAACAGTGAAGAGATATGCGTTAACCTTTTGAATGCCAGTCTCCAACAACTAAAGACCCAAAGCTTGCCTACACCTGCATTAAGGAGAGAATAACTTACGGACTGTAGGAATTTAAAGGTTAGGAATGTCTTGTATAAATAAAATGTAATAATGTAGATATTAAAAAAATAAACCCATTGATGCCAGTCCGATGGTTTGAGAGATACGGTGATAAAGTTCCCCCTCCCTCCCCTGTCAGCGGTCTAGTTATGCGACTCGAGGTGGCTCTTCAGCAGAACCGAAATACCGCAATTTAAAAAGAAATACTTTATTGGAACGGTCTACAAAGTGTACATAGACTGTTCCAGTGAAGTATTTGTTTTTAGATTGCGGTATTTCGGCTCTGCTGAAGAGCCACCTGCCGGTCCCGGGACCAGGATCTTCTTCTGTCAGCTAAAGGCTGACGTCAGGGAAAGGGGACGGAGGGGGGAACTTTATCACCGTATATTACTTTTTATTTATACAAGACATTACTAACCCATTAAAGGGATAATAATATGTAAAATGTAAAAAAAAATATGTTGTAGGGTTTATCCCCCTGAGTAAAACAAGAGTACTCCCACTGCTGAAAGATGTTTCATTCAAAAGTTATTCATTTTCAAAGTTGATTTTTTTAGGTGCAATATCACAGTGGCCTGAAATTGTACAGTGGCGCTATTGCTACACCATCCTATGGAGATTTATGGTCCCGGGACCAGAGCTGTCCATAGGATCGTGTAGCAACAGCGCCACTGTACAATTTCAGGCCACTTTGATATTGCACCTAAAAAATTCAACTTTGAAAATTAATAACTTTTGAATGAAACACCTTTCAGCAGTGGGAGTGGTCTTGTTTTACTCAGGGGGATAAACCCTAAAACATATTTATTTTTTTACATTTTAAGTATTACTATCCTTTTAAAGGAGCATCCCTTTCAAGTAGGAGAGATCTTAGTGCATAGGCTCCACAGAACACCATAGGACTCCCACCTTACTGTATAACTCACCAGGACTCCAGTGTTTGATACGGACACATTGTTAACTCAGTGGATGCCAGAGATAACTCGGTGAATTGGAAAGCAATGTGTTTGAGACCGCACTAGTATACAATAGGTTAAAGGATTTAATTATGTTTCATCTGGGATTTCGTTGGAAATCAAATTGTTTAACCCCTTAACAACCGTCCGAAAGCTAAGGAACTCAGGGCATTTTTTTTTTTTTTGTGCTCCGATGGATTCAAGGATCCGCGAATGGCGTGCAGTTGCTCGGGGAGATGCCTGAATTCCATTATATACAGAACTATCATGGGTCCTTAATGGAAGTTTTCCCTTGACGGTTCTGGCACGTCATGGGTTCTTAAAGGGATAGTAATACTTCGTTTTAACTTTATTTTATTTTGTAGGCATTAAAAAAACATGAAGAACAATATAAGTCTTATCTCTCAAACCTTTATGGTTTGAGAGATATTCACAAGCAAAGTTTCCCCTCCCGCCCCTTTTACCTAGTGTAAGCTATCTCTTCTCAGATGTGGAATCCAGTCCATAGACCAGACAGATAACAGCAGGGGACAATCTTTTTCCTATGAGAACAATGAAAGCCCTGCCCCTCTTGACAAGTTTTTCAGGTTTTTCCCTTATCTTAATTGAAGATTGTCCCTCTCTGCAGTCTGCCTGGGCACCTCCCTTCTGATATGGCTGAGCAGTGTTACATCAGTAAAAGGGGCAGGAGGGGGTTACTTTATCATTGAATTACTCTTGAACTACAACTCTGACAGAATTGAAATAACACTCTTCAAAGTCCAAATACTATGATGATTAATCAGAGCTGCTTTTATTATAAAACATTACTATCCCTTTAAGGTGTTAACAGTTGGAGGAGGGGAAAAAAAACTCAAAGTGAATCATAGTTCTAGAGGGCACAAAGGAATGCAAGTGCAGGGTAGGGCACACCAGGCAACGTCACACAGCCAGACCTCTCTAAATGTGAAGTGCCAGGCACAATCGAGCTTTTGTATTAAAGGGATAGTAATGTTTCACAAAAACAGCAGCTCCAATTAATCTTCTTAGTATCTGAACCATGGAGAGTGTTATTTCAATACTGTCAGAGTTGTAGTACAAGAGTAATTGAATGATAAAGTATCCCCCTCCCGCCCCTTTTACCTAGTGTAAGTCATCTCCCCCTCAGATGTGGAATCTGGTCTCTTGACTGGACAGATAACAGTAAGGGACAATCTTCTTACTGTGATCATAAGGAAAAGCTCGCTCCCCTTGACAGGTTTTTCCTTATGATAACTTAAGATTGTCCCTCTCTGCGATCCATCCAGACAGTCTTGTTGCTCTAAGCTGAGCAGTGTTACATCAGTAAAAGGGGCGGGAGGGGGATACTTTATCATTCAATTACTCCTGAACTATAACTCTGACAGTATTGAAATAACTCTCCATGGCCCAAATACCATGAAGATTAATCGGAGCTGCTTTTATTTTGAAACATCACTATCCCTTTAAGCTCCTGTGTTGTTAGACAGGTCTCCACTGAATTGCAAAGCTATGCTTTAGAGACCTCTTTAGAATCGAAGGAAAGAGGCAGCAACCCCTGGCATCCCAGCTGTTGGGGACTACAACTCCCCCAGGTGGCTGGGGATGATCAGAGGTGTAGTCAACAACAGCTGGAATGCAAACAGTCGCTTAGCTCTGATTTAAGGGGGCCAAAATCCTATTTAACCCTTTGAATGCCAGAGCGGTAGCCAATGCGATGGCTACCTCTCTGGCATTCAAAGCGTTAAATGGATGGTTGTTTCAGATGGTACAGTTCTGCCCCAAAAATGTTCAAAAAAAAAAAAAAAACTTTATGCATACACTTCTATGTTGTCAACCCTGTGTGTTCCAGGGGGATGTGCAACTCATCAGATTAAACATGTAATTAACCCTTTGAGTGCCAGAGGAGTACGCAACGCACTGCTTTGCGATGCGTTGTGTACCCCTTTGGCACTCAAAGGTTTGAAGTAAAACTTCAACTGAAGTTCTGCTCTAAATGTAAAAATATGCTGGGGCAAAGGTGTGTCCTAAGGACAGGCATGACAGACAGAGAGGTTGGCAGAAACAGAATGGGTATCAACATGTCAACAAAACCCTCTGAAAGACACACCGTACCATTGGCCAGGATTTACTAACCCGCAAGATCCAGGCTGCCCAACCCCATAAAAATGTAAACAGATCTATTTTCTTCCCTTAAAATTCTAATCTACTCCCGTCTGTGTTGTTTGTAGGAAGCACTGCCCTTTTTAGAAAGCCAAATCTTACATAATATTCCGAATTGACTTGTAACTGTCCCTTTTGTTCTCGAATCCTGTTCCCTAGTGCCACCCACAGGTCAGAATCTAGGCGTTTCCTATAGCGAACACAAGTAAAGCAGAGATAGACAACTCTGGTCATCAAGAACTACCAACAGGGTTTCGGCACATATCTGCTTGATTACAGGTCGTGAAATTAAAAGTATCGGGGCACTGATTGATTCACCTGTACTGAAGAGTTCCTGAAACTATGTACTGTTATTTCTTAAAGGGACAGTAATACTTTGTTTTATCTTTATTTTATTTTGTAGGTATTAAAAAAAATATGAAGAACGATATAAGTCTCATCTCTCAAACCTTTATGGTTTGAGAGATATTCACAAGCAAAGTTTCCCCTCCCGCCCCTTTTACCTAGTGTAAGCCATCACTTCTCAGATGTGGAATGCAGTCCATAGACCAGACAGATAACAGAAGGGGACAATCTTCTTCCTATGAGAACAATGAAAGCCCTGCCCCCTAGACACGTTTTTCAGGTTTTCCCTCATCTTAATTGAAGATTGTCCCTCTCTGCAGTCTACCTGGGCACCTCCCTTCTGATCTGGCTGAGCAGTGTGTTACATCAGTAAAAGGGGCGGGAGAGGGATACTTTGTCATTGAATTACTCTTGAACTACAACTCTGACAGAATTGAAATAACACTCTCCATGGCCCAAATACTATGATGATTAATTGGAGCTGCTTTTATTATGAAACATTACTATCCCTTTAAAGGCCAGGACTGCTCTATAGCAAATATGGTCAACCAGTCACACTTGGACTACAACGCAATTTAAACAGATGGCATCTGCACACTATCCATTAGTATTAGTGGCAGGCAACCTTTGATTGGCGTTGTAGTCACCAATAGCTGGAAACCCAACAGCTTCCTACACCAGATCTATAAAAATCAATGACAAAGGACAGATGATTGTTTTGGTTAATAGAAACATGACATTTCTTTGTACAACAGGATGGCAAGAGAATGTGATGACAGCAAGATAAGCCTCTGCCATTACTTTACTCATCCATTAAAGCAGAACTACCACCGCTAACAAACTTGCCCCCAAATAATTCCCCATCTGGCGACTAGCTGCTCAGTAGCGCTAGTTGCCAGAATTATTACCGGATTAATGAGATTTATCCATTGCTCCTGGGCTGACAGGCAAGAAGGAGCGCAGACATCTTTCCATAGTGACGTCTGCGCGCCGGAGCTCAGTCCCTTTTTGAGCCGCACGGCTCCTAGCAACGCCTCCTAAGGCAGGCTGGGACTGACAGTGCAGGTGCTCAGACGTCACTATGGAAAGATGTCTGCGCTCTTTCCTGCCTGTCAGCCCGGGAGCAATGGATAATTCTCATTAACGCTGTAATAATTCTGGCAACTAGCGCTACTGAGCAGCTAGTCGCCAGAGGGGAATTATTGGAGGGCAAGTTTGTTAGCGGTGGTAATTCCGCTTTAAGTCTAGAGGAAAGGTGCTTTCATCAAAAACAAAGACAGGGAATTTTTAAAGTAAGGGCGGTAAAGCAATGGAATTCTTTGTCTCTGAATGTTGTGCTTGCAGACACTAACTGATTTAAAAAACAATGGATACCTATCTAGCATGGAGCAATACTGAAAACTATGACAGATGGCTTAAATGCAGATAGGATATTGATCCAGGGAAATATCTGACTGTCATTTGGAGACAGGAAGGAATTCATTTACCCGCTTGGGGCTTCATTCGAAATGACTTCAGTGGGTTTTTATTTGCCTTCCTCTGTATCAAAATTAATAAGTTCCTATCACCTGGCTGTTTCAGGAGCCTGTTACCCTTTGTGAAAACAGTCTTTATTCACATTACATCCTCATTCTCTGACATTTGTCAGTGTCACAGGGTCCACATTACAGTCCTTTACACACTGAAATTCCCCAGTGGCGCAGATTGTTTTCTGATCACAAGTTCCAGTGTATGATCTGCTAGATTTGTGACACTCAAATTTGTCCTTCAGGCACCACGAACAGTGAAGAGATTTACGGTAACCTTTTGAGTGCCAGTCACCAACAACTAAAGATCCAAAGTTTGATTACACCTGCATTAAGGAGAGAAAAAGGTCTACAGCCCGTGATTCAATGGATCATCCCTTTCAAGTTGGAGAGATCTTAGTGCATAGGCTCCACAGAATACCATAGGACTCCCATCTTACTGTATAACTCACCAGGAATAGAGTGTTTGATACTAACACATTGTTAACTCAGTGGATGCCAGAGATGTCCTCAGTGAATTGGAAAGCAATGTGTTTGAGACCTCACTATTATACAATAGGTTAAACCTTTGAGCGCCACAGGGGTAAGCAACCAGCCACTGTTGGACAACAACGCAATTTAATCAGATGGCCTCTGCACACCTATTGATTAGTCACCAATAGCTGGAGAGCAAACAAGACAAAGGACAGATGATTGTTTTGGTTAATAGGACCATGACATTTCTTTGTACAATAGGACAGCAAGAGATAATGTGATAACAGCAAGATAAGCCTCTGCCATTACTTTAATCATCCATTAAGTCTAGAGGAAAGGTGCTTTCGACAAAAACAAAGACAGGGAATTTTAACAGTAAGGGCGGTAAAGCTATGGAATTCTTTGCCTCTGGATGTTGTGCTTGCAGACACTTTAACTGCATTCAAAATAGCAATGGATACCTGTCTAGCACAGAACAATATTGAAAACTATCACAGATAGCTTAAATGCAGATAGGCTGTTGATCCAGGGAAATATCTGACTGCCAATTGAAGTCAGGAAGGAATTTTTTTTACCCAACTGGGGCTAGATAGGAAATGGCTTCAGTGGGGTTTTCGTTGCCTTCCTGTGGATCAACAGGGGTGTATTGGCATGGGCTGGATTCGATGGACACGTTTTTTTTTTCAGCCTTGTCAACTATGTTACTCAGATAACGGATTGAACCCACAGAGGGCAAACTGCAGTCAGAAGATGCCACCTGATGGCAGCACTCAGAATTGCACCTGAATTTAAACTCAGTCAGCTGTGATGTGCTGCCTCTTATGTGAGGAACACATGAAAAAGAACTGGTATGCACTTTTCTATGACTGCTTCTTTGTTTAGAGCCCCTCCTTAAAAGTCACACACCCAAGTCAGTCTTTATCATTTTATTTAACCACAACTGGTAGATTGTAGGAACACACTTTCATAGAACTAAAAATAAAAAAAAAAAAACAGGGTGGGGAAATTATACACTGAAATAGACAATTCCCATTCATCTGTGCAAGAGGGTGAGGTTTTAGGGGTGATGGAACCCCATCCTGAAACCGTATAGTGGGTGAGACTCAGCGCATGGTTTTCACAGGACTTTTGAAGTTGCTGGCTGCTTGGAGCTGGAGTTGGTATGCCATGGGGTGAATTTTGAAGCCATATAACCTAAGGAGAGAATGAGGGAGAAGGTGTAAGTATACATCTTATAAAGAGAAGCAGGGATTAACCCTTTCGCGTTCGATGACGTACACGGACCGTCACACTGGTCCGGCACTTAAGGACCAGTGATGGTCCTGGCACGTCACGTACTTTTACTCGCAGGAGAGGGGTGAGTAATACCGGGGGACTGAAGTCGATCGCTCCAAGACAGGAGCGATCTCTTTCAGTCACTCGTTCAGCGTGCTGGCACACGTGATCAGTCACATGGGGCGGCTCGTTGAACTTCCCTATCTGGTCCTTAAAGGACCACACACCCCGGGACCGCTGGTCCTTAAAGGGTTAAATAAGAATACTGGGCCTAATGTACAAGTAAGAAAATTAGGTGCACCGCTAGTAAAAGGAGTAAGGTGTTACTAAACACAGACTGGCACATTCCCTTTTAAAGGGGATCTCTCACCCCTATAAAAAATAGGCTTATTAGGTGTAGTATATAGTGATAATATTGAAAACGTTATTTAAAAAAAAAAAAAAAAAAAAAACTCTATTTGGGCTAAAATTATTGCTTACGGAGTGCCCTGCACCCTATTTCCATATACACTGGTCTTGCCGCTCTACCTCTGCTCCCTTCCCACTACCCAGCCTCCTCCAATGAGGGAGGCTTTCGGCCTGTAATCTGGAGCGATCTCATTGGCGAAATACACTGAATCATAGAAAAGAAACTAATCTAGAAAGGCCCAACATTGAATGGAAATAGAGTGAAAAAAGCCTGGAAATTCCTAATTAAAAAAGTAAAGTATACTGAAACAAACTTTATTATATTTTATCTAAAAAATGTAAACATGGTGAATTGAAAAAGAATTATACAGACAAAGGCAATGAACGTAAAGATGTGTGGCAGTAGGGCCGCAAATGGCCCCGCGCAAAGTAAATTAAATTAGATTTTTAACTCACTGAATGCTAGAGAGATCTCCAACATATTGCAAAGCAGTGGGTTGGAGACCTCTCTAGCAATCAAGGGGTTAAAATCCCCATTTAAAAAAAAAAATCAATGAAAATATGGGAACAATTTTTTTTTACTCCTGTGGTGCAGTTGGTATGCGTCAGAATTGCTCCAATTTGATTTGGTGACTAAGGCCCACTGCAGAAATAATAGCAAACACATATCTCACTACAGAGCTATTCACAAGAAAGGGAATGATACTATGTATGTTAACCCTTTGAGTCCATTGAGGTATCCAATGCATTGAAAGGCAATGTGTTGGAAACCTGTCACATCAGTAAAAGGGTTGGGAGGGGGATACTTCCCCTCCCGCCCCTTTTACTGATATAACACTGTTCATCTCAGAGCTGCAAGACAGTCCGGATGGATCTCAGAGAGGGACAATCTACAGTGATCATAAGGAAAAACCTGTCATGGGGGGCAGAGTCCACGTCTGAGGGGAGGGGGCTTACACTAGGTAAAAGGGGTGGGAGGGGGATAATTTATCATTCAATTACTCTTGTACTACAACTCTGACAGTATTGTAATAATACTCTCCAAGGCCCAAATACTATGAAGATTAATTGGAGCTGCTTTTATTATGAAACATTACTATTCCTTTGTTTTTATATCTACAAAATAACACAAACTTATAATGGGACATTACTAACCCTTTAACATCACACTATTGTTTTTCTATCCTATCTGCTAATAGCACTTTAATATGACTTATCCAAATTTAGACCATATTTATTGTCAAGAAAAAAAAACAAAAAAAACAAAAAAAAACACATTCGGCCAAAATAAATAAATAATAAAGTGAGGGCTAAAAGATTATTTTTTAATGAAAATACATTACATTAGAACATGACTGTAGATTAAACCACACCCACTTTTAAGACTGCTTTTTCCCCCTTTAACCCTTTGAGTGCCAGAGGGGTACGCAATGCTTTGCGTACCCCTCTGACACTCAAAGGGTTAACAGAGATGGTGGAATTGGATGCAAAAGAAGCAATGTGCTGCGTACCCCTCTGGCACTCAGATGCTTAACAGAGATGGTGGAATTGGATGCAAAAGACGGTAGTATGTCCAAGAATTGACAGACCATGGCATAATAATTTTTTCGGACTAATTACAGACCGTTTTAGTTACCACAACGTTTTGAACATTGTGTATAATAATCTTCCCTGCCTCGTAATGGTAAGAGGTTAACCCCATGGTTCCTGTGTCTCCGCAAGTTGATAAAATAACAGAAAGGTGTATAACAGCCCCCTAACATTTCAGATGCTTTCACCGTACCATCTTCTCCCTTATCCATCTTCTCCCTTATTCAACTGTTGTTCTCCCTCCTATCAATTCTATTCCATCCTTATATAGTCCCCCCTGCCCACAGTGATGGGTGTCTCACCTCGGGACAAACTGATTGGCTGGTCTCTTGGGCCGATATTCGGGATGAACCATGAAGAGCATGTGGGGGAATCCAGTGCCAAAATACGCTCCATCTGTGTGGTGATGACGTGAGGATTTGGGGGTGTAAACATCCATACACTTGGGACAGTACAGCTTCACCATAGCTTCTCCAGGGATATCAGAGAGACCTAGTGAAGGGGCAATAGGACTGGAATTCAGCAAAACAACAGTAAGAAGGTGGGCAAACCCAAAGTGAAGCAATCCCGGGGGCAAAACAATGGCACCATAGAGGACAAGCAGAATTTCCCCAAATTCCTGCTAATTTAAATGGGGCTTTTAACCCTCTAGATGCTACAGAGGTCTCCAACACACTGTATTACATCTCTTGCATTGAAATTGGTTAAAAGCCCCATTTCAGTCAATGGGGATTTTTATTTATCACCTATGGTGAAACTGGATTGCTCCCTGATTGCTCTACTTTTGACTGTGCATATGGCCCAAAGAGTCAGAAACGTAAAGGGATAGTATTACTTCAAAATTACTATCCCTCATATTGTAGACCTTAACAAACTGAGTTAAATGACACCAGCGGCATCTCTCAAACCTTTATGGTTTAAGAGATAGCCGCTTTCAAAGTTTCCTCTCCCCTGCGGTCATGTTAAAGGGAACAGTCACATGACAAACTTGTGTCCATTGGCTTTCATTAGTATAACTAGATCAGCGTTGCGTTTTTTTTTTTTTTTTTTTTTTTTTAACTCTTATTTACTTAGTATTGCAGATATTAAAACTTATAATGGGGAACTTCCGCCTTGTGTGACACACAGTATATGCAGCGCAGCAGAGCAGGACTGCCCACCTTCCTCCCAGCTGCCCCAGGGGGCGTGTTCACGCTTCTTGTTGTAGTTATATTAATGTGGTGTTGCGTTACAGCAAGCTCCATTTCCATGCTATTGAGCTTGCAAGTAAAAAAAAACAAAAAACAAAAAAAAAACAAACAAACAACGCTAACTTAGTTATACTAATGAAAGCCAATGGACATAAGTTTGCGTCATGTAAATGTTCCCCTTTAAAGCGGATCACCCTATACAAAGTCATTCCCTAATAATTAGGTAGATAGCAATATGCTATTATCGGACACAAGTACCAAGTTCTAAAGTAATCCTTCTATTTCTGAGACTGACAGTCAGGCTTATTGCTTTAGAGCCGTCTGCGCCGTCAGTCCCTTCCGGTACATTAAAGTACAGTGCAGCGCCTCCTAGAGGAGACCGGGACAGACCGCTCAGATGTCTCTAAGCCAAGAGGTCTGCGTACAAGCCTGGCCGTCGGTCTCAGAATAAGGAGGAGGATTACTTCAGAACCCGGTACTTGTGCCTGATTATAGCGCTCTTATGAAGCATATCGCTATATACCTAATTATTGGGGAATTACTTTATATAAGGTGATAGTTCCGCTTTAATTTGTGGATGGATTTATTTTTATGAATTTATATTTTTAACATAGTTTTGGTGTAATTCAGTCAGCTAAAGAGGTTCAGTTCGGGAGCAAACCAACTACACCCTGGAGGGATTTAAACTCCAGACTGATTTTTTTTTTTAACCCTTTGATTACTAGAGGTCGCCAACACATAGCAAAGCAATACATCTGTGACATCTCTAGCATCAAAAGCCTTAAATGTCGTAACCCTTTCAGTGCCAGAGGGGTATCCAACACACTGCAACGCGCTGGATACCCCCTCTGGCACTAAAAGGGTTAAACAACTAGAAATTGGGGACATTTGTGCTCTATGATGCAGTTGGCTTGCACCAGGATTACACCTCTTCAGCGTATCTAATTGTACATTATGCACTTACAACCAATTTATTTTGCTGGCAATAAAAGCAGAACTTTCAGATAATAGCAAGTTGCCATTTATTCATTAAATTCATGGCAAATAGATTGAAAATAGATGTCTTACCATAAAAAAAAATAAGTGTCTAAAGGAATCCGTCCCGTTTGGAGACCGGAACTGATGCTAGAGAGCAGACACCTTGTCTGTGCACATTCGCCGTCAGTCCTGGTCTCCGTAGAGTAGACTGCTTTGCACCATATGGTCACCAGAAGGGACTGACGGCACAGGCTCACAGACCGAACTAACCTGCCAATCAGTCCCGAAACGGGACGGATTCCTTTAGACACAAGTATTTTTTTATGGTAAGACATCTATTTTCAAGCTAGTCACCATGCATTTAATGAATGTATGGCGACTGGCTATTATCTGAAAGTTCCACTTTAAAGGAATAGTAATACTTAAAATGTAAAAAAAAATATGTTGTAGGGTTTATCCCCCTGAGTAAAACAAGGGAACTCCCACTGCTGAAAGGTGTTTTATTCAAAAGTTATTAGTTTTCAAAGTTGAATTTTTTTAGGTGCAATATCACAGTGGCCTGAAATTGTACAGTGGCGCTGTTGCTACACAATCCTATGGACAGCTCTGGTCCCGGGACCATAAATCTCCATAGGATGGTGTAGCAACAGCGCCACTGTACAATTTCAGGCCACTGTGAAATTGCACCTAAGAAATTCAACTTTGAAAACTAATAACTTTTGAATAAAACACCTTTCAGCAGTGGGAGTTCCCTTGTTTTACTCAGGGGGATAAACCCTTCAACATATTTTTTTTTACATTTTAAGTATTACTATCCCTTTAATACATTTTCACAATTAAACAAAGACAGAAAAAAAATTTAATTGATTTCAAACGTGCGATAAATTTGCAAAATCCCCACAGCAGACATGATCTTACAAAATTGCACATGGCACAAACAGGAGAAAAAGGAGACAGATAACATTTTAAAGTTCCCCTCTCCCTGTTGTTAGCTGTAAAGGAGATCTGAGTCGGCTGACTCGAGGCGGCTCTTCAGCAGAGCTGAAATACTGACATCTACAAAGAAATACTTTATTGGAACGGTCTACAAAGTGTGCCTGGTTTGCTGTAGAGCCGCTAGCTGGTCCTGGGACCGGGATCTCCTTCTGTGCGACATCAGCACAAGGGGAAGGTGGGGGGTACTTTATAACCTTATATCTCTCAAACCATAAAGGTTTGAGCAATATAACTTGCTCCGCATAATTTATTTTTGTTAAAACTACAATACTGCCTAAATTTAAATCTGGACATTACTAACCGTAATTACTAACATCTAAAGTCTCAGTAATGTCCAAAAAAAATTCTTTGCATTTAGAAGAGCTTAAAAAGCTGAGCTAAATGCAAAAAAAAAACCGTATCTCTCAAACCGCTATGGTTTAAGAGATACAGGCATTTAAAGTTTGATATCTCCTACTGACAGCTGTAAAGCTGTCAGAAGGAGATCCGCGTAGGCCGACACAGAGACACTTGAGCAGAGCCACAATCTCATTATTTACCACAAATCCCTTAATTGGAATGGTCTAAAATGTGTGCCTGTCCATCCTATGAACAGCTCTGGTCAATTGACCATAAATCTCCATAGGATGGTGTACCAACAGTGCCACTGTACAATTTCAGGCCACTGTGATATTGCCCGTACAGAATTCAAGTTTGAGCTATAATAACTTTCGAATAAAACACCTCTCAGCTGTGCACGTGCCCTTGTTTTACTCAGGGGGATAAACACTAAAATATATATATTTTTTACATTTTAAGTAGTACTCTCTTTTTAAAATCCCCATTTATAGGGAATTTTAATTTCCTCTCTGTGGTGCAGTTGATTTACTCTAGAAATTAGCCTTTTTATCCTTATTTTATTGCACCTTCATGTCCAAGGACCTTATAATGATGATGATGATAATAATAAAAAAAAAAAGCAAAAGAGGAGTCATTCTGGAGCAGACCAACTGCACCAAAAGATGAAAAAATTAAAAATTCCAGTAAACTTAAATGGGAATTTTATCGCATTTAGTGCTAGGAAGGTATCCAAAGTCTTGCGAGAGAGCTCTAGCAATATAGGAGTTAAAGCGGAATTTTCACTCAAATGAAAGTGCCCCCAAATCATTATACACAGTGATACGCATATCCTTACTTGTATCATCCAGAAAAAGTCCAGCAATATTGATAAACTTGTTCTAAGAAGCACAGGCAGGCATCTTGCTGTAGAGGCATCTGCACACCCGCAACGTCAGTCACTTCCTGTACCTTAAGGTACAATGCAGCTCCTCCTAGAGGAGACCGGGACGAACAGCACAGATGAACAGATGTCTCTAAGTCAAGATGTCTGCGCTGATGCCTGTATGTGCGTCTTGGAACAAGCTGGATTTCTTAATAACGTTGGATTTATTAAGTATAATACTAGCACTGATATGCGTATCGCTATGTGCATAATGATTTGGGGGGGGGGGGGGTGCGCCTTAATTTGAGTGAAAGTTCCGCTTTAAAAACCCCATTCATATTAAAAGGGAGTTAAGGGAATCCCCCCCCATGGTGTGTTGGTTTCTTCTGGAATTTCTCATCATATCCTTTTTGCATGAGGCTTCAATTGCTCTGATTACAAAGGAAGAACGAGTTAAAGGGACATTAACACCAACATACCAAAGTGTCCCCATTGCCTGTATACAACAAACATCATGAAGCCTCCTAAAGTTTTCTGGGGGTCTCTGTGCACCCCTGCAACCACTACTTAGATGACCTCTCTCACTCCTTTCTAGAAATGCTTCAACTACTTCCAGGAGCACGGCCAGGGATCCGCAGGTCACACATGGAAACCTGTCATGCATCATTATGGAGAAAGCCAGATTGAAATCTGGTCAAACAAGGATGTAGGCTGCTGCCTCTCACTTCATTGGGTTCTCCATGTGGCGCACAGAGACCCCCAGGAAACCTTAGGAGGCTCCATGATGTTTGTTACAAACCAGGCACACCTTGTACACCGTTCCAATGAAGTACGTATTTCTAAAGAGAGCAATTTCGGCTCTGCTGAAGAGCCTCCATCTGGTCAAATGACCAGATTCTGCAGCCGACAGCTATGCCCTGCCTTGTGAAACTGCCAGGAAGATGTAACTTTAGAAAGGTGCATCTCTCAAACAAAGGTCTGAGAGATAAGAATTACATTGTTGTTTATACTTTTTTAATCTCTACAATATGAAATAATCATAAAATGTACTGTTACTATCCCTTTAACCCCTTAAGGACCATGGGACATATTATATATATATATATTTATTATTGCATTCAATTCAAGGATCCCAGATCGGTGTGCAGCCATGCGGGGACCTCTTAATTCAATGACGTGCCAAGACTGTCGCTAGTCCTTTAGTGCAGGACAGCCGTGATGGTCCTGGCATGGCATTGGTCCTTAAAGTGGAACCATCACCCAAATTAAAGTTACCCCAAATAATAATGCACATAATCATACCCATACTAATATTATCTGGAATAAGTCCAGCGATATGGATAAATCCAACTGAGACAGTCTGAGACAGCCAGCCAAACATCTTGCTGTAGCGGCATCTGTGCTCCTGCACCTCCAGTCCCTTCCTGTACCTTAACTCCTTCGCGTCCGGTGATGTACCCGGACCGTCACGCTGGTCCGGCACTTAAGGACCAGTGACGGTCCTGGTACGTCACATACTTTTACTCACCGCGCTCCTGCAGGAGCGCGGTGAGTAATTCCGGGGACTGAAGCTGATCACTCCAAGACTGAACTGATCTCTTTCAGTCCCTCGTTCGGCGTGCCGCCCCATGTGATCAGTCACGTGGGGCGGCACGCCATAATTCCCTATCTGGTCCTTAAAGGACCACACACCCCAGGACGGCTGGTCCTTAAGGGGTTAAGGTACAATGCAACGCCTCCTCACCTATCCTAGAGGAGACCGGGACGAACAGTGCAGGAGCACAGATGTCTCTCTGGTAAGAAGACTGCATTGACGACTGTGCTGATGCCTGCCTGCGCGTCTCAGAAAGAGTTGGATTTGTCAATAACGCTGGACCTATTCTGGATAATACCAGTACGGATATATATGCTTATCTTTATGCGCATAAATATTTTGGGATAACTTTCATTTGGGTGATACTTCCGCTTTAAGGGGTTATATACAGGTATTAGGGACACAACCGTTTAAAAGGAAATGAAGTGGAAAAAATGTTATTGGAGAACAAAAAGAGGAAGAAAACATGGAGAGAAGAGTTATAGGACAGGCTAATGGTACAGAGCGAAAGACAGAGATGAACAAGAGAGACTAGGTAAGAAAAACATGAGCGAGAGGGAATGGACAGAAGCAGAGAGAAAAAAAAAAAAAAAAAAAAAAAAAGAAATGTGACAGGGAGGAGAGAGGAGGACAGACATAAATCACTTACCAATAGGAAGCATGGGCTGGTTCTCACAGTACACTCTGGGACAATAGCCGAAATCTCCCTGCTGGTACTTCTCCAACTGCAGAGAGACACACGCAGTGAGCACAATATACAGACAGATACTGAGAGCAGCAAGCCAACTGCACTACAGGAGGCAAATAAAAATCCCTCTTGATTTAAATGGAGCTTTTAACTCCTAGAATGCTAGCACAGTCAGAAACACATTGAGAGACCTCGCTTGCATTAAAGAGGTTAAATGCCACATTTAAAATCAATGGGTATTTTTTGTTCCCTATAGTGAAACAGAACGTCTCAGAGTCCATTCTACATATAACCCCTAGTGTCACATTTGTACAGTGAACTGAGCTGTTTTGTGTGAGGATTCAGGGATGTAATAGAGGAACATAAAGAGCCAGAGATCAACACTAAATTAATTAAAGGGACAGTAACATATATATATATACATATCCTATATAATAAGCTAGGATGAAGCCATCTTGCACAGTAGAGACTGCCCACTCTGCAGTCATGCGTAGTACAAATTGCCCGAATGCACAGCGACTGATACAAAGAGGGGCACTCCGAATTCAGACCGGAGTCCTCTCCGCGCACCTTCCTGGTCCAAATTTGGAGCACCCCGCTTGGTATCTGCTGCGGTGCATTCAGGCAGTCTGTACTGTGCATGACTGCAGCGCGGGCAGTGAGCAGAGATGCTCCGGGCACCAGTCGAGTAAAACAAGGGAACTCCCACTGTTGAAGGTGTTTTATTAAAAAGTTACTGCCACTCCTCAAACTTGAATTTTTTTAGGTGCAGTATCTCAATGGCCTGAAATATTACAGTGGCGCTGTTGCTACATCATCCTATGGACATCTCTGGTCAGATGACCATAAAACTTCATAGGATGGTGTAACAACAGCGCCACTAACATTTCAGCCCACTGTGATACTGCACCTAAAGAATTCAAGTTTGATCTCTAATAATGCTTGAATAAAACACCTCTCAGCAGTGGGGGTATCCTTGTTTTATTCAGGGGGATAAACAGTACAATTTATATTTTACTTTATATTAAGTGTTACTATCCCTTTACCAACAGGGACATTCGACAGGAAAGTCCTATGTACCAGACAAATTATAGATTACAATAAAGGGGATCTATCACCCCTATACAAGTTAGTCTTAATAGGTAGGTTATATATCAAATAGGTGTAATATTGTAGTATTTTCTCTTTTAAAAATCGCTGTTTCTTTGAAATTTAATTACTAATAAGGCCCTGTCCTCTGCTTCTGGATAGACTGCAGTTACCAGCTCTGTACTGCAGTCTGTCACTCTTTCTTTGCTCCCCTCCCTCTATCCAGCCTCCTCCAATGACAGATTTCTGCCTGTAAGCTGGAGCGATCTCTAGCCAATGAGAGAGAGTTCCAGCTTACAGGCAGAAATCATTGGAGGAGGCTGGATAGAGAGGGAGGGGAGTAGAGGAAGAGTGACAGACTGCAGTACAGAGCAGGTAACCGCAGTCTGTCCGGAAGCAGAGCGCAAGGCAGTATTTAATAATTTAAAATTGCTGTTTGGCTGAAATTTAAAGAGAAAATACTACAATATTACACCTATTCACTATATAACCTACCTATTAAGACTAACGTGTATGGGGTGATTGATCCCCTTTAAAGCTCCAGAAGTCTACAGCCCTCTATAGTGACTAACTGGCAAAATGAAAGGGGAGGGAGAAGCAGAATTTGAGAAATGAGGGAAAGGTCAGGGGAGGCAGAGAGAAGCATGTGGGTGGGGATGCGGCATAGAATAATAGAAGGAAGACTGCGAGCTGCCATGTGCCCTGAACACATAACACGGATTATCATAACAGATTATGGAGAAGGCATACTACTTCCAAGTGCTAAAAGGAGGCGTGCAAACCACAGAGCACAATATATGGAACAAAGTCCGATCCACCCCATTATAAGATTACCCTAGAAGACTTCTACTCCAGCTTCTTCTACCCTAGATGACTTCTACCCCAGCTTCTTCTATCCTGGGTGACTTCTACCCCAGCTTCTTCTACAGCCACTTAGCAGAATAGGAAACACAGTATAGGTGCAATTCTGAATCAAAACTACTGCTCCATAGGTGAGAAATTAAAATGTCTATGGACTTACAAGGGAATTTAATCCTCTGAATGACAGAGCGGTCGCCAACATGTACTTTGCTAGAGAGGTCTCCAACACATTGCAATCAAGGAGTTAAAAGCCCCATTTAAATACATGAGAATTTGTGGAATATTTATAGTTCTTTTTCTCCAGGAACTGCACCTCTTTAGCTCTGAGATTTATAATAACTGTATGTTCCAACATTTTTTTTTTAATTCAAAAAGCTTTATTACTTAAAGGGATAGTAATACTTCATTTTAACTTTATTTTATTTTGTAGGCATTAAAAAACATGAAGAATGATATAAGTCTTATCTCTGAAACCTTTATGGTTTAAGAGATATTCACAAACAAAGTATCCCCCCCCTGTTCAACCAAATCAGAAGGGAGATGCCCAGGTAGACTGCAGAGAGGGACAATCTTCAATTAAGATAATGGAAAAAGCTGAAAAACTTATCAAGGGGGGAAGGGCTTTCATTGTTTTCATACAAAGAAAATTGTCCCCTTCTGTTATCTGTACTGTCATACAACCAGACTCACATCTGAGAAGAGATTGTTTACACTAGGTAAAAGGGGCGGGGAGGGGAACTTTGCTTGTGAATATCTCATAAACCATAAAGGTTTGAGCGATAAGACTTATATCATTCTTCATGTTTTTTTAATGCCTACAAAATAAAATAAAGTTAAAACGAAGTGTTACTATCCCTTTAACAGTAAAAACAGCATTGCAAAACAGAAGGATTAACTCTCGGTAGTCTTGTTTTTACACCAAAATCTGGTGCAAAACAAAGTAGACTCTAGTGTGTTAACCCACTGAGTGTGACACTCAAATGGTTAATCACTGTACTTTACAATGCCATGTTTTTAAAGTGATAGTAATGTTTCACACAAAAGCAGCTCTGATTAATCTTCATAGTATTTAGGCCTTGGAGAGTGATATTTCAATAATGTCAGAGTTGTAGTTCAAGAGTAATTGAATGATAAAGTATCCCCCTTCAGTCCTAAGCCACCTCCCCTCAGATGTAGAATCTGGTCTCTTGACAGGACAGCTCACAGCAACAGGCAATCTTCTTACTGTGAGTATAAGTAAAACCCCACCACCTCTTAACAGGTTTTTCCTTATGTTCACTGAAGATTGTCCCTCTTTGAAATCCATCTGGACACTCCCTGCTGCTCTAAGCTGATCAGTGTTACACTAGGTAAAAGGGGCGGGAGGAGGATACTTTATCATTCAATTACTCTTGTACTACAAATCTGACAGTACTGAAATAACACTCTCCATGGCCCAAATGCTATGAAGATTAATTGGAGCTGCTCTTCTTGTGAAACATTACTATCCCTTTAATATGAATATGAAGTTTTTTTGTGGGGGAGGGGGAAGATGTGTACCAGAGCATACAGTATATTACATGTTGTTCACTTTCAGTTGTGTTTCAGTTTACTGGGTGGATTTTCAACAAACTGGCTCCTTTCCTTCAGTGAGTCTGATGTAATTGTGAGATTCTTAGACATACCAACCGCACCAAACAGGATATAAATGATTGTGTTTTCTAAAACCACTTACCATTTCAACTCACAAACAGACCAATTTGGGACCAAAAAAATGTAAAAACAAGTTACTGCAGTCAAGACAAGATAAAAATGTAGTAGCTTGTCATTTTAACTTAAAGGGATAGTAATACTTCGTTTTAACTTTATTTTATTTTATAGGCATTAAAAAAACATGGAGAATGATATAAGTCTTATCTCTCAAACCTTTATGGTTTATGAGATATTCACAAGCAAAGTTCCCCTCCCCGCCCCTTTTTCCTAGTGTAAGCCATCTCTTCTCAGATGTGAGTCTGGTTGTATGACAGTACAGATAACAGAAGGGGACAATTTTCTTTGTGTGAAAACAATGAAAGCCCTTCCCCCCTTGACAAGTTTCTCAGCTTTTTCCATTATCTTAATTGAAGATTGTCCCTCTCTGCAGGCTACCTGGGAATCTCCCTTCTGATCTGGTTGAACAGGGAAGGGATACTTTGTTTATGAATATCTCTTAAACCATAAAGGTTTCAGAGATAAGACTTATATCATTCTTCATGTTTTTTTAATGCCTACAAAATAAAATAAAGTTAAAACGAAGTATTACTATCCCTTTAAATTTAAGTTAAAAGAACGTAATACTGTTAAACATCTAGTCCTCATAGTAATAAGACCAAAAAATAAATGTAATGAGCAAGTACCACCCTGCGGACTGAGCTGTCAGGATGACATTCACACTCTGTATTCTGTATGCTGGTGCATCCGCATTCTATCCACATTCAGCTCATACTTGTGCATGTGTCAGCGTAAAAATACGCAGATTAGGAATTTTCCACTGTTACAATGGACAGGTTATAATAAAAGCAGGGGTAATCAATTGTTGGCCCTCCAGCTGCTGAGGACTGCAACTCCCAATCAAGAGCTGGTTGGGGATGATGGGAATTGTAGTCCTCAACAGCTGGTGGTCACAAAATTGACTAGTCCTACCATAAAAGGAAGGTTGGGTAAAGGGTGATTATGGCCTAGGAATAAGCGGCTCTTATTTTAAAGCGGAACTACCACCCCTTCTAAACTTGCCCCCAAATAATTACCCATCTGGCGACTAGCTGCTCAATAGTGCTAGTCACCAGACTTATTACCTGGTTATAGAGAATTCCTACTGCTCCTGGGACTGACAGCCAGGAAACAGTGCAGACATCTTTGCACAGTGACGTCTGCGCACCCGTACTGTCAGTCCCTTTCAGTGCCATGCGGCTCCTAGCAACGCCTCCTAGAGACGACTGGGACTGACAGTGCAGGAGCGCAGACGTCACAATGCAAATATGTCTGCTGTGTTTCCTGGCTGTCAGTCCCGGGAGCAGTAGGAATTCTCTATAACGCAGTAATAATTCTGGTGACCAGCACTATTGAGCAGCTAGTCACCAGATGGGTAATTATTTGGGGGCAAGTTTAGAAGGGGTGGTAGTTCCGCGTTAAGCCTTTCAGTGCCAGAAAGTTATCCAAGGCATTGGATATCTCTCCGGCACTCAAAGGGTTAAACAAGAGGCTTTCCCAAAGTATGAGCGTTTCATTCAGCAGATCTATCTATATACTATATTTTTATCTTTTTTATTTTTACGTTGGATCTTTCTTGTAGCCTATAGCTGGATAAGAACATTTTGTTATCTGTAATGCTTATAAGGTTCTATAGAATAATGGGTAGAGCCCTCTGTAGGTTTATATCATTCATACTATGGAAACATATTGTATTGTGGCCTAAAATAAATACAAATGGAGCTCATCAAATACAAGCAACTGCAGATACAATGCTGCTGCTATGTAAGACCCCTTGGGTCAGAGTCCTCTCCAAGCTTTGGAATGAGCTGAACACTCTACCATCTAAGGGGTTAAGTCAACTAAGCACATTTATCCATAGGCACAATTCCCCTTTATTGGGGTAATTTTATTTCCTGACTAGGAAACATAAGGAATTTCCCTGAACCACCACGTGCATGTGTATCAGTTGTATAAATTACATACAGTAGACTGGTACAATTAAAGTGATACCTTTATTGGCTAACTGATGATGCAAGTTCATAATATCGTAAAGCCACTCAGCCAATAAAGGTATCATTTACCTCTACCGGTCTACTGCTAACACGGAGACACCTTTTACCTATATTACATATAATCTCACCATCTGGGCAATGCCACGATTAGTCAGTATATAGCGAGCATGAATCAGTCCATACAACATCTCCGCTGCTTGCTCAATGAGGTCACTCTGGTTAGGATTATCTTCTAATTCCTCATCTGCAAGAGAAAGGGACAGGGAGGTCAGAAGTAATGCAGGAGTGTAAGCAGAGCGGCTTGAGCAATGACGATTCCAAAAGGGACAGCAGCACTTTGTATCAGTTATTTCGGTTTTTTGCTTCCTTTCATTTTGTGTTGAACACCCTCTATCTGCAGTCTGTAAGAAGCCAATGACTGAACTGTACCGAGTTTAATGGGATAGTAACGTTTCAAAAAAAAAACCCCAGCTCCAATTAATCTTCACTGTATTTGGGCCATGGAGAGTGTTGTTTCAGTACTGTCACAGTTGTAGTTCAAATGTAATTAAATGATAAAGTATTCCCCTCCCACCCTTTTTACCTAGTGTAATCTGCCTCCACAGATGTGGAATCTGGTCTCTTGACTGGACAGGTCACAGCAAGGGACAATCTTCTTACTGTGATCATAAGGAAAACCCTGCCCCCCCCCCCAACAGGTTTTTCCTTATGATCACTGAAGATTGTCCCTCTCTGTGATCCATCTGGACAGTCTTGCAGCTCTGAGGTGAACAGTGTTACATCAGTAAAAGGGGCGGGAGGGGGATACTTTATCATTCAATTACTCTTGAACTACAGCTCTGACAGTATTGAAATAACAATCTCCATGGCCCAAATACCATGAATCGGAGCCGCTTTTTTTCGTGAAACATTACTATACCTTTATAAACAGTCTATAGACTGTATCCGACCTACAGGACTTATTTTGTTCACCTCTATTCTAATCTCCCTCTCTGACAAAAAAAAAAAAAACAGGTACAACCCATTAGAAAATATGCATACAGCAAACAAACTAACTATTGATACAATTCCCTGTTTGCTTATCCATTCTTATGTTGATCAATGTACTTTCTAGTATGTGTGTTCAGTATGCCCAATGGTGGTGGTGGTGGGTGGGTGGGGGTGTGTGTGTGTGTGTGTGTGTGTGTGTGTTTTTCACAAGGAGCAACACTACACAGAGCAGCAAATAAAGTCATGCAGTGGTTGATAACAGCCACCACATGATATCCAGTTTCATACAGTGTGACATGATGGTTATACAGAGCATCAGCCCTGGTAAGATCTACACATATGAGCACATCAGGAACAGGCCTCACCTGGTTCTAGGTCCAATATCATGTCCAGCGCTTGTCTATAATGTGGGACTTGCTCATTGAGCCCTGTCAGGTTAAACTTATCCTGAATGTAATCTTCATCTACCTGCAAGAGAAAGAATCTGTCAACTCCATCACTGGGATAATGGAGATCAGGGGAAGGCACTCATCAGCTGTACGAACAATAGAAGCTGTAGTCTTTATGAGCAGGAAAGCCAGAGGTTGCCTTCCACTGATATAGGTACAAGCATTAAAGAGGAGGCAGTAATATCCCAAAATTTTTTTTACAGTTATGCAGAGTTTAAAATATGGATAAAATCTCTCCAAACCCTATCTCTCAACCCGCTATGGTTTGAGAGATATAGGGATTCAAAGTTCCCCCTCCCTCCCGCTTCTCCTAATGTCAGCTTTTAGCTGACACAGCAGGAGATCCCGGTCCGGGACCAGCAGGCGGCTCTGCAGCAGAGCCGAAATCACGGTACTTAAAAATAATTCATTCATTGGAAAGATCTACAAAGTGTGTTTGCAAACCAGGCACAATTTTTAGACCTTTCCAATGAATTAATTATTTTTAAGTAACGCAATTCAGGCTCTGCTGCAGAGCCTCCTCAAGTCGTACAACTCGATTCTCCTGCTGTCAGCTTTAGAGCTGACATGAGGAGAAGGGGATGGAGGGGGGAACTTTGAATCCCTATATCTCTCAAACCATAGCGGTTGGAGAGATAGGGTTTGGAGCGATTTGATTAATATTTTAAACTCTACATAACTGTAAAAAATGTTTTGGGACATTACTGTCCCTTTAACAAACATGGCGCAGGTGTATGAGAACAATACAGGAACTGGCACCTCTACAACAAGAGTTGACCCTTTGAGTGTCAGAGGTGTGTAACAAACCGCAAAGCAATGTGTTGCACGGACCTCTGGCACTCAAAAGGCTAAAACCCTTGGATCAGGTAAACAGATGGTGCTGAGAGGTCAGCGGAATTTCTAGAACAGAGTATAAAAGCTTTGGCTCTGTAGACATTTCTACATCTCCAGAACTGTATGCATGTCTTTTGATTTGAGCACCCAGGCAATATGTTACGTGTTACAGTGAGTGCAATCCCACATACATGAAATATACACATACATAAATTCCCCTTTGCCGGGGTACTCGCATTTTTTTGAAGAAAAGGAATGAACATCTGTATTGAGCACTTGGGGGACAAAACAGTACTAAGCAAACCAACTGTACCCTAACAAATTAAAATTTTGATTGATTAAATGGGGCTTGTAACCCTGTGGGGGCTGGTAAACTCTGTCAGAAGATTAAAGGGATAGTAACGTTTCATAATAAAAGCAGCTCTAATTAATCATCATAGTATTTGGACCTTGGAGAGTGTTATTTCAATTCTGTCAGTTGTAGTTCAAGAGTAATTCAATGACAAAGTATCTCCCTCCCGCCCTTTTACTGATGTAACACTGTTCAGCCAGATCAGAAGGGAGGTGCCCAGGTAGACTGCAGAGAGGGACAATCTTCAATTTAAATAAGGGGAAAACCTGAAAAACTTGTGAAGGGGGGAAGGGCTTTCATTGTTCTCATAGGAAGAAGATTGTCCCTTCTGTTATCTGTCTGGTCTATGGACTGGATTCCACATCTGAGAAGAGATGGCTTACACTAGGTAAAAGGGGCAGGAGGGGAAACTTTGCTTGTGAATATCTCTCAAACCTTAAAGGTTTGAGAGATAAGACTTATATCGTTCTTCATGTTTTTTTAATGCCTACAAAATAAAATAAAGATAAAACGAGGTATTACTATCCCTTTAAGAGGCTGGTAATAACAAGGAGACTGCAGTGGGTTTGGGTTCTTAGAACTTCTAGGGCTAAACATCTCACCTCACAGAAGAACTCGTTGCCTCTTAAACCGCAGAACCAACTGATCCATGACACCTCCTCCGAACTACTCATCTTCCACTCTGAGGAATAAGAACTGGAGAAGTCTTATACGGAAGAGGGGAAAATAAGAGAAAATAGGTAGCAAAGGTGGAAGCACGTGAAAATACAGAGGCGGTGGTTGAAAGGTCAGCATAAAAGCTACAGAACTGTCATGGTGCCGAGACTTTAGAGACAGCAGCACAGCAAAGCATATATCAGAAGTTAGAAGGTCATTTTCAGACATTGAGGTAAGAACACAGATAAGAGAAATAAGGTGCCAAGGGTCATACGGAGCCATCCGGAAAGAAATTAAAAGGTATATAGAGTCAACAGAGATACAAAGAGATCCAACAGGGAAAGGTGGGGGGAATTCAGAGGCATATATATATAGCCAACAAGGACTGGCAGGGAGTTTAATGCCATTTATTGCCATCATGGACTGGTAAGGGGCACTCAAAGGGACATCATCATCTAAAACTAAATAGGATTCATACCCTTCTACATATCATGTACAGTATTTTTAAATATCATTTAATGGGTTGATACACCCCACAATATATTAGAAACATGCTTCTTTTATTCATCTGCATGAAGCTGTGCCTAACCACTTGACACCCCCCCTTCTTTATACAAGTGAATATGGCAATGTAGTAGGCATAATTTAGGTAAATAAACAAACATTTCACACTCTTTATAGCTTTAACAGGCCTGATAAAAAATGGTCACTTTTACTTTCTATTTTTAATTATTTGAGAAATTACAAAAGGAGAAAAAATGCTGTCTAGGAGAACATACTATTTTAATGGGTTTGAGAACTTTTTATTTTTGTGATAATGCCCTTTTAACTGGAAAACGAAGCGAAGATGGACAGGTGGGGAGATCACAAGTACCCAAATGATATCAGAAAACAAGTAGCATGTGTTACCAGGAAGAGAGAGATATCAGAGTCAGGCAAGTAGTTCATGTGCAGGTACAGATATCTGACTAGCAAAAGTTGGCGTTTACAGTGTACACACATTTATGGTGACGGGAGAAAAGCTGTTGGACAAAGACATTCAGAGGCAGAAAGATACATTTGGGGAAAACCGTGAGTTTAGGGATAAATGTAGGCATTGGGTACAATTAAAGATAGGGAGAAAGACAACTAGATCCATGGACATAAGCAGCAATATTTGGTGAGATGTACTGACTTCAGGAGTACAGAAGTTAACCTTTTAAAGGACCAGAGGTTTAAAATATATGGGGCAGTTACATAAATAAGGGGACAGACAGGAAACACTGGGCACAGACCTACAGATATCTAACTGATGCAACCCAATGGACCTTATGTATAGAAGCAATCTGGGGCAAGACAACAGCAATGCAATACACAAACGTAAAACCTCTCTAGCATTCAAAGGATTTAAAAGACCCATTTAAATCAATGATATATTTTTATTTTTCTGTATAGTGCAGGTGCGTTGCTGCATGATTGCACTTCTATTGCCTGATGAATGAGGACCAGTGGGTCCATGTGTATATAAAGGCATCTGGGGCAGACGGATTTATCAGATGCAGACTATAAATGTATGTATGGGACATAGTGGTGAGATTCATCAGCTGCTACTAACTACAAATCCCCGGCGTGGGGTGATGGGAGTTGTAGTCAACAACAGCTGCAGGGCCTCAAGTTGCCTATGTATGATATGGGGAAATGTATGAATCTGGGGCAGTCAGAGTCACCACGGGGAACAGATACCCGCGGAGCAAACAGAATTCGCCCAGAGACAGGGCACATGAATCACGTAAAACCTCCTCGACACAGACCTGTCAGCCCCCGCTGCTCGTTGTTTATACGGCGGTCTTCACCCGGCACACAATCACCGCCTCACTCTAGGCCCGGTCCCTTAGCTGTGCGCAGGCGCAAACCGGAACGGAAGCGGAAGAACAAGACAAGTTTCCGGTCCCGCGAGGAATGCTGGGAGATGTAGTCAGTGTATAGTGAATGCAGTATGTGCAGTAGACATGTCCTTAGGGGCAAGTAGTGTGGTTAGCCTACTGAATAGACGTGTTGTAATTCTGGTGCAAAGCAGGATTCCCAGAGGGAGAATACCTATTGATTTAAATGTGTTTTCATTCATTGAATGTTAGAGATGTATCCAATGGATTGCATGCCTCCCAACATTTCAAATAATCAAAGAGGGGCACTTTTATTTTAGGGCATTGCCTGCACGTTTTAGGTTATTTCATGACCTAATGACGCAACTGACTACATTATTTAGAATATAAGTTCAAAGTATTTTATTCACACAGACTCAATAATAAGAAACACATATACTGACGACGTTTTATTGCTGTGGAGCAATGTCACACACACACACACAACCCCCCCCCCAGAGGTATGGACCCCTAATACCACCTAAAGAGGGACATTTGGGAGGTATGGACCCCTAATACCACCTAAAGAGGGACACTTGGGAGGTATGGACCCCTAATACCACCTAAAGATGGACACTTGGGAGGTATGGACCCCTAATACCACCTAAAGAGGGACACTTGGGAGATATGGACCCCTAATATCACCTAAAGATGGACACTTGGGAGGTATGGACCCCTAATACCACCTAAAGAGGGACACTTGGGAGATATGGACCCCTAATATCACCTAAAGATGGACACTTGGGAGGTATGGACCCCTAATACCACCTAAAGAGAGGGACACTTGGGAGATATGGACCCCTAATATCACCTAAAGAGGGACACTTGGGAGGTACGGACCCCTAATATCACCTAAAGAGGGACACTTGGGAGATACAGACCCCTAATATCTCCTAAAGAGGGACACTTGGGAGGTACAGACCCCTAATATCTCCTATACAGGGACATTTGAATACCTCCCAACATTTCATATTGCCAAAGAGGGACACTTGTGTTTTAGGGGGGAGTTGCTGTGGGAGTGGCTGGTGGGTAGGGCATTACGGATAACTTTTTAGGCTATTTCACGACCTATTGACACCTCCTTGTGTAACCTAATAAATGATTTATAAAAAGACCAAAGTGTTTTGTTTACACAGACTAATTTATAAACACATATACTGACATTTAAACAAACATTAGTGTGAGTTTTATTGCTGTGGAGCAATGTGATACACTTATATACACACCACACAACCTGATCTCCTAAAAAGAGGGGCATCTGGGTGGGAAAGAGGGACAGAGGGATTTGGGTCTAAAAGAGGGACTGTCCCTCCTAAAGAGGGACACTTGGGAGGTATGCATTTGGGAGGTATGCACCCCTAATATCTCCTAAAAAGGGACACTTGGGAGGTATGGACCCCTAATATCTCCTAAAGAGGGACACTTGGGAGGTATGGACCCCTAATATCTCCTAAAGAGGGACACTTGGGAGGTAAGGATCCCTAAGATCTCCTAAAGAGGGACAATTGGGAGGTATGGACCCCTAATATCTCCTATAGATGGACGCATGGGAGGTATGGGATTGCAAACCAGTGGATTGGATTTCTCGCCATGTACCCTATCTGTACTATTTTAACCGGTACAGAACCTTTTTTTTGAAGTATTGTACTTTAACCATTTCTGGGGCCAGAGAAGGATCAATCTCATTGCAAAGCAATGAGATGGATACCACTCTGGCACTCAAACGGTCAAACAACAATCACTTGTACATTTTGCAACAGGGCTTTTTTGTGAATGATTCATCGTGCAACTCACAGTGAGAAACTCAGGCACAGGAGTGATCACACTACACATACACAGTGAAGCTGGCATACCAAGTTAAACTGGTGTAATTCTGAAGAAAACTAACTGAACCCTAGAGAATGAATAAAAACACTCACTGGTTTAATGGGGTTTTAAACACATTGAATGCCAATAGTTTGGAGCTTTAAGTGGTTACCTTTTGAGTGCCAGGTGGCCTTCCAATGTATTGCACAGCAATGCATTGGCTACCATCTGGCACTCAAAAGGTTAAAACACAATTTAAAGAAACAGCATTGTTTATTTGTATACATGTATTTACAGTGTGGTGGCAGCTGTGTGTGTATCTTTTTTCAGTTGTGAAATGTTGGATGTATGTCTCTATTAATGTCCCATATAAATCAAAGGGAATTTGGTGAAGATAATGTGTCCCCTTTGAAGAAGTTGGTTTACCCCAGAATTACCCCAGTTCCTCCTAGAGCCATATATTCAAAAGAAAAATGGAGGAATTCTTGGGCAAACCATTTGCAATGCATTGGAGACCTTTCTAGGGTTAAAATCCCCTTTTAAGTCAATGGGAGTTTTATGGAATTGTTAGTTTTCCCCTGTAGTGCAATTGGTTTGCCCCAGAGATCTTCCCCTTTTATTTTGAACATACAGCCCTTAATTAGTGCATCAGACTCTGTGAGGCTGATGCATTAAAGGGATAGTAAACCCCACAAAAAACTGTAAGCCAAATGATAGGAATAATAAAAACATACTTAACAGTCTCATTCCCATCTCCCAAACCGTTATGGCTTGAGAGATGTAAGAAAATAAAGACGTCCGCTGTATAGCGGACGTCATGAGATCCTGCTTCCGGGACCAGACGGCAGCTCTTCAGGAGCGCTGTCATCGAGATTTCTAACTATAATTACTTCTTCGGAATGTTCTACAATGTGTGCTTGCAAGCCAGGCACACGTAGACCATAACGATGAAGTAATTATAGTTAGATATCCCGATGTCTGCACTCCTGAAGATCCGCCTACAGTCGGGGCGACCGGATTCTGCCTCTGACAGCTTTACAGCTCGTCAGGCAGAAAGGGGAGGGAACAGAGACCTTTATTTTATTATATCTCTCAAACCGTTATGGGAATGAGGGCGATAAGTAGGTTTTTATTATTCCTATCATTTGGCTTACAGTTTTTTGGGGGTTTACTATCCCTTTAAAGCAGAACTATCATCCCAAATAAAGTCCCCCCCCCCAATAATTATTCATATAGCGATAAGATTTGTAATAGTAGTATTATCCAGCAGAAGTACAGCATTATTAAAGGGATAGTAATGGCTTATATATGTAAAAAGTAACATTGCTGAGAATTAAAAAAAAATCCACAATGCCATTCCTATCTCTCAAACCTTTATGGGTTGAGAGACAGAACATTTTAAAGTTCCCCCTCCCTCCCATTTCCCTGACGTCAGCGCTCTATCTTAGAGCAGGAGAATCTGGTCCCGGGACCGGCAGAGGCTCTTCAGTAGAGCCGCAATAGCGATATTTAAAAAGAACTACTTCATTGGAATGTAGGGTTGCCACCCAGCCAGTACTGTACCGGCAGGCCGGTAAAAAATTGGCTTCTGTCCAAAGTTAAGTCTATGGAGAGAATGCCATGGCCGGTATTTTTTTTAAGAAAAGGTGGCAACCCTATTGGAATGGTCTACAAAGTGTACTTGCAAACCAGGCACACTTTGTAGATCGTTCCAATGAAGTAGTTTTTTTTTTTTTTAAATATCGATATTGCGGCTCTGTTGAGGAGCCTCCGCCGGTCCAGATTCTCCTGCTCTAAGACAGTGCACTGATGTCTGGGAAAGGGGAGGGAGGGGAGAACTTTTAAATGTTCTATCTCTCAAGGTTTGAGAGATAGGAATGGCATCAATGGATTTCTTTTTTTATTCTCTACAATATTAATATTTACATATATAAGACATTACTATCCCTTTAAGAAATCCTACTTCATCTGAGACTGACCATGCTTCTTGCTTTAGAGGCATCTGCGCACCTGCGCTGTCAGTCCCTTCCAGGTACCTTAAGGTACAATGCAGCGCCTCCTAGAGGAGACCAGGATGGACAGTGCAGTTGGTTTGACCCAGAGCTTCACTTCTGATGTTGTACATATGGTCCGTAGCACTCGATCTGCTGCAGTCAGAATCCTCGTGACTTTAGTGGACGGAATGGGTACTCCAGCTGTTGTTGGACTTTCACTCCATGTATGCCATACACTAGTGGCTCTTAGCTCCAGGCCTTGGGGTGTGCCAACAGGTTAGATTTTAAAGATATCCCTCGTAAAGCCCAGGCAGCTCAAACACAATGACTAAGCCACTGATTGCTCATGTGTAAGTAAGCAGGGTTATCTTGAAAAGCTTTTGATCCCTAAGGACTAAACATTGAAACTCTGCTATTCACACTTCCGGCCTATTACTAAGCAATGTGTAGGAGGTACCTCCAGCATTCAAGAGGTTAACAGTAAGTACATAATGGCAGGTGGTGATGTGCTAATTTGATTTTGCACTAATCCAGGCAGTGGAATCAGTTTTCTACTTCTGCACCTGCCTAGCCCCAATTTATTAAGCTCTTTACACCTAAAAGTCTGCCCTTAAAGGGATAGTAATGGATCTATTAAACTGCAGCTAAAGTCTTCTTTATGTTTTTTATAGCACTATGTTTAATTATTTACTGTTCTGTAGTTCAATTTCTATTCAAGCTGAAAGGATCCCCCTCCTGCCCCTTTCCCTACATCACTGATCCTCCTAGTCTGGTCCGGATGGAGAGCGGTGAGCGACAATCTTCAGTAATCAAAAGGAAAATCCTGCCCTCCATCATCAAGAGGGGGCAGGGTGTCCCTTATACTTACTGTGTGAATCCGCCCAGTCCCAGGACAGGCTTGGAGATCCAAGGGGAGGCGGCCAGAAAGGGCGGGAAGGGGATCCTTTCGGCTTGAATTGCATTTAAACTACAAATATGTATGTAATTAAACATAAAGCTACGTATTATAAAAATCATAAAGAAGACTTGGAGCTGCAGTTTAATAGAGACATTACTATCTCTTTAATGCCTCATGCACCAATGTGATGGTAGTGTGGGAGTTTACAGGAATTTTGGTACCAAAGGCGTAACTAGAAGTCACCGGACCCTGGTGAAAAAATTGCCATGGGTCCCCCCACCCCAACCACATTGTCCCCATTGGGTATCTCCACATTGCCCCCAACTCTCTGCATTAACCCCAATGTCCACCTCGCCACATTGCCCCCAACATGCTCCTCTCCACATTGCCCCCAACTCTCCACATTGCCCCAATGTCCTCCTCTTCACATTGCCCCCAACTCTCCACATTGCCCCCAACCCTCCACATTGCCCTCAATGTCCTCCTCTTCACATAGCCCCAAACATCCTCCTTTCCACATTGCCCCCAGCTCTCCACATAGCCCCCAATGTCCTCCTCTCCACATTGCCCCAAACTCTCCACATTGCCCCAATGTCCTCCTCTTCACATTGCCCCCAATGTCCATCTCTCCACATTGCCCCCAATGTCCACCTCTCCACATTGCCCCAATCTCTCCACATTGCCCCCAATGTCCACCTCTCCACATTGCCCTCAACTCTCCACATTGTCCCCAACGTCCTCCTCTCCACATTGCCCCCAATGTCCTCCTCTTCACACAGCCCCCAACTCTCCACATTGCCCCCAATGTCCACCCCTCCACATTGCCCTCAACTCTCCGCATTGCCCCCAACATCCTCATCTCCACATTGCCCCCAACTCTCCACATTGCCCCCAACATCCTCCTCTCCACATTGTCCCCAACTCTCCACATTATCCCCAATGTCCTCCTCTCAACATTGCCCCAAACTCTGCGTTTTAATCATTAACACAACATTAGCGCTGTGTTTGTTTGTTTTTTCATAACTCACCTGCTAGTGGAGATATTTAGCCTTCAACATCGGGCACTTCCGCATTCTGCAGGACCCTGTATGTCCCACATGATGCCTCAGGACTTCCCAGCTGCCTCAGGGAGCGCGTTCACGCTCCCCTTCGTAGCTGTATTTCTGTGGGCTAATGTTACAGCAAACTCCGTTTATCATGCTACTGAGGTTGGAGAGAGGTTCGGTTTTACCAAGGTTAAGTTTGAGTTGATAGGAGGACATCCAGGAACACACAGCAGACAGACAATTAGATACATGGGACAGGAGGGAAGGGAGAGGTCTAGGGAGGAAAGATAGATCTGAGCATCATCAGCATAGAGATGATGGTGAAACCCAAAAGGAGTTTATTGGTTTGCCAAGGGGCGAGGTGTAGATTGAAAAGAGAAAGGAGCTATGCTCTTATAACGTATTTTTTTGTAAAACAAAAACATAATTTTTACAAATGTTGGCTAGGAGTACATTGTATTTAAAAGGATATGACCACTACTCATTTTTAGGTGATAATGTCTCTTTAAGTCTGTTGTACAAGGTTTCTTCTGTTCTTGCTCTCTACAACACTGTGGACCACTACTGACTCTGACTTGTGACTGCTATGGGGTTAAGTGTCTCTGGATTATTTTTTTATTTTATTTTTTTAAATGTTGGCAATTACGTATGTAATCTCAGTTGGTATAAAAGTGTAGACACTTATTGAGAATTAGCAATGTTGGATGGCGTTGCCCGTCATGTTATGCAGGGAATGTTTTTTTAACCTTGTATCTATGTGCTGGGAACCCTGATGCATAATACAGATTTGGACCATGGCCTTCCAGCTGTAGCTTGAACATAGTTCCCATCATCCTCAGCTACTCAGCGTGAGTGTGTGTGTGTCTCTGTATGAGTGTGTGTATAGGTTTGTATGTGTCTGCCAGTGTGTGGGGGGCATGTGTGTCTGTGGTGTAGGAGTGAGTGGCAGACATTTTTTTTTCAGCCTTAGATAGTGGTGGGCAGGCTGGATAGTGGGGGTGGGCCAAAAATCACACCCCATTGAATCACTCAATGGGAGCAGTAACTCCTCCTTACTGCCGCCCCTGGGTGTGTTTTGCCAGGCACAAAGTCTTCTTTTATATATATAGAGGAGCCCAATTAATTAATGTTTACAACCTTATGCAAATTTCCCATTCACCACTCACATGCCATTTGTATTCTGCTGTTTAAAGGGGCTTTTAGTTTCTTGTTGGATCAGCCTAACCACTGTGGTGGGAGTGGGGGGGGGGCACTTTACTGACTCCTGATCAACTCTCCAGTTTTGCATCCTCTCCTTTGCCTGTCTGCTTTTTGTAATAATTGTTAGATTGATAGAGGTATGGGTGAATGTTGCAGAGTGCTCTTTCATAAGAGAGAAATATTTATGTTACAACTACCATTTAGTTTAACCCTTTTGAACGCAAGAGGGGTGTGTTGGATACCCCTCTGGCACTCAAAGGGTTAAGGCCTGAACTTACTCTTGTCTGCAAGGAACAAGCCAAGCAGAAAGTGACACAGATGAAAAGCTAATTTTTAGAATTCCGGTCATTATTCTGTTTGTGGATCTACTGCCAATGTCCATTTGTGAGCATTCAATACTATTTAATTCATGAAGCACTTTGTTTACAGCAAACAATATATCTGCCATCTTAGAAAGTTAACAATAACTACAGCTAAAGCACTCAACATACTGTTTTTGGAGTGTGGTAGGTACATTTCCTATTATGACACTTTGGATTGCTCTGCAGTGTGTTTGAGATGTATCTAGCATCCAAGAACAGCTGGATTAAGCCTCAATATGGCCCTAGGCAGGGTCCCAAATTGGGGCCCCCCTGCCAGCTTGCCCCACTCTCCTGTTTCTCTGCCCCCCTAGTTAGTTTCCCCGTATCTCTGCTCCCCTAGTCAGTTCCTCCAGTTTTATCTCCCAAATCCCCTTTGCTGCACCCCCTTCCTACTTGCCTACCTTTGCTGGCAAAGGACTGGGCCCTCATCCCTGGTGATCCAGCAGCACGTGGTATAAAAGAAGAGGTCTGTGCCTTATTCGGCACAGATGTCTATTAGCAGCTCCTGCGCACTGCTCGGTCCTCTCTCCAATAACGCAGAGCGTCGGGAGATGATGTCATATCCCAGCGCTCTGCATTACTAAAGTTCTGGGGACATCGAGGGAGATGCATTTAAAGGACTGTGCCCAAGGAGGCACAGACCTCAGCTTGCTGGTGAGGAGATCAGTCTGATCTTCCCACTGGCCAAGCTTTTCACTACGGGGCCGGTTCAGCTTTGAGGGCTCCCCGGGCCCTAGGCAGGCACCTAGGGTACCTTTCCCACGATCTGGCTCTGCATCCAAGGGATTGAGAAATAAAAACAATCAATAAATTGTCAAGATTCAGTTGTAATATTGAACTACTTTCTAAACTGTTTGGTTTCATTCAGAAAAAAGTTCATGTAACATACTAACATCTAAAAATTAAATTATGTATTTGGATATCATGCACTCCAAGTTAGCATCTGTAAATATTTTGTTCTATATCATTAGAATCTAATTCTAAACTTGTTTTTTTTTGTTTTTTTTTTGTTTTTTTTAATACATGTGTAGGAAGCGCTACCACTAATCTACATAGCCTCTTTATCACAGTCTTCCTTACCTCTGTATGGCTGCTGGCCGGCATGGCCTCCGGCCACTTCCTCATTGCTACATCAGGTAACAGGCACTAGCACGGACGCCTGTTTATGGGCCTATTCTGGGTTGCCTAATTGGGTCCTGCCTCCTTCTGCTCCTTTATAAACCTCCCTGGGCCTGGGAGTCATTGCCCTCAACTGGGGAAGCCATATTGAGAATACTCAGCAGAAGGCAACAGGAAAGATGGTAGCACTGTACCCACTCCTGAAGACCAAGTCCATGCCACTATGGACAAAGATTAACGTCTACAAGGCAATCATCAGACCTACCCTGACGTATACCTCCCCAGCATGGATCACTTGCCACGAGCGACACCGGAAGAGTCTTCAGAGAGTCCAGAACAAGGCCCTGCGGATATCGTCCGGAGCTCCAAGATTCGTAAGGACAGCTGACCTTCACAGGGAGCTGGACATCGAGATGTTGGACGAACACCTAGAGAAGCTGAGTAAGAACTTCTGCCAAGGACTGGATCAGAACCCAAACCCTCTGATCAGAAAGCTCACTGCCACCACTGCAAACCCCTTCGACCGCTACCCGCGGCCCATCACAGCGAAGACCCTGTGAAACTAACCCAACTGTGACAAGTAAACACAGACCAAGAAGAATCTAAACCTGCGACTTAAAACCCAACCCGAGAAGATGGAGTAGTGGGGCTCAAGCCTCGGTATCCAAAAATCACAGCTGATGGATAAAATCTATCAGCAAGAAGAAGACGACAACACAGGAGTCATTGCCTTACATGGTGTTCCTGTTAGTTACTCTTGTGCTGTGTTGTGACCTGTGCTTATCTGAGAATCTGCTCTGTGTATGACCCTGGCTTGTCTGACTACCCACATCGGTTCTGACCTTTGGCTCTGGCTGACTTACTTGCTCCATGTATGACCCCCGCTTGTCTGACTACCCACATCGGTTCTGACCTGTGGCTTTGGCTGACTAACTCACTCCTTGTTAACCCCGGCTTGTCTGACTACCCATATAGGTTCTGACCTGTGGCTCTGGCTGACTCACTCTCTCCGTTTAGACCCCAGTTTATCTGTCCTCCAGCTCCTATCTCGCTCAGTGTATCCCTGGCTTGTCTGACCTGCGGCTCTGGATGACTACTCGCTCAATATGCTACTAGCCTGCCTGACCATTAGCCACTGTGTCCCGTGGCTCTGTTCGACTCTCGCTCCCTGTTGCCTTTGGTCTCCGGTACTCCGCAGTAGTGCAGTGCGTAGCACAGTGTGCAGCTCCGGGTAGGAGCTTGGGCCCTATCATCCTGTGGTCTGGGGTTGTATGCGATATTATCATGTCTATAGCTCATATATTATTATCACTGTATATTCCAATAAAGGTGGTTATATTTTATTACTGTGTCTGTCCTTCTTTGCCTGATTACCGTGACACTCTTACTGATTGCTTTTGTTTGTAATAAGTGGTAAAATCTAAAGCAATTAAATTACTAAAGTGCTTACCCCTACTGACACTTCCCACACAACTCAAACAATTTCAACAAATAGACGAGGCCAATAACATAGGCAAAATAAGTCATTTTATTACCTGAGTTTACAGACTAAGACCCTTGGGAGCTCACCTGCTACCCCAATGCGGCATTCCCCTCCTCAAAAGGAGACAGCCGAGCCACACCTACACTCAGACCCTTTCAGCGACCAGGCCAAGCCTGCCTTTGGCTGCCATCTTGGGTGGAACCCTCCCTGCTCCACCCCCACCTGGTAATAGGGGGCAGGCCAAATGTCTCCAAACATTCCAGCCCCCACCCCTGATAGCAGCTGAGCCACCCTACTCAGCTGCTATCAAGAGAGGATATCCAGGACATTAACCAAGACATCTCTTGTCCCCCACAGCCCTTCCTGCCCTAGAGCATTTCCTGGCTCTAGCCCCCCTTTTCTGGCCCTTCAGCAGGCCGGTCCACACAGACAGTGCCTGCAAACAGTCACCAACACAGGCCTGCACCTACCTATCATAGCTAAACCTGAGCATAAAGACCCACACGATCGGAACCTTCCTGGGTGTTTTGCCTACCATTTGGATTACGGAATGCTGCACTGGCATCTTCCTCTCCCTCTGTCTTCCTCTTCCACTGCTCTTCAACCATGTGACTTCATGGTGTTTCAAAGGTCATCCACCTTGAAAGATTCCTACTTGGGATGGGTGGGTGGAAGACAAAAGGTGAGAGGAGTTAACAATGAGGCCATCATGGCTAGCCTCTCCTAATATAGCCTACCTAATTACCCTAACTGCTCACAGCTCCTCCTTCAAATTTTCCCACCACCCATGGTGGCCCAGCACACAGTTCTTTGTAAGACTAAAAAGACCCTACTGCATCCTAGGACCCCATGGGCTTCATTTTGGAGTGTCTGAGGGTGAAGCACCTTAAATGGCACTCACTCCCAGGCAGTCCCTCACCCAGTCTCGGATTAGCACCCCTCTTATATTCAGAAAAAAAAATGTTAGCTGAAAATAAAAAGAGGTTGGGGGGGGGTTATACACTAAGGTGTGATAAAGCGGTGATAGAGAGGAGATAAATTCTTCAGTCAGATAATGTCATCAGTCCCTGTGTTATTCTATGGAACCTATGCATTAAGTCTGGATTTCTCCAACTTGCGGGGGGGGAGTTATGCACTAAGGCAGGGCTCAAAATTTCCACTCGCCACTAGCCAATGGTGAGTCAAAACTTAGCCCTGGCGAGTAGAAATTCAGCCCTGGTGGGTATGTTATTGCTTGCAGAGGCGAGTAACTTTTCAGGTCTGGCTAGTAGCAAAGGACTTCAAATTTTAAGCCCTTCACTAAGGTGTGATAAAGAGTGATAAAGTAGAAATGACTTCTCCAGTGATATCACTTCTCCAAGTCCTATGTTATTCTGCGAAGCTAATGCACTAAGATTTCTCCAGCTTTGGAGATCTTAGTGCATAGTCTATATATAATAATATAAGAACTGGAGAAGTGATATCTCTACGTTATCACACCTTAAAGAGGAACTCTCACCTTTATAAAAGTTCTCCTCATCGTAATCTTCCCTTTGAGGTGATCTGTAATCTGTCTTTTTTTTTTTTTTTTTTTTTTTTTTTTTTTATTTAATGTAGGATATCCCGAGATTTAACATGTTAAAAATGAGATGGTGACGTCAGTTCAGGACAGGCTGCGGTACAGCTCTGTCCCGCAGCCTGTCTATCTTTGCCTCTTCCCCTCCCCAAGTATTGCCTCATTCTCACCTCCTACTCTGACGGAGGCTTCTTCCATGTGAACTGGAGCGCACCAACTCACATGGAGAAATCCTCGGTCATTGGAGAAGGAGGGAACGAGGCACTTCTTGGGGACGGGAAGAGGCGAAGATTGACAGGCTGCGGGACAGAGCTGTCCCCTCTGGGGACTCCACAAATGAAAGTTCCCAGGCTTTTTTGTTGCCTTCCTCTGGATCAACAGGGGTGTTATTGGCATGGGCTGGACTTGATGGACGCATATCTTTTTTCAGCCTTATCTACTACTTTACTATGTTAGGTATGACGATCAATTCTTCTATATACCTTTGTAAAATGATGTGTAGCTTTATACATACGTCACAAATCATCCCCTCAGATCTGGAATCTGGTCAGCTGACCAGACGGATCACAGCAAGGGACAATCTTCTTTCCATCAGTATAAGGAAAACCCTGCCCCCTTGATGAAGAAGGGCAAGTTTTCCCTTATTCAGAAAGAAGATTGTCCCACATTGTGATCTGTATGGACCAGCTTTCTGAAGATTCGTGATGCAAGTAAAAGGGGCGGGAGGGGGAGCCTTTATTATAGAATGAACTGAAAATGGTATTTATAGATGTTATAAAGTTATACATCGTTATACAAATGTATACAGTAGAATTAATCTTACTATAAAACCTAGCATTACTATCCCTTTAAATCTAGGTGACTCAAAAACTAATTTTATAAATAAACAAAAGCTAATACAACTTATAGGTGATTTTGGAAGCTCTTTCAAAAAACACCAAATCAGATTTTTGGAGACAGGGTCCCTTCAATCATGGTAAAATGATAATGGCAACTGAATCAATTCTGTGTGGACTTGATCCCTAAAATTAATATTTAAATAGTAACGGATCTCATGAACATTGGGACCGCTCTAGATTTCAGTGGGTAAAAAAAAAAAATTGAAATCAATAGGAATAATTGTTTCCTATGGTGAAGTTGGTGACTTAAAGGGATAGTAATACTTAAGTATTACTAATCCCTATATTAAAGTTCTATTAAAAAATAAATGTATTGCCCCCAGTTTCATCTCTGAAACCTTTATGGTTTGAGAGATAATCGCTCCGAAAGTTGCCCTCTCCCTCCCCCTTCCCCGAAGTCAGTGTTGTAGCTGACTGAAGGGAAATCCGGTCTTAGATCATCAGGTGGCTCTGCAGCAGAGCTACAATCACGTTAATAAAAAAAATTATTTCACTAAAATGGTCTTCTACGTGTGCCTGCAAATCAAGCACAAACCAAGCACACGTAGAGGACCATTTCAGTGAAAGATTTCTTTTTTTATTAACGTAAACGCGGCTCTGCTGCAGAGCCGCCTGAAAGTTGTACGACAGGCCTCCCTGCAGTCAGCTAGAACGCTGACTACGGGAAGGGGGAGGAGAGGGCAACTTTAGGAGCGATTATCTCTCAAACCATAAAGGTTTGAGAGACGACAGTGGGGGCAATACATTTATTCTTAATAGAACTTTAATATAGGGATTAGTAATACTTAAGTATTACTATCCCTTTAACACTTTGGGTGCATGTTTGAATTCTGATGCACACATCACATTCATTATTATCATCTCAGCAAAGTCCTGTGTTCATGTATGACACTAATCTATAAACCTACTTAAATCCATCACAGATCAAGGACCTATTAACAGAGCCCTCCCTGCAGTCACATATTAGTCATACGGATAATACCGACATGACTAGCCATTAAAATGAACATTATCCACTGTTAATGTATATCCGGATAATCTGTTCATTAGCTACACTTTGGGTTTAACTGTAAAACATACATTTATGAGCCATTTATGAAATCAATGCAGATCCAGGATGTCCATAAAAACATTGATTGCTGAAGCTCCATATTATTTTATTAACAAGATTAGCAAATATTACACAGTGTCGCTTGTTGGATTGTTTTTTTCTTTGTTGTATGATGTGAGGTGGCGATTGGTAAAACAGGGAGAACGCACTGCATTTGTGGGTGGGTGGATGAATGAATGTAATGGAGGGCAAACGCACTGCAAGGGCGATGTGTTAGAGGTGATGTGGCATATGGAAAAGGGTTCTTCACTGCTAGTCAGTGAGGTTGTGTGGAGGGAGGAGGAAGAGTTTGCTGAAGGGGAGAGTGCACTGAATGTAAGGGAGGGTGAAGACCATGCAGGTACCATGGGGGAAATGCACTAAGGTGTGATAAAGAGTTGATAGAGTGGATATAACATCCATTGATATCACTATTCCTTATCCCATTCAATACTGTGGAGCCAGTGCACAACCTGGGTGCTCTTAGTGCATAAGCATCCATAGAACAACATAGGACTTGGAGAAGAAACATCACTGGAGAAATTATTTCCACTCTATCACCTCTTTATCACTCCTTAGTGGATAACTCCCACCATGTGTTACAGGCTATGCAGCAAATGGGACAAGATGGCCCTCCCCTTCATGTATCACTAGTTAGTGAGGGGGTGTGTGTGGAGGCAGAAGGGGACAATTTGTTGAAGGGGAGGGTGGTATCATTGGGCAGCTCCATGCAGTGATTCTGACAGGAGTTGCCAGGTGGGATTTACCCTGCCCCCCGGCTACTCTTTTCAAAATGAAGCCTTTGCTACCGCCCCAGGGAGTGGCAGACAGCGATCCAGAAACATTTTGATTTATATATAGAAGAAGACTAAACTAATATGATGCAATTCTGGCACAAACCAAACTCGCCATAGACATACTCCTCAAGTGCCCCTCTTAAGTAGGAGGGACAGCCCTCTTCTAGACCCAAATCCCTCTGTCCCTCTTTGCCACTCTGGTGCCCCTGTGTTTAGGAGATCAGACTGTCTGGTGTGTATATAAGTGTATCACCCTGGTGTCCCTGTGTTTAGGAGATCAGACTGTGTGGTGTATATATAAGTGTATCACCCTGGTGCCCCTGTGTTTAGGAGATCAGACTGTGTGGTGTGTATATAAGTGTATCACCCTGGTGCCCCTGTGTTTAGGAGATCAGACTATGTGGTGTGTGTATATAAGTGTATCACCCTGGTGTCCCTGTGTTTAGGAGATCAGACTGTGCGGTGTGTATATAAGTGTATCACCCTGATGTCCCTGTGTTTAGGAGATCAGACTGTGTGGTGTGTATATAAGTGTATCACCCTGGTGTCCCTGTGTTTAGGAGATCAGACTGTGTGGTGTGTATATAAGTGTATCACCTGGTGTCCCTGTGTTTAGGAGATCAGACTGTGTGGTGTGTATATAAGTGTATCGTCCTGGTTTCCCTGTGTTTAGGAGATCAGACTGTGTGGTGTGTATAGAAGTGTATCACCCTGGTGTCCCTGTGTTTAGGAGATCAGACTGTGGTGTGTATATAAGTGTATCACCCTGGTGTCCCTGTGTTTAGGAGATCAGACTGTGTGGTGTGTATAGAAGTGTATCACCCTGATGTCCCTGTGTTTAGGAGATCAGACTGTGTGGTGTGTATATAAGTGTATCACCCTGGTGTCCCTGAGTTTAGCAGATCAGACTGTGTGGTGTGTGTATATAAGTGTATCACCCTGGTATCCCTGGTTTAGGAGATCAGACTGTGTGGTGTGTATAGAAGTGTATCACCCTGGTGTCCCTGTGTTTAGGAGATCAGACTGTGTGATGTGTATATAAGTGTATCACCCTGGTATCCCTGTGTTTAGGAGATCAGACTGTGAGGTGTGTATATAAGTGTATCACCCTGGAGTCTCTGTGTTTAGGAGATCAGACTGTGTGGTGTGTGTATATAAGTGTATCACCCTGGTATCCCTGGTTTAGGAGATCAGACTGTGTGGTGTGTATAGAAGTGTATCACCCTGGTGTCCCTGTGTTTAGGAGATCAGACTGTGTGGTGTGTATAGAAGTGTATCACCCTGGTGTCCCTGTGTTTAGGAGATCAGACTGTGTGGTGTGTATAGAAGTGTATCACCCTGGTGTCCCTGTGTGTAGGAGATCAGACTGTGTGGTGTGTATAGAAGTGTATCACCCTGGTGTTCCTGTGTTTAGGAGATCAGACTGTGTGGTGTGTATATAAGCGTATCACCCTGGTGTCCCTGTGTTTAGGAGATCAGACTGTGTGGTGTATATAAGTGTATCACCCTGGTGTCCCTGTGTTTAGGAGATCGGACTGTATGGTGTGTATAGAAGGGTATCACCCTGGTGTCCCTGTGTTTAGGAGATCAGACTGTGTAGTGTGTATAGAAGTGTATCACCCTGGTGTCCCTGTGTTTAGGAGATCAGACTGTGGTGTGTATATAAGTGTATCACCCTGGTGTCCCTGTGTTTAGGAGATCAGACTTTGTGGTGTGTATAGAAGTGTATCACCCTGGTGTCCCTGTCTTTAGGAGATCAGACTGTGTGACGTGTATATAAGTGTGTCACATTGCTCCACAGCAATTAAACTCACATTAATGTTTGTTTAACCATTTAAGGACCATTGACGTGCCAGGACCGTCAAGGCGGTCCGGCACTTAAGGACCAGTGACGGTCCTGGCATGGCATGGAGTTCAGGGCTCCCGGCGCGGCTGCACGCTGCTCCTGAAGCCCTGAACCAGAATTTAAAAAAAGAAAAAGCCCTGTGGTACTCAAGTGCTGCACGCGCGCCGTACCTTAAGGGGTTAATCTTCCGATTATGTGTTTATAAATTAGTCTGTATAAATAAAATACTTTGGTCTTGTTATAAGTCATTTATTAGGTACACAAGGAGGTGTCAATAGGCATACCTGGGAACTCTCCGTTTTGCCCCGGAGACTCCGGATTTCAAAGTGAATTACCGGGTCTCCGGGGCAATGTGTAGATCACCGGGTGGACAGAGTTTAAGTAGAAACTCTGCCTACTTGTGCTCCATCCCGCCCGGTTCCTCCCACTCTCCGCCCTCTTACATCCATTTTGCAGGGGTTTTTGTGTTTTTTTGTCCCGCCCCCCACGACTAACCCCATCCCTTTTATGACGCGATTCGCATCATTTTTCCTCCCCCTGGGCACTGACAGGGTTACCCTCCGGGTAGCCCTGTTTCAAAAGTTCCCAGGTATGTCAATAGGTCATTAAATAGCCTAAAAAGTATCGGTAATGCCCCGCCCACCAGCCACACCCCCTAAAACACAAGTGTCCCTCTTTGGCAATTTTAAATGTTGGGAGGTATGCATAGAGGACACAAAAAATCCCCAGATTCCTACTGATTTAAAGTAAGCTTTAACTCCATAAAAGCTTTTCTGTGCATTCGAGGGTATAAAAGCCTCAATTAACCCTTTGTGTACCAGATAGTTTGGATACCTTGCTGGCACTCAAAGCGTTAAATAAAAGCGAATTTAATTTATTCCCACGATGTATTTGGTTTGTTCCACAACTGCATCTCTTTAGCTCATTGAATGGTACTTCGGATGGTTCACATTCATAATAAGTAAATGGATGACGTTTTCAGCATGTTATATTTCAATGCGCGTTCTGATAACTACAGCTCACTAACTTGTGGCTTTCCAGCTATATTCGGAGTACATTGGCTCATCCTCCTCAAATGGTTTCAAAGTATTGAACCACTGCAACATCTACAATCTTAACAGGATTAACCCTTTGAGTGTCAGAAGGGTACGCAACGCATTGCAGTCAGAGCAATGCGCTGCGTACACATCTAGCACTCAAAGTGTTAAGGAAACTTTTGTTCACGAACACCTCAGCAGCCATACTGCCCAAGTATAGAGCCACTACGTACGTTTCAGTACACATTGATCATACAACCACATCCGGCTCGCTACTGCCCCTATCGGTATAACGCGAAAATGCAGTTGCAGGTTTTTTTTGTAGGAGTTGAAGACTCATGTTTTTTATTTTTTTTTTTTTTTTTTGCCGTGACGTCAAGCGCGGTGCTGCCAATGAAAGAAAGCCTCGGGGTTCCGAGCCGCTCATTGGGTTAAATGTTCCACTTTCACCGCCCCTTAACAATATAAAGCCTGTTTGGCCACGCCCCTTCACTGTATGGGGACACCATTTTGTGGTTGGAAACGAAATGTAGGCCGCTGAGAGCCGAAGTGGCTGTTTATGGTAATTATTTAAGTGTGACCAAAGTAGGAAGTGACAGCGCTGGGCTTGCTGCGGTTTTTTGGTTATAGATATGGGGGAGGATAAACAAGTTAACCTTGTAAGCACCGGAGATATGTGTAACTGTTCTTGCGTACACATCTCATCTGACAGTCAAATGATTAAATGACTGGACTCAATGTATACTTAAATTAATATGGTTATGTATTGTTTGTATATAAAAATAACCTCTTATTAAAAGTCCGCACGTTCTAAATTTGTTCTGCTAGTTGTACACATATCTCGTGGGACATTACTGCGAATTTCTAGGTCATTTCATAACCAATTGACAGCGTTTTATTTAGAACAACGCCACAGTATATTTACACAGAAGTCTATAAAAGTAAGTTCATGTTATATTGCAGCAATGTGATACTTTCGTACACTGCACATTCTAATATAAAAAAGAGGTGCATCAAGGTTAGGAAAGGGAGTCTTTAGAAAGTTAGGCTTTCATGTGAAAAAGTACACATGAATGTCACTGTGGATTTTAACATAACCTTGAAAAAAGCTACTGTTATAACCATAAAGTTGATGCATATGAATATATTTTTATCACTGCTTAAATAAATAACTGTTCCCTCATCATCTGGGATGAGTCAATGATTAAAAATATGTTTGGTCTTGAAGGTAAGCAACAAGAAAATTAAGTCCCACTCTGTGGACATGATTTCCAGTATTAAAGTGATAGTAATACTTAAAATGTAAAAAATATATATATATGTTGTAGGATTTATCCCCCTGAGTAAAACAAGAGTACTCCCACTGCTGAAAGGCGTTTCATTCAAAAGTTATTAATTTTCAAAGTTGAATTTTTTAGGTGCAATATCACGGTGGCCTGAAATTGTACAGTGGCGCTGTTGCTACACCAGCCTATGGAGATTTATGGTCCCGGGACCAGAGCTGTCCATAGGATCGTGTAGCAACAGCGCCACTGTACAATTTCAGGCCACTGTGATATTGCACCTAAAAAATTCTTCTTTGAAAATTAATACATTTTGAATGAAACACCTTTCAGCAGTGGGAGTACCCTTGTTTTAGTCAAGGGGATAAAACCTACAACATATTTTTTTTACAAGTATTACTATCCCTTTAAAGATTAAATTGTGGAACCAGACAACTCAAAATTGTCTCAGTGGCCATTATGGTGTTTTACCTACATTAATGTTATTGGGGTTTTGTTATTGGGAAGTGTTAGTTCTTTAAACCCTTTTAGTCCAGGGGGGTATACAATGCATTGTAATGTGTTGCATACCCCTCTGGCACTCAGGGGGTTATCCCATTAATAAAAAAAAAATCTGTGACTGAATGACAGTATCAGTATAGATAAGTTAGTTTGGTTGTAGTCTGCCATCAGATTTTTAGTATGCTTGCAGATCTCTGGTAACTCATTGAAATATATTCAACATATATAAGCTAGATTTATTAATATGCTTTAGGTTCTGCATGTGTTTATTTTTGCCTAAATATATAATTTATAAAACTAGAGGGTTTTTGTTTTAAATATTACTCTGCTTTTGTTTCTTGCAGGTTTTCCATTTCTCTGATTAGATAATAAAGATGAACCACCCACAACTTATCACATTTACCAGGGCTCGGGATAAATCTGACTTTTGGGAGAATGGGGAACACAGTAAGAAGAGAACCCCCCAGGTAACAGAAAGAAGCATTGCAGGGGAGGAGGCCAGGAGCTTCTACGAGAGTCTTCTGACCACTGGGGGAGAGCAGCCTGTGTCCTCAAGACATCGAAAACGCAAAGCAACCAGGTTTGCGCTGGAGGGTCAAGAAGCAGGTACCAGAAGTGTACCAGTACAGTCAGATCCAGCCCAGGAAGATGCAGAGCAGCGTATGGGCCACCAGCTTCTTAAATGTTCTCAAGATGGAGACCTGAAAGGCTTGAAGAAATTAGTGGAGAAAGAGAATTGTAACATCAACTTTAGAGATACTTACTACTGGACTGCTATGATGTGTGCAGCATATGGAGGAAGGAGTGATGTTGTGGGATATTTGTTGAAGAGAGGGGCAGCTTGGGTAGGGGTATGTGAAACTAAGGGAAAGGACGCTTTGACCTTGGCAGAAGAAGCTGGGCACAGAGATGTAGTCCGACTCCTACAACAATCTTTGAGTGGTTATCAACAAGAGAGTACATCAAGGTAAGAATAATTTGAAGAGAACATGATGGAACTATGTCATTAGAGTTCATAAAGTGGATAAATACTTCAGTGATGAGGTACAGATATATTAATGTTCAATGGATAAGTAGAATGCAGTTAATGCAGTCAAGCAGATGATGTACTGACAGGGCCTGATATACATATCACAGCCTCCTGGGTAAAGCATACTTTGTGCCCCTAGTCTTTCTATGTCCACACCCCACTCATCACATCACCCCAATCACATCCTGAGAGTGGAAATACCCTTAGCCTGTAACATAAAACGCCCTTAATCGCTTGAATAGCAGAGAGGCTTCCAACTCATTGTGAAGCACAATATTTAAAAAAAAAAAAAAAAAATTGCAGTGAAGTGTATAAAGTATCTGTCTTGCACAGGGGCATTGGTACTGAGTAGTACACTATTACACTGTGGTCATGGTCGGCACAGCTTAGTCACCCCTTACAATTAAGCTTCCTAGGCAGCTGCCTACTTTGCCTTATGGAAGATCTGTCTTTGCACATGGGAAAACAACAAGAGAAAGAACAAAATAACAGTGAACTCAGACAATCCTTTAGGGAGGAGTAAATTTTGTCTTTTAACTTTAAAATGTTAAATGGCTGGGGTGGTCAATTGTTGGACCTCCAGCTGTATGGGATTAAAGTTCCCATTATTCTCTATGATCACTGTTATAGGACTTTTCGCATTGAGTAAAAGGAGTGTTCTTCCAAAGCTGGGAGATTTTAATTCAAAAGTTATTGCAGCCCAAACTTGAAGCCTACTTGTTTTTTGTGCAGTAGGATGACGTCTGCAATTTTCTATGTTTCAGGCACTTTGCAGAGCAGTAGATATTTTGAAAATAGTTTAGCAAGGGCTTTAAATAAGTGTTGACATCCAGCTTTCACCGTTTCAATAGTAGCTGTGAAGGTACCAGTAGACCCCCCTGTCTGGGTGTCTCCGTCAGTCGCTGCTTCCTTCATTCCTGAGCATGGCTGCTCTGCTGGAATATCACAGATTTCCCCCACAGTAACCAGGCAAAACTAGTGTACTGTTTTAGAATCAGCTCTCTTTATTGAATGGAACACACAGCTTATATACACTTACAGAGACTCTTATCAAGATCAGCATGCAGACGAGGACTTGGGACAGTGTTTCTATGCTTGACCATTCAATCCAAAAATAAATTCAGTGGCTCCATTGTGACATACCTAGCATCTCAATCAAATAGGGATACACGAAAAAATAGGCTGAAGATAAGGACGCTCTATCATCTGAGATCAATTATATGAACAGTAAGCGTGCAACATATATAAAGGTCTTTCCTATGAACTAAAAATAGAACATTCAATCAACAAACAAACATTGCACTGCTAGATCTCTGTTCTCAATGACAGGAACACAATAGCAACATATATCTTCTTAAAATCGGTAACTTTATTATGAAATTAAAACATGTTACCTGCAATAAGTAAGATCTCAGCAACATGTAGCAAGTCTTACGGAGTGGGTATAAACAGGTTACAAACAGCGGTGTAAATCAACGCATTTCACGCCCAATCGGCGCTTACTCATGATCAAACACTGTTTATATATGTTGCTATTGTGTTCCTGCCATTGAGAACAGTGATCTAGCAGTGCAATGTTTGTTTGTTGATTGAATGTTCTATGCTTGACCAATCAGCCACCAACATCCTTATCAAGATAAGCATGCAAATTAGGACTTGAAAAATAGCCATTCTCACTGGATCCTAAATAACCTCACTGATTGGTCAAGGAAGCACAGCAGGAATCAATCAACATTCCAATCTTTCCCCAACACAACACAGACCTGGATATTGTAACCAAATCCCAACCCCCATTCGCTCTAGCTCCCAGCTACCAAATCCTGTTACCGACTTGATATTATAACAGCACACAATATACAATACAATGAGCAATATATCAAATGTTATAGTCCTAGAGGTGAACGTCACCACATGTCCCTGTGCTGATTCCCCCAATCAGTCCAAGGGCAGTCTTTTTCTGTGACAACATGTGCCCATCAAGCAGTACAGGGTGATTTAGACCCACGAGGAGACAGGGAAGCTGGGAAAGCCACTTCCCCATGCATGGACTCCATAGTCTGTAGGAAGGGGGCAGGCCCCTCCAGGAGCCAAGGGCCCGGTGGTTCACGTGACATTAGCTTTGTCAGGTTTCATTGCACTTTCTACTTCTGGAACATCTTTAGTTTTAGTATTTGTTTCTGAGTTTTTGCTGTTGTACCATCTTACAGCTTTAATGCAAACATTTGCCTCCTATGTGTGGCCATCTTTTGTTTTGGTTTCTCTAGTCTTTGATTTTCTTTCGGTGTCCTTTTGATGAGCTCAGTATTGAACTTGCCAGCTTCTTCTTTTATGTGCTTTCTTGTGGTCTTGCACATTTCTCCCCGGTTTCTAATATTACCATTTTGCTTCATTTTGCATTGCTTTTTCATTATGGCAATGGTTTCCTTTGATATTCAGGTTGTTATTTCTTGTTTTACAGTCGGTGCAAGGGCATGACCACTGTCTACAATAATATAAATAACGTTTTCATTGTGGGTTGAAATATCTTTGTCTGGAAAGTCTTGCAGCACACCGAAACAATTACACGGTGTTAACGCAACATCTTGTATGATTTTTCAATAGCTGGCTGGTGTTAATCTTCACGTTTGTTGTCTTGATCATTTTCTTTCTTTCTTGCAGTCAATTTTGAACGTTGCTGTCACTAGACGATGGTCACTTCCAACATTAAAACAATTTAAAGGGATAGTAATGCTTTATAATAAAAGCAGCTCTAATTAATCATCATAGTATTTGGACTTTGGAGAGTGTTATTTCAACTCTGTCAGAGTTGTAGTTCGAGAGTAATTCAATGACAAAGTATCCACCTCCCGCCCCTTTTACTGATGTAACACTGCTCAGCCAGAGCAGAAGAGAGGTGCCCTGGTAGACTGCAGAGAGGGACAATCTTCAATTAAGATAAGGGAAAAACCTGAAAAACTTGTCAAGGGGGGGGGCAGGGTTTCATTGTTCTCATAGGAAGAAGATTGTCCCCTGCTGTTATCTGTCTGGTCTTACAACCAGGTTCCACATCTGAGAAAAGATGGCTTACGTTGGGTAAAAGGGGCGGGAGGGGGAAACTGTATCCTTCCATTACTCTTGAACCACAACTCTGACAGTATTGAAATAACACTCTCTATGGCTCAAATACTATGAAGATGAATTGGAGCTGCTGTTTTTGTGAAACATTACTATCCCTTTAACAGTTCTTCTGTAGGTGCAATGTCCTGTATTGCTTGAGCCAGTTGTTCCTTCCAGGATTCCATTGCTCTTCCTGCCCATGCTTCTGTACAGGATAGTCTGAGAATCACCCTAGCACTAGAGAAAATTGTTTTCAGAGCAGACTCAAGTCTTCTATGCATCATGTCCTTTAAAGCTGTTGCATCTTGGACTGGGAAAGCACTGTATTTTGATAATCTTGATATTACTGCAATCTCCAAGTGAGGTTTTATACATTTATCCACATGATCCTTTGGGAATGGATATACATATATAAATATCTTGTCCTGAGAGGACCTTCAGGGTAAACTAGACCGGATTCTTCCTCTTCAGACTCCTACAGGAGATGTTCCCCTTTTTCTAAAGGTTCTAAGCGCCTCACAGGACACTACTGTAGATCCAGTGCATAGACCTCTGCGCACTGAAACTACCGCAGTGTCCTGAGAGGACCTTCAGGTCCTTGCAGGATACTACCATTATCTCGAATTAACATAGGTTCTCACAGGGGGATGCGGGAAGTGGGTGGCAAATGAAAACATGCCACCTGCTGCACAGATGTCCCAGATGCTGCTGGAAGGGGTGAGTAGAGGGAGAGGAAGGTGGAAGCATATTGAGGTGGAGGGCAGCAGGCACAACTGTATTTTTTTTCTCTGGTGTAGAATACACCCCCCCCCCCCCCACTTCACATAAGGTGAAAAGGGGCAAAATTGTGCACACAATTTTATGGCATTTGATACAAAGGGCCTTGTTTATCAAAGCAAACTGGAGCAGTTATGTGGCAAACCATTTACTCCACAGACAAACAAACATTCACACTGGTCTAAATAGGGCTTTTAACCCCTTGAGTGCTAGAAACATCTCCAATGCATAGCTGGGAATTGTTAATCCCCCCCCCCCAGTGCTGCAGTGGGTATGACGCATAATTGCTCCAGGCTGCTTTTATACATAATTAGAGATGCACCGATACCAATTTTTTAAGACCGAGTACGATACTTTTTTCAAGTACTCACCGATACCAATTACTGATGCTTTTTTTTGCAGTCATTTGCCAGTTTTCCAAGTACCTAAAGCATGTATATATATATACACACACACACACGCGCACGCCACCACCTCTTGATTCTCCCCTTTTGCCTCTGTCTCCCACTCTTGATGCCCCATCTTGCCTCTATTTGTCCCCCTTTGCCTGCCTTACCCTTCTCTGCCGGGTGCTCTCTGTTCTCTCTCGAGCCCTGGCAGAGGTCAGCGTTGCCATGGTAACGCTCCGATGCTGCAGGAGGGAGAGAGGTGACCGGGGAGCATTGTGAGCAGCTTCCCGGCTTCCCTCTCTGCAGCACCGACCCTGACACAGGGTATCGGTGCCGGCATCAGCCGCATTTATGCGAGTACGATTACTCGCGCAAATGCCGGTATCGGCACCGATACCAGTGCAACCCTGTACATAATAAACTAAGAAAATCAGCACTCTATAATAACAATATTATTTATTACTACAATAACAGAGGGGAAGTAAAAGGCAATGGTATTTTCCATGGTAGGGACAATTTTTATTTATTTTTTATTGGGGGGGGGGGGGGGCAGTACTTAACAACGTGAAAATAACCCATGATGAGCAAATTGAGTATTAACTGGTGAAGGTGTTGTACGGTGGAGTTGTGATTATGATCGATAAAGCTCAGTGACGGCTATGATGTGACATAATGATGAATTAATTTTTTTCTCAGGAAAAAACCCTTGGAGAAAAGATATTGTGAAGTCTGCAAGACACACTACCAAGAAGACACAGTGGAAACTCACGAACGCTCAACTGTCCACCTGTTTAACAAGAGGAAAAAGCCTCCCCCTACCTATTACGCTATTCCAGAGCATAATGTGGGATTTAAGATGATGCTAAAAGAGGGCTGGGATCGAGAATCCGGGCTGGGGCCAGGTGGTACCGGGAGAAAGTTCCCAGTCCAGACGGTTCTCAAGAGAGATCAAAAAGGTCTTGGCTTCCAGACAGACCAGAAGCCTAAAGTGACACATTTTGCCCCCAATGACCCTCTGGCTGTAGCTAGGCCAGAGAAGAAGTACAAGAGAGTACAGAGAGTGTCCACCATCAGCAGGAAAGAGGAACGGAGGAAGGAGGCAAGAGATAAAGCCTGGGAGCGGGATCTAAGGACATATATGAATATTGACCTGTAGCTTTCTGGACAATATTGGCCTATCAACTGTCTACCTCAACTAACAAAAATAATTTACCAGGAGGAATAATAATGTCAAAATACAACCTGTTATTATATGGAAGAGTATCTTGCCTCATTCACTTATTTAATATGTAGATGTTTCAGTGCTTTGGAGGGAACATGAGATATACGGTGGTGTATGTGCTGTTTTCAGCAGGCCGGAGGGAGAAGCAGTTTTATTTGCAGTCCTCCCTTACTGCTTGTATTATAATGTAGTGCAGTGTTTCTCTACATTTGTCCTCAATGAATGCCAGCAGGTCATGTTTTCCAGATATTCCGGCTTGATCACAGGTTCTAATCTGTAACAGTAATTCGGATTCATCTGCCTGTGACTAATCTGGAATATCTGAAGAACATGACCTGCTGGTGTAGCATGAGGACTGGAGTTGAGAATCAGTGCTGTAGAGAACAGGCTTCTTACCAGGGAAGCAATGGTAAATTGTGTCTTCCATCCTACTGCAAAATAGTACATCAAATATTGGCTATTTTAAAAGGGAATGTATCACCTCTATATAACTTAGCTTAAATAGTTAGGTTATTTATCGAATATGACTAAAAGTGTCTTAATATTTTTTAAGCTTTAATTGGTCTAAATTGAAGTTATAAAGTCTGCCGTGCAGCTGCTTCCACATAGACTGCTGTTACCTGCTCTGTATCCACTGTTTGTCACTCTGCCTCTGCTCCCCTCCCTTTGTCCAGCTTCCTCCAATGACTGAGGTTTTCTGTCTAAGCTGGAGCAATCTCATTGGCTAGATATCGGTCTATGCAGGCGTAGCTGCAGGGCAGACTTTGTAACTTCAATTTAGACCAAATAAAGCTTAAAAAAAATGAAGACACTTTTAGTTATATTTGAAATATAACCTATTTAGGCTACATTTTACATTTTATAGAGGTGATACATCCCCTTGAAGGACTCTCAGTACATGAAAACACATATATAGTATGTAATTAAGTTAAAACTTTTTTTTTTTTTTTTTTTAAGTTTTATTTTACATTCACTGTTTCTTTAACCATGAGCTGAAATCATACTTATACTTATTTTGGGTCACCGTAAAGTTTCCCAGTTATCCTGGAATAGAACCAGTTTTCCAAATAATAAAAATATTGTCCTGAATGCAAAGGCTTTGGTAACCTTAAAGAGATAGTAATGTCCCAAAATACATGTACATCCTATTGTTCAATATAATTTTTTTATAATAGTATGTTCTGGAAATCCCTTTCCTTCATATTCGGTTTGAAAATCCAATTAAAAGTTTCCTCCCTCCTCATGTCACCAAGTCATACAGACTTCCCTCAGATCCTAAAGTCAGTCTCTTGACGTGACGGATCACAATGAAGGACAATATTGTGTCTGCCAGAGTAAGGAAAACTCTTAACACCCTTGACGAGAGAGGGCAGATTTTGTCCCTAGTCGCGATCCTTTCGGACCGGCTTTCTGATCTGAGGGAAGTCAGCATGACCTGCTGAAAAGTGGCGGGAGGGGGAACTTTTAATCGGGATTTTCAAAGCATACTGTTCATTATAAAAAAATTAGATTGAACAATCGGGTGTACGTTTCGTTTTTGGACATTACTATCCCTTTAAAAAAGGTCCATGTGCTTTAAACTATAGTGTACTCCTGTTCCACAATTTTTTTTTTTTTTTTTTTCCTTTGGCAAGAAAGTTCAAAAATCTTTCAAAATAAAAGTAAAAAATAGGCTAAAAGTAGCTACAGATCTCTAGACTGTAAAATAATGTGTAAAACCATAAACGGCTAATTATTTCTGAGATTAGAACCCACTCCTTTTCAGTCCACTGAAAAGCACATTTATATATTTTGGGGTTTATGCACCTAAACAATTTTCTCTTGTGTCCAGTATGGAACAGTGGAACCCTGGGCTTGGGCTCCCCATCTTCAGAGGGCAAAAAAAAAAAATAAATAAAAGACACGGTCTTTGAGGTGGAAACTACCTCCTCTTCCTCCAACTCCAATCACCCACCCCCTCCAGCTATCCAGATTCAAGTGGCCTCTCAAACAAATAGGAGCAAGCAGGCACTGTTCATTTTTTGGTCTTCTATTTTATTTTTTTATGCTAGACTAGTTGAAGAGCCTGTTACACGAGCCACAGTGCCACTGGCAGCCGGTCGTGGGGCAGTTATGCACAGTAGAGACTGCCTGCTCCGCGGCTGATACAGTGCCAGCAGGTGGCGGTGCAGCCATGCTCAGTAGAGACTGTCCACATGCCCGCGCCACAGCTGATACAGAGCGGGAGGCTCCTTCGGAGCATCCCGCTCTGTATCAGCCTCGTCACGGGCAGTCTCCACTGCGCATGATTGTGGTGTTACACACGTTTTAGCGAATTATTATATAGGCTATGGAGCTGTATAATCCCCCTTTAGGTAGGCTTCCATTCCTGGCGTCCCTGGAATTGTGATAGTCTAGTTCACAGGTGTATTTTTTGACCATTTCCCTGTGAAGGTTGACTGCATGACAAGTCTGTTCCTCATAGCTGAAATTCTTTGCGGGTCTGCGTTTTTAAAAGGGAGCTTGAAGTAAGGAGACTGGTAAGTTAACCCTTTGATTGCCATGGTTCTCTTTAATTACATTGCACTAAACTTTGGCAGTGAAATTTATTGCTACTCTTTCCCTACACATTTCTGTGTCATAAAGGGGGCTGCTATTTCTTACTTATATTAACCCTTTAAATGTCAGGTTAAACCATTTAACCCCTTAAGGACCCATGACGGTCCAGGAGCTGCTGTTTTTGTGAAACATTACCATCACTTTAAGGCTCTGCCTATATTGGGGCCCGACAAACCCGAGGAGCCAGGTTACCATGGAGACTAGGAATGGTTTCTTCACTACAGACATGTTTTGTTCTGTTTTTTTAATTTTAAAAATTAATCAGACCTCGTTGGCAGTAGGGGTGGGCAAAAATTGAGAAAAAATTCCTGCATGACTTTTTGTGAAAAACAAATGATTTTTCTTGAAAGTTTTCGCCTATGCAAACTTTTCCTCCTTTTGGCAAATTCCAACAATTTTTTTGCCTATGTTTTCTATGGTGCAATGTTTGACACCACAATATTACTACTTGTGAGGGCTGCGGTGGAGAAATAAGTATCTGAAAGTCAAAGTTGGGAGTCCTAAAGCAACATCTGCCTTGAAAAATGTGTTCCTGCTTAAGTGCGCGCGTGCGTGTGTGTATGTGTGTATGTATGTATATATATATATATATATATATATATATATATAAAATATAATATTCATACAGCAGTTATTTACCATTATCATTATAGCAGTGGTCCCAAGTCTGGTAGATGGTAGTAACCTTTCATCACATCCCTCCTCCTCATCTGTGCTGTTAATAATACATTTGGCCTGGCTTTCTCTGTCATAGCTTTTGGATTCTGAGTGAAGTATCTCCATACTGTGGACTTCATGGACTGAGGGGCTGCTACTACTAATGGGGCTAGATGTTGATGCAATTATACTAGGTAATACTAGGTGTCACAGGTACAGCACTTCTAGTAGTAGCAAAGGCACTCATCACAGCTAAGGTTGTGGATGTTAATAACCTGTGTTGTTGCTGTTGGTTACTCATCACAAGTGTGTGTTTGTTGCTGAGTGGGACTTGGAAGCGGTGATGATGTTGCTAGGATGACAGTATGCTTTTTTTGTCATCTATGCTTGTCCAGGGTCAGAGTTTACAGTGGTTTTCTCAGACAGTTTATTACCAGACACAGTGCTCCTTTTCAGTGGTGGAAGACTTAGCCTTTGCTTTTCTGCTAACTTTCTGACCATATCATCTCCCTCACTCTTAACTTCATCTGGATTTGACAAAGAGGAGGATGTTGGTGGGATATAGTCTAGATTTGCATCATCATCAGTCATCATTAGGTCATCCTCAGCATCACCCGCTGCTTCTTGCCCATTACCCTTATATTCCACAGCTTTTAGAGGTGTCAAAAAATGTCTACACAAAGTTTGCTACTACTTTGAGGACAGGTTTTTTGGTGCTTGTTTGTCTCACTGTCTGATGCAGCAGTTTGTTCAGATGCTACACCTTCCTCCATTACGCCAACAACAACATCATCATCATCATCATCATCATATATAAAAAAAAAATAATAATAATAAAATGTTCTTAGAATTTTTTCTATACTGGTGTGGGTGGTGGAATTTTTGGTGGGAGCTTAACAAACTGCATCTTCTCTGGAAGGAGAGGGATCATAATTTATTGCACACGCTGCAGCAACCATAGTTTGTTAGTTTTTGAACTACCACTTTACTCCAACGTCCCTGCATTACTCCACCTTTCCCCCTCCCCCTTGTACGTTTTGCTGGACATAACTACTGTGTGTGTTTTTACTCGGTACACAACTGCTGGAGTATGATGTCTTGCCTTAGCCTTCAACAAAATTTCATGTGGTGGGGAAAAACTTTTCTTCCCATTGATTTCAATACAATGAGCTAGGTGAAAAAAGCAGGAAAACTGCAAATTTTTACGCCCATCCCTAGGTGGAAGCCCCAGCCATTGATCTTCCAGCTAATTCCACTGATGCAACTGGGTTTTCATAAAAGTATTTAACCCCTTCAAAAAGACTGATAGCTATTTTTTTTAATTAATGATACCCTGGCTTACATCGAAATAAATGTAATGTCCTCGCTCTGTCATCCAGCTGCATCACAGCTACAAAATGGTTTCCTCCATTTTTAATGGTGAAGAAATGTAATTGTTCAGAAATTAGTTATATCTCAGATAGTTGCACTATGGCACATAACAAAACTGATCTGCACAGAGATTGAATGTAGTGTGCCTTTGACAAGCGTACACACATTTGATCGCAGTGACAAGGCTTAGATGGTCAAACAGATTACTTAACCACATTTCCCATGGTGTCTGAAACGCAGTAGCGGAAGAGTAAGAAGGAAGGGGGGGCAACCGGTAGAAATTAACCAGTGCATACACCACTCTCTCACATCATACTATTCTCCAGAAGAATGGAGTTCCAGCTGCAGGTATTATGCACGTTTGCTGTATCTGCACTCCTTCATCTCATTACACAAACTGGTAAGACAATAATTATTACTATTTCATTTAGAAAATGCCAATGTATCCCTTGGAACTGTACAAAAGGTGGAGGTACAAATAATGTGACATACATCGTCAGCCTGAAACAAGTGAAGAGAGGTCCTGCGTGTGACAGCGTACCATCTAGGGCAATTTCTTTTTTTTTTTTTTTTTTTTTTTTTTTTTTACTCAAAGCACCCTAACATGCTATGTGAAATTTTTGGGGTACCCCTAACATTTTATATAATGTACCAAGGTTACAAATACATAGATATATAGTTTTTCTTAGGTTGCTCAAGCAAAATAACACAAGTAAATATTGTACATAACCATTTCCATAAATATACACTTGAAACTCAACTTTAACATTTTTCTCAAAGACTTCATAGAAAAAAGGGACACCCTAAGTGGGTGTCCGTATCACACCGAAGTGCTATGTCACCTTAATTGAGAGCCACTGACCTAAAGGGTGAGTCAGATTTTTTTATTATTGGAATTATTTTAAACCCTTGGAAACTAGAGGCTCCAGTCCTCGGGGCACACAAACAGGTCATGTTTTCAAGATATCCCTAATTAATCACAGGTGAATCACTCACAATGACTGAGCCACTAATTACTCACCTGTGATTAAATGGGAACAACCTGAAAACCTGCACTGTTGGTGTGCCCCGAGGACTAACGTTGAGAAACACTGACCTGGAAACATGAATCTGCTTGTAACATAACATCGGCACACCATTGTTTGCACTTCTCTTGACCAATAACTACAATTATTGTGCCCAGTAAAACAAGAACTATTTAATTTCAATTCAAACTCAATGCTTTGAGCACCAGAGGGGTGAGCAATGCATTGTAAACTTGGAGATACCAATGTTAAATCATTGCCAAGATTTGCCAATTATAGATCTATTGTGCAGAAAGGTAAAAGTAAAGAAATTCTGGGAGCAAATAAGTTTCCATTTATTTAAATTGGGGTTTTAACTCATTAAGGCGAAGAGGGTTTTTTTTAGTATATTTCTCCACTTTAAACATACGGCCGACAAAGTTTTGAAGCAGAAGAGGAGCAAGTGTGAGACACGGTAACAGCTAGATCTGACATCAGTGGAATGAATTCTCAGATAGGAACATTGCTGTTGTTTTCTTAGAATTGGGCAGTCTTTGCCATAATACGTTTTCATGGTCGTTGGTCTTTTTTTTTTTTTTCCCTCTCTAGCAAATTAAGTTTTTTTGCCTACATTTCGTTTTACTACATTACTAATTGCACCAAAATGTTTGGATCCAGTGGCTGATTGAATCTTAATTGATTTGAGTTAAACAATCATAATTTAGCAGAGGTGCTTGATTGATTATATGCTACAATACTTTTTAAGCTAAAATGATCTTCAGCATATATATGCACCACATATAAGTCTATCCCACAGGTATCATGCTGCCTTCACTCACACGGAGGTCTGACCTTCCTCTGTATTCCAACAGATAGCAAATCAATAAATGGAAGCCAGCACTGGCACCTTCAGGGTGGATAGACTTGGCCCATAAAGAAAAAGATATATATACCAGTATCTCAAATATCTTGTAATTTTAATGAAATAAAATTATCTATGAAAAAAGTCTATAAGAGTCTTTAATAGCTCAATATAGGTAATACATAAAAAACTTCTTAAGAATTAATATATCTTAAATATAGATATACAAATATAAGTCTATATAGGACAGAAATATATAGGACAGAAAACATAAATGACTTACCTTGCAATAAAGTGCAGTCACTCACGGTATACTGTATGCCTCCCAGCCAGGAAAGGGTTAAGGATGTTAACCGTTTCCCTGCTGGGAAGCATACAGTACACAATGTGTTATTGCACTTTATTGAAATGTAAGTCATTTATGTGTTCTTTATATTTGCATATCTATATTTTAAGATATATTAATTCTTAAGAAGTTTTTTTATGTATTATCTATATTGAGATACTAAAGACTCTTATAGATCTCCTTCTTATAGACTTTAAATAGATTGCTTTGTTTTATTAAAGTTACAATGTACTTGAGAAACTGGTATATATATTTTCCTTTAAGGGCCAAGTCTAGCCCCCCGAAGGTGCCGGTGCCAGCTTCCATTTTTGGGTGATTTGATTTAAAGAGACACTAATACCTTAAAATGATCTGGGGTTATACACATTTAAATAAACTGAACTCCATGTAACCTCTGCAGAAATTCTGTGTTTATATTTTTCTGAGGCCTAAAGTCTACTCTTACATATGCTCTGCAGGGCCCCCATTTCTGCTTTTTCCCACATTACCACAAGGAATCAGTAGGTGTCTAAGAAGTGATATTGTTCATTGTTTTCAATTGGGCTGAGAAAAGGGAACATTCTCTCTGAATAGATGAATTGTGTGTGTTAATCTCAATATATTAACAGTATTATCTGCACAAAATAATTAACCAAAATATGTATATATAAGATTAAAAATGCAAGTTTAGGATTAGATTTTAGGGATCTAACATAACTAAAATCTATGTTTTACAGATGCCAGCAGGAAATACATGAACTATATAACCGAGTTTCATTTTTAGTGGTTAGTGTAGATTTAAATGGGCAGTATTTTACATTTATATATGTATATATATATATATATATATATATATATATATATTATATGAAAACCTATATATTATAGAGCTGTTCCTGCTGATGAAAACAAGAGTACTCTCACCACTGTTAGTAGTTTTATTAAAAAGTTTATATCACATTCCATGGATAATTGTTTGTCAGTGACTTTCTTCTCAAATAGAATGTAACAGAATAACTAATTGGAATCTGACCGCTAGATGGCACTGTTAATGTATTTAAAAAAAAAAAAAAAAAAAGGTTTAAAACTGTAATAACTTGAAATACGTATCTATCAGCTGTGGGAGAACCCTTATGTTACTCAAGAGGAAAAGCTCTAGAATATATATATATATATCTTTTTCTAGTGTTTTTTAGTAATATAAATGCATTACGTTACATTATTCAAAAATAGGAGTTAAAGTGGACATAATACAAGTGTAGTTTGTTTTTACAGAGAGTTAAAACATATTAATATGTTGTACTAGCCTGTTTTTTGTAAAATAAATAATTTTTAAGAAATTAACCTTTGTGTTTTGGTGGCAAAGTGTGAATCTGCTACTATGAATTAGTTCTCTCTGAGGACTTGGGGTTTTTTTTTGCCTTCTTTTGGATCAACGATGGTAAACAGGAATAGGAAAAGGGTTGAACTAGATGGACGCAAGTCTTTTTTCAACCTAAATTGCTATGTTACTATTTTAGGACAATCATCGTTCTTGCTGTGCAATTATAATTTCCCCAGTATGCAGCCTTCGTCTACATTCATTCATTCATAGCACAGTGTGTTGTAATATTGTCCCAGCACATTAATTAGAAACATAGGCCCATAGTCCTAAAATCAAACTGCAGTTATTCTGGATCAAACCAACTGCACCATAGGTGACGAATAAAAAAAAATCCTCTTAAATAAAATTGGGCTTTTAACACCTTGGGGGTTATGCACTAAGGTGTGATAAAGAGACGATAAAGGAGAGATAACTTCTCCAGTGATATCACTTCTCAATTTCCTATGTTATTCTATAGATCCTATTCACTAAGATCTCCAGAGTTGGAGATATCGTAGCGCATTGGCTCAGTAGACTAACATAGGAACTGGAGAAGTGATATCACTGGAGAAGTTATCTCCACTTTATCATCTCTTCATCACGCCTTAGTGCATAAGCCCCCTTGAATTCTATAAAGGTCTCTTCGCAGTGCATTGGAGAAATCTCTGGTATTCAAGGGGTTAAAAAGCTTTATGCAAATGCATGGGAATTTAGGAATTTTTATTGTGTCACCTATGGTGTAGCTGGTTTACTCCAGAATAACACCAGTTTGCTTTTATAAATATGGGCCATAGAAGCATAGAATTTGAGGGCAGATAAGAACCATTCGACCCATCTAGTATGCCTATTTTTCCCTACTGTAAAAACCTTAAACCTTATCTGGTCCTTGGTCTTTTCTTATGATAAGGACAGCCTTATGCCTATCCCATGCTGGCTTACATTTCCTCGCTGTATTAACCTCTACCACGTCTGCTGGTAGGCTATTCCACTTATCTACAACCCACTCAGTGACCTAAAACTTTCATACATTACATCGAATTAGAATAAAATGCCAGATTGTGCCACCAACAAATAAAGATTAATTTCTCAAAAATTATATTACATACCTCCCAACATTTCAAATTACCAAAGAGGGACACTTGTGTTTCAGGGGGTGTTGCTGGGGGCATGGCTGGTGGGTTGGTGTAACCTAATAAATTACTTATAACAAGACCAAAGTATTTTATTTACACAGACTAATTTATAAACATATGTACTGAACTATATACAGACATTAATGAGTTGTATTGCTGTGGAGCAGTGTGATACACTTATATACACACCACACAGTCTGATCTCCTAAAAAGAGGGACATCAGGGTGCGAAAGAGGGATAGAGGGAGTTGGGTCTAAAAGAGGGACTGTCCCTCCTAAAGAGGGACACTTGGGATGTATGTATTACAAACAATTGGTTAGTACATTATATAAGAAACTAGTTGAAGAGCCCATTACACGGGCCACTGTGCCACTGCCAGCCGGTCGCAGGGCAGTAATGCGCAGTAGAGACTGCCCGTGCCGTGGCTGATACAGAGCTGGACGCTCCTTTGGAGAGTCCAGCTCTGTATTAGCCGTGGCGCGGGGCAGTCTCTACTCTGCATGACTGTAGCACGAGCAGCAGTCTCTACTGCACATGACTGCGTTCTTACCCACGTTTTAGAGAATTATTATAAAGGATGTGAACAATATTTTAAATTGTCACACAAAGTATATTAGGTCCATTTTAATAATTAAGTATGTGAAGTACTCACATGACATTTTGCGCTGTTGTAAGGTACATCTCAGATTCATCCAGCATTGCATTATTGAGTGTGGTTTGAGGAATAATCCTCACAATTTGATCTGATCTAGCATCACCACTAAACCACCCACCAAATCCCACATGAAGTATAACTTGTGTAGACAAAAAAAATACCTATTTAGGATAAGCATAAGTAAGGTGTATGTATGGAGTATAGTATAGGGGTGGGCAAAAGGTCCCGTCATGTTCCCGTGAAAAAAATCAGCGAAAACCATGTTGATGTTGTTGTCGTCTGGTTTTTCGTGGGAAAATCCACTTTAAAACCAGCAATTAAAATCTAATTTTTCACCCATTGGCAAAAATTGTTCTCCATTTTTCAATGACTAGAAAGTTTCCGCCCATTGATTTAGGTGTTTTCGCCCATTCGCTATAAAATCGTGACGTATTCCAGGAAGTGAAGCAATAGAAGCAGCAAAAGAGCGAGGTAGACGTTCTGTGCTTTTCTGCTGTGATCTTGATGCAAAATTAAGTCAGGAGAGGCTCATAGTGACTGCTATCACTATCAGAAAGATTAAAATTAATAAAAGGAGAAACTGGATGAATCTGTATGTTTCCACTGAGTCTCAGGAGGAGGAGGAGGAAGTGAGCACTAGAGAACCAATGCTGGCCAGTCCCCCTAAATCACCCCTAGGGATCTCGGGGGAAATTAATATCAAGGGAGGAAGAAGAGGGTAGTAGTGAGAGCAGGACAGGTCAGCTGACTGTGCCTGCTGCCAGACCTGCTGCCACCATTGCTGTGCCTGCTGCCAACCATGCTGCCTCTGCTGCCACCATTGCTGTGCCTGTTGTCAGATGTGCTGCCCCTGCTACTACCAATGTTGTGCCTGCTGCCAGACATGCTGCCCCTTCTGCCACCAGTACTGTGCCTGCTGTCAGACTTGCTGCCCCTGCTGCCACCAGTGCTGCGCTTGCTGCCAGTGCTGCCCCTGCTGCCAGTGCTGAACCTGCTGCCAGTGCTGAACCTGCTGCTACCAGTACTGTGCCTGCTGTCAGATGTGCTGCTCCTGCTGCAACCAGTGCTGTGCCTACTACCAGTGCTGAACCTGCTGCCAGTGCTGAACCTGCTGCCAGTGCTGAACATGCTGCTACCAGTACTGTGCCTGCTGTCAGACTTGCTGCCCCTGCTGCCACCAGTGCTGTGCTTGCTGCCAGTGCTGCCCCTGCTGCCAGTGCTGAACCTGCTGCCACCAGTACTGTACCTGCTGCCGGTGTATCTTGTAATACTCGGCGGGGGAGGAGAAGATGATGCCAAGTGTGACAGCAGGGGACCCTAAGTCACAGTTGCCATCCCCAAGCAGTCCCACCAGTGCTAGTACTAAGAAGGTCCAACAGCTTGTTAGTGTTAGTAGTGAAGGAGGTGGTAATCATCATATTACTAGTGACTGTGAGGAGGAAGACTCAGGGGCTGAACTTGATGTGGTTGGTGTTAGTAGTAGTAACAGTGATGGTGAAGCAGCCGGTGGGACTAGTTACATAGTAGTTTAGGTTGAAAAAAGACTTGCGTCCATCCCTTTCAACCCTTTTCCTATTCCTGTTTAACGTTGTTGATCCAAAAGAAGGCAAAAAAAAACCTCAATACAGCAGTGTTAGAGAGGTGGGGTAGGGGAAGCATTTGAGAGCTTTCAGACTAGCAGTCAAGCGAGCCCACAACATTCCCGATCCTGGGAGTCCCCTTACCCCCAACGGTATTGTCCAGGTGGAACATTATCCTGAAGAAGCAACAACTGGTGGCTAGCAGGCGAAGCAATAATACCACCACCACCACCAGGAGCACAGATCAGCTGCCTGTTCCTGCTGCTGCCAGTCTGCATTCTTCAGGCCTCCAAGAAATGGCAAGTGTGACATTAGGGGACCCTCTGTCACATTTCTTGTCACCTCCTCCAACCAGCAGTGAGGTTTCTGTAGCAGAGCAGCAGCACAGAGGGACTGGTGGTGATGATGATGATGGTGGAGAAGTTGGGATGGAAGAGACACTGATGGCCTTTATAGCTCAAACTGAGAAGGAATGGGAGACAGGGATGAGGATGGGCATCAACACCACCACCAGGAGTGAGCTATTGGAGTTTGCAACTGCTCTAATTCCTGCTGCTTCTGAAAGAGGCCATTCTTCGCCATCTGTTCCCTCCCCCCTGAAGTCATGGATATGGGACTATTTTTCTCTTGGGGCAGGCACAGTGCAGTCATCGACAATGGCACTGTGCACAATTTGTGACAAGTCAGTGAGAAGGGGAAAGGAGGGAACACACCTTGGCACATCTGCCCTGATAACACACATGAAACATAGACACCATGACATTTATGTCAAACATGTTAAAGCCAAACACCCACCACAGAAATCGGGCACCGCTGTTGCTGTACCCCCTGACTCTCCAGAAAGGCAACAAGAGGCGAAGTGGAGATCAAAGAGGAGAAAGAATAGAGAAACCCAGGCAGAGGCTGGAAGTTCGATGACGGGCGAAACACCTAGCTCGCCATCACCTTCTTTCTCTAGGGTAACTACATCTTCTGGCAATCCACCTCATTCATCGTTACCTGCCCCGCCAAATGATTAGCACTCTGTAGATGTTAGGATGTGGCAATTTGTGTCCACCCATTGCACTCTGTGTGGTGCAATGACCACACATGGCAGTGTGGTGGAGGAGAATCACAAGCAGGGCATCCAGCGGCATCTGAGGAAATTCTATCCCGCAGAATATGCTAAGATGGTGGCAGGGAGGGTTCATCATTACTTTTAAAGTGTCAGCAAGTTGTCATATGTCCTTAGCGTGGTATGGACAAGGAACATGGTGGTAACAGCAATACTTGGTTTCTGGTGCCATGGTTTTTGGATAGCATTGTGCCATGTGTTATTTAACACACACACACACACACACTGTGCACATTGCAGTTGCTGATGACAGGCACAGTTCCTGCTCTCAAGGTAATTTTTTTTATTCTAGTAACAGCACACCCATGATTTTGAAGGAGGGGCAGGTGGAATTATTGGCCAGCTTCTTCTTAAGCCACATATACTGGGGGCTAGTTATGGTTCTGCTACTGCCTCAGGCGCATCACTGGAGCTAGTCATGGCACGTGGAACCTTCATCGTACATCACCCATGTTAGTGCTGTTGAGCTGCCTAATTATCCTGACTATGGAAAAAAGACACTGACAAGTACAGATACAGTAAAATCAATATCTTTATTAAAATAAGAGCAGAAAAGATATGGAAAACACTTCCACAACCCTCACAGGGCCAGGTGTGGAGATAGTACACAAGCACCTCCCCAACCCTCACTAGCCAGGTATGGAGACCGCACACAATCCACTGACAGGAGAGAAGCTGATCACAATCTGACTACAATGGTCCTGGTAGCAAGGATAGCAATAGCTACCAGTACAGGTGAAGCAGAGACACTCAGGCAAAATGAGAGAAATTCCACTAGAACACTAGGGTGAACCTATAGGCAATGGCGACTAAGAGTACCCCAGAGTACCCCAGAACGCTAGGGTAGTAATAGGCAACGGTGACTAGAATCCCCAGAACACTAGGGTAGTAATAGGCAACGGTGACTGGAATCCCAGGGGTAGACAACGTTTTGGCAAACTATCTCAGTCGCCAGAGTGTGGACCCAGGGGAGTGTGAGCTCCACCCAGATGTTTTTGACCTGTTGGTGCAGAGGTGGGGTCTACCTCAGATAGACCTGATGGGCACCAGGGACAACAGGAAGGTTCAGATGTTTTGTTCCAGCTGGAGGGATCCTCTGGCGTTTGCTGTGGTCGCCCTGGCGATTCTGTGGTGATTTCATCTGGCCTACATCTTCCCTTCATTCCCTCTCATCCTCAGGGTGCTGAGAAATATTCGGATGGACGGTCTGGCGGTCATCATGATTGCCACCTATTGGACCAGGAAGCCCTGGTTCCCAGAGCTGGTGGCTCTGTCCATTCGAGATCTGTTTCCTCTACCACTCAGACCGATCTCCTCCTTCAGGGTTACCTTTGGAGAGAGGATGTGGAGCACTTGGCTTTGACGACATGGCTGTTGAAGCCTCCATCCTGAGACAGCAGGGTTTTTCCCCTGAGGTGGTCTCCACCATGATACAGGATAGGAAACCGGTCTCTTCCAAGGCCTACCATAGGGTTTGGTCCATTTTCCATTTGTGTCGTTTTGACAGGGACCTGTCTTGAAAGAGTTTGATCTCTGAGCAGTCTTGTCTTTTTGCAGGATGGTGTGAACAAAAGACTCAGCCTTAGTTCATTGAAGGTTCAGACTTCGGCTCTCTCTGTCTTCTTCCAGAGATGCATTGCCATCTTACCAGATGTCAAGGTCTTCTTTCAGGATGTCGCTCCCGCTTTCCCTGCTTATAAGGCTCTCACTCCCCAGTAGGACCTTAACATGGTTTTGGGAGTCTTGCAGTAGCCTCCCTTTGAATCTTTGGCTACCATCCCTCTGTGTCTTCTGACATGGAAGATGGCCTTTCTTCTGGCTGTAGTCTCTGTCTGCAGAGTTGCTGAATTGCAGGCCTTGTCCTGGCGGTTTGCCTTTCCTGGTGTTTCACAAGTATAAGGCCGTTCTTCGTACCCCTCAGGAATTCCTTCCAAAGGTGGTCTCTGAGTTCCACATCAATCAGGAGATTGTTATGCCTTCCTTGTGTCCAGACCCCAAATCTGACAAGGAGAGGGATCTCCATTTGTTGGATGTGGTGTGCTGCCTTAAGTTCTATGTGCACCATACTTTTCATTTCTGTGCCTTATAGCTCTTTAACTGTTGAGCCGCGTTGGCTCTTGTTCTTGTGTGCTGTGCTACAGTTATTCAGTGTCTGCTTGACACTTAATTATGTTGGGCTGTTCCTTATCCTGTATAGTCTTAAGGAACTCAGGTATCATGGGGACCGGTGCTTGGTCCTTCCCAACCTGGGAGCTTAAATCGAAACTACCACCCATTTTAAACTTTGTGGCAAATAATTACCCATCTGGCGACTAGCTGCTCAGTAGTGCAAGTCGGCAGAATAATTACCTGGTTAATGAGAATTATACCCTGCTCCAGGGCTGACAGGCAGTAAAGAGCGCAGACATCTTTCTATAGTGACGTCTGCGCGCCTGCGCTGTCAGTCCCTTTTGGAGCCGAACAGCTCCCAGCAACACCTCCTAGAGCCAGCTGGGACCGACAGCACAGGCTCTGCACTGCTGCAGAGCCACCGCCAGTCCCGAGACCGGATTCCCCTGCTCTCAGCTAGAACTCTGACGTCAGGGGAAAGACAAAAAGAGGGAACTTCGAAAGCGGATATCTCTCAAACAGTAAAGGTTTGAGAGATGCTGCTGGTATCGTTGAATTCTGAATTTTAAGGGCTACAACATGGGGGATAGTAATAATGACGTATTACTATCCCTTTAAGTCACCTTCCATTTCAGCTTCATAAGGCACTGGAAACATTTCCAGCATTCAAGGGATTACCATAATGTGCAACACCGGTGGCAGCACTAGTGTATATACGGTGCAGTGTATGATCTCTGTAATTTTGCATTACACAATCAGTACGTGAGCCGATCCGGCCTCTCCCCTTCTCTGTGTGCTCCACTCCTCCATTTCATTCTGCACGCGGAGAAGAAGGATCGGCTCACAATTTCTTCATCATGGTCCGGTGGCTTCTAGTTACACCTCTGCGTTCCTTTAACCTTTTGAGTGCATTCCTTTGAAATATATTGAACACCCTTCTGGCAGGTAAAGGGTTAAAGATTTCAGAGCTACCCCAATCCTACAAATAAGCATTCATTTGGGTGATGTAATTACAGAATGGTACACATCAGAGCCTTTTAGAATGTGTGGATTCATCTCCATTGATTCACGAAGCAAAGCACTGGAGACTGTTCTATCACTCAAGGGGTTAAAAACCCCATTTAACCCCTTAGTGACAGACAACTTACCTTATAAGTCCAGGAAGTCATTTGCTATAATGGAAAAAAAAAACTGTCATTAAGGGGTTAAATCAGTGGCAGTTTTTAACTGTTCCCATGGAGCAATTCATTTGCCCCAGAACTGTTCCAGTTTGCTCAGTATTTAATTTAATTTGAGACGGATATATTTATTCTATTACCTGCTGGCTTCCTTTTCCAGCCTGAAGCTCTGACATCACCCTGCCCTTCAGATCACAGAGATCTGCGGGGGGGGGGGGGATAAAGAGTGGCAGAGTTTTAAAGGGATAGTAATGTTTCACAAAAAAAAGCAGCTCCAATTAATCTTCATAGTATTTGGGAGAGGGTTATTTCAATACTGTCAGAGTTGTAGTTCAAGAGTAATTGAATGATAAAGTATCTCCCTCCCGCCCCTTTTACCTAGTGTAACACTGCTCACCTCAGATGTGGAATCTGGTTGCATTACCGGACAGATAACAGCAAAGGGCAATCTTCTTACTGTGAGAACAATGAAAGCCCTGCCCACCTTGACAAGTTTTTCAGGTTTTTCCCTTATCTTAATTGAGATTGTCCCTCTCTGCAATCTAACTGGGCACCTCCCTTCTGATCTGGCTGAACAGTGTTACATCAGTAAAAGGGGCGGGAGGGGGATACTTTATCATTGAATTACTCTGGAACTACAACTCTGACAGAATTGAAATAACACTCTCCAAGGCCCAAATACTATGATGATTAATTAGAGCTGCTTTTATTATGAAACATTACTATCCCTTTAAGTTATGGGAACTCAATTCCCATAGCTTTCAGGTGCATTCCTTCAGATATAAAGCCCAGTCACTGCCCACGTAGATCTGTGTATTTGCCTTGAACAATCATATTTACTTCTCCTTTTACATTCACGGATGTGATCACAGTTTGCAAGTTAACCCTTTGAGTGCCAGAAGGGTACGCAACGTATTGCTTTGGCACTCAAAGGGTTAACTTGTCCATGGTTATAACATTTTTTTCCTGTTTGTATTTCACTATAATCCAGGTTACAATGCAACGCATAAGCTGTTTTCCCTGGTTTTAGCTCAAAGTCCGTTGGGACATTTGTAGATAAAACCATTGATAATGTTATCAGCTGCAATGTCACCAGGGTTGCCACCATTTCTTCAAAAAAATACTGGCCATGGCATTCCCTCCATAGACTTAACATTGGACAGAAGCCAATTTTTTACCGGTCTGCCGGTAAAATACCGGCTGGGTGGCAAACCTAAATGTCACCCAATCAATGGAAAGTTTGAAAATGTTTATTTCACGACTATGGTGTTCATGGTTTTCTCAAGTTCCTCTTAACACATCACATTTCTTCACCCTCAGGAAATCTGCACTTTGCAGGCTAGAAATTGGTGGTGTTTTAATCATGTAGCATGCTATTAATAGTAGTCTCTTTGCAAAGAAAAAAAAAAAAGGTTGGTGATCTTAATACCATCCGTCTTCTGTTTCGTTTCTGGACCAAAGAATGGTATGATGTAACACTCAGAATGGTAAGTAAGTTTTCAGGTTATCTCTAGAGAAGTGAGGCTTCCTGCTTCTATGAGAAGCACATCATCAATGTACTTGAGCCATAAAATTGTGTGCTCATTGTACACTGACATCTCAAAAATTTCCATTTTTCCACTGTCCCAAACAGATGTTGGTGCGGACTTGTCCTATCTTTTTCACACGTTTTAACAAAGAACTGATTATTAGACAAAAATAACTGTCACAAGAAATCTGAGCAGCTGAATCTAGCTAAGTTGTTTATTAGGTTAAAGTGGAACGTACCCCCTCGAGAGAAGCTTTCAAAATCCCCTATAATTTTATGTTAGCTATACTTATTAAAGGGATAGTAATACTTCGTTTTAACTTTATTTTATTTTGTAGGCATTAAAAAAACACGAAGAATGATATAAGTCTGAGATATAAGTTTGAGAGATATTCACAAGCAAAGTTTCCCCCTCCCGCCCCTTTTACCTAGTGTAAGCCATCTCTTCTCAGATGTGGAATCCAGTCCATAGACCAGACAGATAACAGAAGGGGACAATCTTCTTCCTATGAGAACAATGAAAGCCCTGCCCCCCTTGACAAGTTTTTCAGGTTTTTCCCTTATCTTAATTGAAGATTGTCCCTCTCTGCAATCTACCTGGGCACCTCCCTTCTGATCTGGCTGAACAGTGTTACATCAGTAAAAGGAGAGGGAGGGGGATACTTTGTCATCAAATTACTCTTGAACTACAACTCTGACAGAATTGAAATAACACTCTCCAAAGTCCAAATACTATGATGATTAATTAGAGCTGCTTTTATTATGAAACATTACTATCCCTTTAAGAACAGTAGTTTATGAGAGGTTTGACTTTATTTTTGTCAGTTTATGTGAACTGGACATTATTGGATGGCATGACAGCTCTCACTCTCCCACCAGCCTATCTCTGCTGACCAGATAGTAACATTCAATACTGCCCTCCCTCCTACCTGTACCATGCCAGCTGGATATTAACATCCCACACTAGTCTCCCTCCCATCTCCCACTCCCTCCCAGCCAGATACTAACATTCCACACTGTTGTTCATCCCCTCGCCTTTCCCTTTCATCCAGATCCTAACATTCGCCCTTGCTCTCCCTCCCAAACTGCCACCCAGATCCTAACATTCAACACTGTTCTCTCTCTTTTCTGCCTTTCTCTGCTGACCAGATACTAGACCCCATCTGTCACTTCCTGCTGGACAACAGTAGATCCCCCCCCTTTTTTGTGCCCTCAGGGAACATTAGCATCATTCATATATACCTTTATTATTAAGGTGTTCTAGATAAGCCAATGGTACTCAATCTTTTTTGTTTAAGGCACAATTAACACGCACCAGGGGAGGGCTGGCAACATACGTTCCAGGGGCAACTACATTAAGTGGCCCATATCTACAATCGTCCAAGCCCATTGTCCCAGCCCACTCCTGTTTCCTTAATTTTAAAATGGTCCTTAATAGTGTTGAGCGAGCATGCTCGGCCGATGCTCGGATCGGCTCGAGCATCGCTCTGCTCGGCACATGGCGGTACTCGTACGAGTACCGCATGTGCTCGCCCGCCATGTTCGGGTCTCCTCCCCGCACGTTTTGCGGCTGCTGCGCAGCCAATAAACGTGCAGGGAGGCTCTGACATCAGTGTAATGCCAGCAGCCATGTTGGCTGCTGGCATTACACTGATTGGCTGGCCAGAACCCGTGGTCGGGTGCTGTATAGCACCTGACCAGCGAGTTCGGCTCAGTCTTAGCCAGGGAGAGCTGAGGATAGGAAGGGAAAGTCAGTGTAGGGAGGAAAAAAAGCAAAATTGTGAAAAAAAAGAACCAAAAGTCCTTTTTAGGACTACTGTGTGTGGGGGCAGCAGGTTATTTTGTGTGGGGGGGAAAAAAAAAAAAAAAAAAAAATATATTCTGTTTAGTGTGCAAAGTTGCAGATTAGAGCACATTCTGTTTAGTGTGCACAGTTGCAGATTAGAGCACATTCTGTTTAGTGTGCAAAGTTGCAGATTAGAGCACATTCTGTTTAGTGTGCAAAGTTGCAGATTAGAGCACATTCTGTTTAGTGTGCAAAGTTGCAGATTAGAGCACATTCTGTTAAGTCTTCAAACTAAAATATCAAAGTCACATATTCCATTCAGTGTGCGTCGCCGCAGTTTAGCAGCACATTCTGTGTACTGTGCAGAGTTGCAGAATAGGAAGAAATACTGTTAAGTCTTCAAACTAAAATATCAAAGTCACATATTCCATTCAGTGTGCTTCGCCGCAGTTTAGCAGCACATTCTGTGTACTGTGCAGAGTTGCAGAATAGGAAGAAATACTGTTAAGTCTTCAAACTAAAATATCAAAGTCACATATTCCATTCAGTGTGCTTCGCCGCAGTGTAGCAGCACATTCTGTGTACCGTGCAGAGTTGCAGAATAGGAAGAAATACTGTTAAGTCTTCAAACTAAAATATCAAAGTCACATATTCCATTCAGTGTGCGTCACCGCAGTTTAGCAGCCTATTCTGTGTACTCTGCACAGTTGCAGAATAGGAAGAAATACTGTTAAGTTTTCAAACTCAAATATTAAAGTCACATATTCCATTCTGTGTGTGTCACCGCAGTTTAGCAGCCTATTCTGTGTACTCTGCACAGTTGCAGAATGGGAAGAAATACTGTTAAGTTTTCAAACTCAAATATTAAAGTCACATATTCCATTCTGTGTTCGTCACCGCAGTTTAGCAGCCTATTCTGTGTACTCTGCACAGTTGCAGAATAGGAAGAAATACTGTTAAGTTTTCAAACTCAAATATTAAAGTCACATATTCCATTCAGTGTGTGTCACCGCAGTTTAGCAGCCTATTCTGTGTACTCTGCACAGTTGCAGAATAGGAAGAAATACTGTTAAGTTTTCAAACTCAAATATTAAAGTCACATATTCCATTCTGTGTTCGTCACCGCAGTTTAGCAGCCTATTCTGTGTACTCTGCACAGTTGCAGAATAGGAAGAAATACTGTTAAGTTTTCAAACTCAAATATTAAAGTCACATATTCCATTCTGTGTTCGTCACCGCAGTTTAGCAGCCTATTCTGTGTACTCTGCACAGTTGCAGAATAGGAAGAAATACTGTTAAGTTTTCAAACTCAAATATTAAAGTCACATATTCCATTCAGTGTGTGTCACCGCAGTTTAGCAGCCTATTCTGTGTACTCTGCACAGTTGCAGAATAGGAAGAAATACTGTTAAGTTTTCAAACTCAAATATTAAAGTCACATATTCCATTCTGTGTTCGTCACCGCAGTTTAGCAGCCTATTCTGTGTACTCTGCACAGTTGCAGAATAGGAAGAAATACTGTTAAGTTTTCAAACTCAAATATTAAAGTCACATATTCCATTCTGTGTTCGTCACCGCAGTTTAGCAGCCTATTCTGTGTACTCTGCACAGTTGCAGAATAGGAAGAAATACTGTTAAGTTTTCAAACTCAAATATTAAAGTCACATATTCCATTCAGTGTGTGTCACCGCAGTTTAGCAGCCTATTCTGTGTACTCTGCACAGTTGCAGAATAGGAAGAAATACTGTTAAGTTTTCAAACTCAAATATTAAAGTCACATATTCCATTCTGTGTTCGTCACCGCAGTTTAGCAGCCTATTCTGTGTACTCTGCACAGTTGCAGAATAGGAAGAAATACTGTTAAGTTTTCAAACTCAAATATTAAAGTCACATATTCCATTCTGTGTGTGTCACCGCAGTTTAGCAGCCTATTCTGTGTACTCTGCACAGTTGCAGAATAGGAAGAAATACTGTTAAGTTTTCAAACTCAAATATTAAAGTCACATATTCCATTCTGTGTTCGTCACCGCAGTTTAGCAGCCTATTCTGTGTACTCTGCACAGTTGCAGAATAGGAAGAAATACTGTTAAGTTTTCAAACTCAAATATTAAAGTCACATATTCCATTCAGTGTGTGTCACCGCAGTTTAGCAGCCTATTCTGTGTACTCTGCACAGTTGCAGAATAGGAAGAAATACTGTTAAGTTTTCAAACTCAAATATTAAAGTCACATATTCCATTCTGTGTTCGTCACCGCAGTTTAGCAGCCTATTCTGTGTACTCTGCACAGTTGCAGAATAGGAAGAAATACTGTTAAGTTTTCAAACTCAAATATTAAAGTCACATATTCCATTCTGTGTTCGTCACCGCAGTTTAGCAGCCTATTCTGTGTACTCTGCACAGTTGCAGAATAGGAAGAAATACTGTTAAGTTTTCAAACTCAAATATTAAAGTCACATATTCCATTCAGTGTGTGTCACCGCAGTTTAGCAGCCTATTCTGTGTACTCTGCACAGTTGCAGAATAGGAAGAAATACTGTTAAGTTTTCAAACTCAAATATTAAAGTCACATATTCCATTCTGTGTTCGTCACCGCAGTTTAGCAGCCTATTCTGTGTACTCTGCACAGTTGCAGAATAGGAAGAAATACTGTTAAGTTTTCAAACTCAAATATTAAAGTCACATATTCCATTCTGTGTTCGTCACCGCAGTTTAGCAGCCTATTCTGTGTACTCTGCACAGTTGCAGAATAGGAAGAAATACTGTTAAGTTTTCAAACTCAAATATTAAAGTCACATATTCCATTCAGTGTGTGTCACCGCAGTTTAGCAGCCTATTCTGTGTACTCTGCACAGTTGCAGAATAGGAAGAAATACTGTTAAGTTTTCAAACTCAAATATTAAAGTCACATATTCCATTCTGTGTTCGTCACCGCAGTTTAGCAGCCTATTCTGTGTACTCTGCACAGTTGCAGAATAGGAAGAAATACTGTTAAGTTTTCAAACTCAAATATTAAAGTCACATATTCCGTGTAAGATGAAGAAGGCGGGTAAAAAGGGACGGGGAAGTGGACGTGATCCTGATAGTTCAGGGCGCGGGTCAGGACGCGGAGAAACTGTGCCTGGTGCCAGAGCACAAGAAAGAAAGACATCCACCATACCTAGCTTCATGTCTCATTTCACAGGGCGTCGCAGGACATCACTCTCGAGGTCCGACCACTGCGAACAGGTGGTCGGTTGGATGTCAGCTGATACTGCTTCCAGTCGGTTAAGCACCACCCTGTCTTGCACCAAGTCCACTCTCAGTAGCCAAGAGTCTGGTCAACATAATCCTCACTCTGATCATCCTTCCTCCCACCATACACGGTCTGGTCAAAGAAGTGATCCCACACTGGGATATAGTGAGGAGCTCGTCTCATCACCAATCCTTCATTTGACCCTCTCTCCAAGCACGCTTGCAGAGGAACATGACATCTTGTGCCCTGATTCACAACCTCTAGAGGGTACCCAATCACAAGAAGATGACAGATGTGAACGGCATTTAAGGTCAAAGGAAGTAGTGGATGATGATGATGATGATGAGACACAGTTGCCATTAAATCAACCACTATTTCCGTCTCAAGACCTTGTTGAGGAGAATGTTATACAGTTGTCAATGACTGAGTATGTGGTGGGATCAAGACATGAGGAGGATGATCAGAGTGAGGAAGTGGAGGAGGACTTGGTGGACGATGAGGTGACTGACCCCACCTGGGAAGGTGTAGAGCCGAGCGATGACAGCAGTCCTGAGGGTGAGCCATCTGCAGCACCGCAACAGGCTGGAAGAGGCAGTGGTGTGGCTACAGAAAGAAGGCAGACCGCACCAAACCGGCCCGCAAATGTTCCACGGAGCACCCCCTTGCGTAAATCTACCTTGCCAAAGGGTAGGTGTTCCGCGGTATGGCGTTTTTTTAAGGAAAGTGCGGACGACAAAAGAATTGTAGTTTGCAACCTGTGCCACACCAGAATGAGCCGAGGCATGAACACTAGAAACCTCACCACCACCAGCATGATCCGACACATGGCATCCAAGCACCGTAATAAGTGGGAGGAACGCCTGGATCGCCCATCTGTGTCTGCAGGCCACACCACTGCCTCCTCTTCCCCTGTTTTCGGTGCCGGCCAATCGCCTGTCGAAGGCGCAGGCCCGCATACCTCCCGCCCTGCACCTGTACCATCTGAAGCACCATCAGCGACCACATCCACTTCCCTGTCCCAGCACAGCGTCCAAATGTCGTTACCCCAGGCATTTGAGCGCAAGAGAAAATACCCAGCCACCCACCCACAGGCCATAGCACTAACCTCACACCTTTCCAAATTACTGGCCATCGAAATGCTGCCATTTAGGCTTGTGGACACTGAGTCCTTCCGCAGCCTGATGGCAGCAGCTGTCCCTCGGTACGCGGTCCCCAGCCGCCACTACTTTTCCCGGTGTGCCATCCCCGCATTACACCACCATGTGTCCCGTAACATCACCCGTGCCCTGACCAACGCAGTTACTGGGAAGGTCCACTTAACGACTGACACATGGACAAGTGCTTGTGGCCAGGGACGCTACATTTCCCTGACGGCACACTGGGTGAATGTCGTGGAGGCTGGGAGCGACTCGGACCCTGGGATGGCACGGGTGCTACCCACGCCGAGGATTGCGGGCCCTACCTCCATCAGGGTTTCCGCCAGCACCTACGTTATTGGCTCCTCCTCCTCCGTTTCCACCTCCGAATTCTCTACACGCAGCGCCACTCCCCCATCAGCCAGTAGCTGGAAGCAGTGTAGCACTGCAGTGGGGAAGCGTCAACAGGCCGTGCTGAAGCTGATCTGCCTTGGGGACAAACAGCACACGGCCTCAGAGCTGTTGCAGGGGATTAGTCACCAGACCGAGCAGTGGCTCTCGCCACTCAACCTGCAACCAGGCATGGTTGTGTGTGATAATGGGCGTAACTTGGTGGCGGCTTTGGAGCTCGGCAAGCTCACACACGTACCATGCCTAGCGCATGTATTTAATTTAGTGGTTCAGCGATTTCTAAAAACCTACCCCAATGTGCATGATCTCTTGACCAAGGTGCGCCGCGTGTGTGCACATTTCCGTAAGTCATCAACAGCTTCGGCCGGCCTGTTGAAGCTGCAGCAGCGCTTACAATTGCCAGCTCACCGGCTGCTGTGTGACGTGAGCACGCGCTGGAACTCCACCTTCCACATGTTGGCCCGGCTTTGTGAGCAGCAGAGGGCAGTAGTGGAGTACCAGCTGTTACACGGTCGTCGCCTCTCCGTTCAACTTCCTGTAATCAGAAGTGAGGAGTGGGAATGGATGTCAGACCTCTGCGAGGTTTTACGCAATTTTGAGGAATCGACACAGATGGTGAGCGGCGATAACGCTATTATCAGTGTAACCATCCCACTTCTGTGTCTACTGAAACGCTCGCTGCTCACAATTAAAACCGACGCTTTGCATGTGGAAGAGGTGGAAATGGGGGAGGAAGAGCTTACACAAGGTGATAGCCAGAGCACCCTCACTTCGTCTTCTCAGCGACAATTGGAGGAGGCGGAGGAGGAGGAGGAGAAGGAGGAGGAAGACACGGTTGCCTCCGCTACAGAGGGTAGCCATGGAACTTTAGTTCCATCTCTTCAGCGTGGGTGGGCAGAAGAGGAGGAAGAGGATGAGGATATTGAGAGTCATCCTCCTGGTGAGGACAGCGAAATTTTGACTGTTGGTACTCTGGCACACATGGCTGACTTTATGTTAGGCTGCCTTTCCCGTGACCCACGCGTTGTACGCATTTTAGACAACACGGATTACTGGGTGTTCACCCTTCTGGACCCCCGCTACAAAGAGAATTTCTCATCTCTCATTCCTCCGGTGGAGAGGACAAGCAAAATGGTGCAATACCAGAAGGTTCTTGTTGAAAAATTGCTCCAAAATTTTCCATCTGACAACGCTGGCGGCAGAGTACGTGCTACCTTGGCCAACCGAGAAGGGGAGAAAAGGGGAGCACACAGCAGTTCCGAGAAAGGCAGGGCAACACTCTCCAAGGCGTGGGACACCTTCATGACACCCCGCCAGCACCCTCACCCTGATGCGCAGCCTAGTGTCACAAGGAGGGAAAAGTTTTGGAAGATGGTGAAGGAGTACGTAGCAGACCGTGTCAGCGTCCTCAATGATCCCTCTGTGCCTTACAACTACTGGGTGTCCAAGCTGGACACGTGGTATGAACTGGCACTCTACGCCTTGGAGGTGCTGGCCTGCCCTGCCGCCAGCGTTCTGTCTGAGCGGGTATTTAGTGCTGCTGGTGGCATCATAACAGATAAGCGTATCCGCCTTTCCACCGACAATGCTGATAGGTTGACACTTATAAAAATGAACAAGGCCTGGATTTCCCCTGACTTCTCCACTCCACTGGAGGAAAGCCCCGGGGGAACATAAACTCACTTTATATATGTTATTTACAATGATGTGAATACTCTGTATTCCCATTCACCCCTTCCACCCAAAAAACGGGTATATGGTTGACTCTTAATCTTCTCATCCTCCTCCTCCTCTTCCATATGCCCTGGGATATAATTTTTATATAGGGCCAGCTCACCACGGGCCCTGTGATATAATTTTTATATAGGGCCAGCTCACCAGCGGGCCCTGTTTGACAATTTTTATATAGGTCAGCTCACCAGCGGGCCTTCTCATATAATGTTTTATTGGGTCAGCTCTCTAGCGGGCCCTCTCATATAATGTTTTATAGCGTCAGCTCACTAGCGGGCCTTCGCATATAATGTTTTATAGCGTCAGCTCACTAGCGGGCCTTCGCATATAATGTTTTATAGCGTCAGCTCACTAGCGGGCCTTCGCATATAATGTTTAGGATGGTCAGCTCTGCAGCAGACCCTCACCCATAATGTTTTAGATGGTCAGCTCAGCGCACGTTTCCCTCTTAATCATGGCCTCAGTTCAATAAAATCAAGGAAATTTTTGGGATAATTTGCCTCTGCGCACGTTTCCCTCTTAATCATGGCCTCAGTTCAGAAAATCAAGGAAATTTTTGGGAGAATTTGCCTCTGCGCACGTTTCCCTCTTAATCATGGCCTCACTTCAGAAAATCAAGGAAATTTTTGGGATAATTTGCCTCTGCGCACGTTTCCCTCTTAATCATGGCCTCACTTCAGAAAATCAAGGAAATTTTTGGGATAATTTGCCTCTGCGCACGTTTCCCTCTTAATCATGGCCTCACTTCAGAAAATCAAGGAAATTTTTGGGATAATTTGCCTCTGCGCACGTTTCCCTCTTAATCATGGCCTCACTTCAGAAAATCATGGAAATTTTTGGGATAATTTGCCTCTGCGCACGTTTCCCTCTTAATCATGGCCTCACTTCAGAAAATCAAGGAAATTTTTGGGAGAATTTGCAGATGATATACAAGTAAATATACAGCAAATATTGTTTGGTAACAATTTTTCGCCTAAAGTCGTTTTTATTTTCCTTTTTGTGTGTTTTACAGTCAGTCTGTAAAAATGGCGTACTACGGGCGAAAGATCGTTCCCAGCAGCGATGTTGGAGTCCAAGATGCATCCAGACATCCTCCCTATGCTGTCCCTGAACCATTTCTGTGGTGTTTCCATCCTTTTCTGCCCTTTTCCTATGGACCAGGCACCCTCCCCTCATCAGAGCAGGGGGTGCCTGGTGTAATGCTCGAGTCCTCCCATTGACTTCAATGGGGCTCGGGTGCTCGGCCGAGCACTCGAGCCTCAGGGGGTGCTCGGTCAGAGCACCCGAACACCCGAGCATTGGGGTGCTCGCTCATCACTAGTCCTTAATGTTGTAAAGTAAGACAAGTGACACCACAGAGCTTACAGTTAAAACTGGGCTACATTCGTGATACTACAGTGCTTACAATTTAACCCTTTGCGTGTCAGAGGGGTACGCAACGCAATGCTTTATGTACCCCTCTGGCACTCAAACAGTTAATTAAAGCAACACTAGTGATGCCATAGAGCTTGCAAGGGAAATGGATTATGTTACTAGTGCAGCTCTATTTGGATTGTAGATCTACAGTATCACTTGCATATAGATTCATTTCAATTGTAAGCTCTGTGGTATCACTAGTGTAGCTCCATTTACAGCAATAAGTGGGAGATTGAGTGAGGCAGTGACCCACCAGCCCAGACACATGGCTAGCCCAGGGGGCGATTGCCCCCCTGCCCCCCAGGCCAGCCCTCCCCTGACACGCACCCTGTAATTTTTCCAGGCACGCTAAGGATTTTATAGGTTATTTGTCAAGAAGTAGTGAAGGGAATAAATCGATAAATATAATGTTATTTTTAGAACCAGAATAATAAAAACAAACATATTGTGTATAACAATGTCCATACGTATATATCTGAAATGTAACATCCATGGTTTTGTCAAATGGTTCATAGAAATGAAGGAGGCTCCTTAAGTGGATGTCCAGGTCACAGCAAGGTTCCACTGCACCCTGGGTGAGAACCACTGAGCTAAGCTTTTGTCCCTTATTTATTGGACATTAACACTTTGAGCGCCCGAGAGGTATCCAATGCAGTGCAACTCAATGCACTGGATACCTCTTTGGCACTCAAAGGGTTAATGTGTGAAAGAATGATTATGGTTGGGTAATGGGGCTTTAAAGGGTACAGTAGGAAGTGGAAGTGTAGATTATGGAAACAATATGTAGCATCTGTTGTTACAATTGTATATAAGAGGCAAATGTTTAGAACTGATAGCCTATGATATTTACACTTTATAATGACATTAAACACAATAATATATTAATAACTGTTAGTGGTAGAGAGAAATCAAAGAAGAATTATAGAGCATTCATCCTCAGGACAAGTCTTTACAGGCCACTATTTAGGAATGAACAATTGTGAACCATTCCAGCACAGCAGGTTTTGCGAGTTTAGACATTAACTGAACAATCCTGCACTTGCACCTGTCGGTATTTACAAACACTTAAGTACATATGGAGGAACACACTTGGCCAGTGTTCAGCAAGCAAACCCCCTAATGTCACCCCTCTAGCTTCTGCAGGAAAATGGAAGAATTGTATGCAGATTTCATCTGTGCTTTGTTAGTACATTGCAAGTAACAAGGAGCAGAGGAACTGAACACCCGAAATGACAATGTGCACTGCCCTCCACTTTGTACAAACAACATGAACAGGACAATTATCAGTGTAAGTAGATTAGTAGATAGGCATTACGGTAGGGTTGGAGCCAACCAGCGATCTGATCACTAAACAATCAGATTGCTGGCTGTTGCTGCTCACACACACAGACCAAATACAGGCAATCTGAAATCGGATTGCCTGTTATCTGTGGATGTGGGCTGTGAGCTCAGGTTGGAATGACCCAATGTCACAGCAGCCCCATGCATGATCACTGTGGTTTGGATTGTTGAGGCCACTCACACAGCGATCTGATCGACAAACAATCAGAGTTTTGAAGCCAGGCTGAACGACCAAAATTGCCAATTTGGTCAGCCTGACCAGATTGGATGGAACTGTCTGAAGGAATCTCACTGTGTATGGGCATCTTTAGGCAGGCGCAGCACCAAAAACAAAACAAAACCCAAATATAGCACTTTCATTTCTAAACTTTGTGCTACCAAGAGTGGATGGTTCACTTTTAAAATGTTGCATACAAAACAGCGTGTGGCTACACAGCGCATTAACCATGTCACCTTAATGAAAAGGGCGACATGAGAATCTCACCCTGCATCAAAGCTCGAGATTCTCATGTCACGTCCTTAAAAGGTGCTTCATCCAATTTACTGCCCGCTTAGGCATGCGGGTTGAAGCGGGCAGTAAATTGGATGAAGCGCCGTTTAAGGACGCAACATGAGAATCTCGTGCTTTGATGGTGGGCGAGATTCTCATGTCGCCCTTTTCATCACGACAACATGGATAATGTGCTGTGTAACCACATGCTGTTTTGTAAGCAATATTTTGAAAGGATACCAGAGTGGACCTGCCATTCATATTGTCACACTCTTCTGGCTATCTCCTCATTTTTATTTAATTTTAATCACTCATACTGAAATTGGGACATTGCTTCTGAGGCTGTCAGAGCCCCATTTCTCGTGCTTAGAGCCCTGGGTATTGTTGCCAGCTTTGGGCATGTAATGTCTTTACTCTCCTTACTAATAAAGGTACAATTGGACTGTGTTAGGTTGCTTCAGGCCCTGGGTCTCTTAAGAACATAGCAACCGGTAAGTTGGGATAGGCTATTTACATGTGAATTAGTGGATTACTGAAGACTTTGTCTTTTGGCTGCCATCATGATCTAAATCTGGGAATTCTAGACAAATCATTTTACAGCAACAATGTTAAGTAATGAAGCTTCATAAATCCTGAAGATAGCCTCTCACTGTGCACTTTCCTCTCTTCTACATAAGACTGTAATCGTAAGACCAGACTGGTGGATGTGGTGGAGCAGCCTGAATTCACGAATGCCGAAGCTGGACAGAATGTGACCATCAATTGCACCTTTCAATCTTTGTTGTCCCCTTACTCTGTGACCTGGTCTGTAGGCTGCATGAATAACACGGATCCTGCGACTTTGCCATGTTACCGAAACAGAGTGATATACCAGAACGATAAACAGCTAATTACAATTATCAACCTGACAGAGACTGACTCAGGAACGTACTGCTGCCATGTGGAGACATATGCTGGGAATAAGAGTTATGGAAGTGGTGCCAGGGTGGAGGTGACACGAAAACAATGTCTAACAGGTATATGTGAAAATGTCTAGCACAGAAGATAATGTTACCACTAAGACCTCTTTTCTGATACTCAAAGAGTTAAACATACTTTTAACCATTTGACCCAACTGCTTTGAGTGCCAGAGGAGTTTGAATTAGGGTGATCACATGTCCCAGATTGCCCAGGACAGTCACAGATTTTAAATGTGTGTCCCATGTTCCAAGCAGCCCCCTTCTGGAACAATACAAAGTCCTGGAATGAAGACTCCAGAGCAGAGTTCTAAACACTAGAATGAGAACTGCCCATTGTCTACCCTGAGAGAAAGTAATTCCTTCACTGGGCTACAAGAAAATGGCTTCCAGACAGATCTCTAAACACTAGAGAGAGAACTGAGCCTTGATCCTGATATCAAACAGGAGCTGCAAGGCAACTTTGTTGTCATATAATGCCAGTCTAAGGGTTTAGGCTTGATGCACATTTTCTTGAAGCCCACCTCAGGCATCGCTTTCTGTTACAGTGGTCTATGGCCATTTAGTGTTTAGAACTATGTGATATGCATACCTGGGAACTTGACAGGCAAGGCTACCCGGAGGGTAGCCCTGCCAGCACCAATCAGGGAGGGAAATGACATGAATCACGTCATAAAAGGGGCAGGGCTTAGCCGCAAGGGGGAGGGCGGGCCAAAAAAAATTAAAAAAGGGATGAATATGCGTTGAAGAGTGTAAGAGGGCGGGGAGTGGGGAGGAGCCGGGGCGGGATGGAGAACAAGTGGGCAGAGTTTCTTCTGAATCTCTGCCCACCTGGAGATTGAGAAACTGCCCCGGAGAGCCGGTAATGCACTGTGAAATCCGGAGTCTCCGGGGCAAAACCATAGAGTTCCCAGGTATGGTGATATGCGTAATTATATAAAAGATAAATAGTACAAACATAGTACCACCAAGCAGCTTATAAAATGTGTTTATAGATTTTCCCCATTCTTTCTTTCATTAACCCTTTGACAACCCCAGTACTAAATAGATACTGTCCAAACTCACACTCAGTTCCAACAATTACACATATACACTGTCATGTATAGTAAAAGCCAACAGGGAGCGCTACAGGGGAAGACAAGAGAAAAGAAACCCTGTAGAACTGGGACTTAAACGTGTGCACTTCCTGAACGGGCATATAAAGCGTAGGATTTAGTAAAAACAAAACCCTTTACTGAAAGATTCATTAAAAGCTACTGTGAATTGGGAATACGCTAATGTGAAGTTGCATGGACCATAGTAAACTGGTTTGTGAAACTGTACAACAATTAAAATCAAAGAAAAAAAAGCATCTGCCAGGATAATTACTTTTTTTACAAATACATGTTCTCATGTTGGGATTTTTTCCCATTTCTACTTTTTCTAGTTTTCTTCTATTTTAAATCAGTTTGGCATCTATGCCATGCTTCCATCATCTCTTTTGGGCTATTATTTGTATATCATGAGGCTGTACATATCCTATATAATAAGTCGCTAGGATATTTGTCAGAAGCGGTCATGCGCAGTAGAGACTGCTGGAACCCACAGAATGTTGGGAGGTCTGTGCTGGGAGCACAGAATGCTGGGAGCACAGAATGTTGGGAGCACAGAATGCTGGGAGTTCTGTGCTGGGAGCATGGAATGCTGGGAGTTCTGTGCTTTCGGGCAGTCTCTACAGTGCATGACTGCGTCGGCGGCAGGACGCAGAGCAGGACTGGCCTTTTAACCCTTTGAGCGCCAGAGGGGTACGCAACGCATTGCAAAGCAATGCGTTGCGTACCCCTCTGGCACTCAAAGGGTTAACATCACCCGGACCTCGGCCCGTGTGCATGGGCTTTTACACTAGTCTCTAATAAGTCAACGTTGGATACATTTGTATTGAATAGGGCTATATTGTTCAGCTCCCTATTACACAATAGGTAATCATGGGTAGGATCATCTTCAAAATCCCTTCATACAATCATGGTGCCATATATCAGTGGAAATATAAAATATATTCTGTCATGAGTATCTGCACTGTTTGATCCAACTTATATTCAATAATTTTTTTGTATCTTAATCAGTAGGATTGGACCGACTGACCGTTATCCTTATCAGAGCTGAATGGAAAGGAAGTCATTTATTCAGTTGGCCCATGTGACCAATACTTCTGGCTTGTGAGATAAAATAGTACCGAGTCAATGGAAGTCATTCACTTGATTGGTAATTGCGACTGAGATTCCTCTCCCATGGACATGTGTAATACGGGTTAAAAATGGGCCGTGAACCGTAGCATCTCCTATTATATCTCAGAATAAGAGTGTAGCAAAATGCGCATTACACAATTTTAAATCCTTTTTTTTTTCTTACAATGGTTCATTATGAAACGCTGTATCAGAAGCAATGGTTGCATCCTATATAATAATTCGCCAAGTTGTGTGTAATGCCCGACATGCGCAGTAGACACTGCTGCGCGTGCGTCAGTCATGCGCAGTAGAGACTGCCCGCGCCGCGGCTGATACAGAGCTGGGCGCTCCGAAGGAGCGTCCAGCTCTGTATCAGCCAAGGCGCGGGCAGTCTCCACTGCGTGTGACTGCCCCGCTACCGGCTGCCAGAGGCTCTGTATCAGCCGAGACGCGGGCAGTCTCCACTGCGTGTGACTGCCCCGCGACCGGCTGCCAGAGGCACTGTGGCCCATGTAACGGGCTGTTCAACTAGTAGATTATGAAGGGTCTGATATATTTACCTACAATAGTGTCTAATTCCATCGCATCCCTCATAACTCTTTTTGAGCCAAGTATGGAGAGATTTTTGCCTATTTAAAATAATAAGTTTTCTTTAAATCAGCGGTTCTCAACTCCGGTCCTCGGGACCCACTAACAGGCCAGGACTTAGGGATTTCTCTGCTAGAGCACAGGTGTGGTGATCAGAGGCTCATTCACATTGATTAACTCACCTGTGCTCTAACAAGGAAATCATGTGATCAGAGGTTTATTCACATTGATTAACTCACCTGTGCTCTAACAAGGAAATCATGTGATCAGAGGCTCATTCACATTGATTAACTCACCTGTGCTCTAACAAGGAAATCATGTGATCCGAGGCTCATTCACATTGATTAACTCACCTGTGCTCTAACAAGGAAATCATGTGATCCGAGGCTCATTCACATTGATTAACTCACCTGTGTTCTAACAAGGAAATCATCAAATCCTAGCCTGTTAGTGTGTCCTGAGGACAGGAGTTGAGAGCCACTGCTTTAAATCTAATCTTTTTGGAGCAGCTCATATACCGATTTATAGCACTCATGCATATCTGTTTGGGCACTCTCTAATCAGTAACCGCATACATACATATAATGGTGTGGTTTGCTGTTTAGTTAATGAATGTAGTTATAGTGTTGCATGTAGCAGGCTGTTTGATCTCCACAATACTGGCTCATTGAATTTTCTAGAGGAATACAATAACCATTTTCTGCTCTTTTTCTTTGATTTTAATTGTTGTACTGTTTAGAAAGCCGGTCTTTACTATGGTCCAGACAACTTCATTTTAGAGTATTTCCAATTCACAGTAGCTTTTAACCTGTTAGCAATGGGTGACGTGCCTGGACCACTGATGGTACTGCAACGCCATGGAATTTCGTGATCACAGTGGGCCTACAAGACGCACTGTGATCTCCTGACAGACCGAACATAAAAAAAAAAGTGTGTTGGTCCTCCAGCACACCCCACCCCTGCACAGCATGGTCCTTAAGGGTTAATTAATCTTTCAGTAACGGTTTTCATTTTTACTAAGTCCTACACTATATATATGCCCATTCACGAAGTTCCCAACCACAATACTGAAAGATTATTTACTAAAAATGGCTCCAGTAACCTGTTTGGCAGCTGGTGGGTTAAATCAGCTTTTGCATTGACTGATCTCTCCTACGAGTCTGCAGCAGTTCACTTTAATCTTTCCTGCATATTACACCTTCACGTAGCAGGAGTTTATATTACTCTATTTGATACACATTTTATTTCGCTTTATAAAATACCTTTTTTTATTGAAATGAACTGTCATTTCTAAGTGAAACAGGGACATTAGTAATATAGCAAGTGTAATGGTCACTGTTGCACATAAGAACATTTCCATCTGCATATTCTCAGAGATGTGTGTGTGCGTGTGTGTGTGTGTGAGCGTGTATCAGTTAGGAAATGCATTTATCCCTTTGAGTGCCAAAGAGATGTGAACTGCATTGCACACATACATGAAACACAAAGGGTTACACCTTTGAGTGTCAGAGAGTTATCCATTGTGTGCATATGCATGTGTTTTTGTGTGTGTATATGTATGTCAGAGTTTGTGTGTGTGTGTGTCTGTGTCTGTGTGTACATGTATGTCAGTAAATGTGTGTGTGTACATGCATGTACATGTGTGTGTATGTCAGAGTGTGTGTGTGTGTGCATATATATATATATATATATATATATATATATATATATATATATATGTATGTATGTCAGTGTGTGTGTATGCATTATTGTGTGAGTGTTTATGTGTTATTGTGTGTGTGTGTGTGTGTGTGTGTGTGTGTATATGTATTATTGTGTATGTATGTATTAGTTGTGAAATGCATTTAACACTTTCAGTGCCAAAGAGATGTGAATTGCATTGCAAACATACATGGAACACAAAGGGTTACACTTTTGAGTGCCAGAGGGTTATCCATTGGATTTTGTGTATATGCATGTGTGTTTGTGTGTGTATATGTATGTCAGAGTTTGTGTGTGTGTGTATGTGTGTGTGTATGCATGTGCGTTTGTGTGTATATGTATGTCAGAGTTTGTGTGTAAGTGTTTGTGTGTATACATGTATGTCAGTGTATGTGTGTGTACATGCATGCGCATATGTATGTATGTGTGTGTATGCTTGTGTGTACGTGCATGTGTGTATATGTATGTCAGAATGTGTGCAGGTTTGTGTGTGTATATGTGTGTTTATGTATGTGTTATTGTGTGTGTGTGTATATGTGGTATTATATGTGTCATTGTGTGTGTATATGTGTTATTATATGTGTTATTGTGTGTGTATATGTAATTGTATGTGTGTGTGTGTATATGTTATTGTGTGTCTATGTATATGTACCTGTGTGTGTGTGTGTGTGTGTGTGTATGTATTATTGTGTGTGTGTGTGTTTGTATATATGTATGTCAGTGTGTGCATGTGTATATGTGTGTTTGTGTATGTGTTATGTGTGTGTGTATATATGTGGTATTATATGTGTTATTATATGTGTTACTGTGAGTGTGTGTGTGTGTGTATGTGTGTGTTTGAAAAGTTCCCTGGTGTGGTGTTAATATTTGTTCAATGCATTGGAGACATCTTTGGCATCTAAGGGGTTAATGTTATGTTAGACTGAAAGGTCTACTTTAACCTCAAGTTAGACTGAGTAACCAGATACAATCAATATATATATATATGTATTGTGTGTGCACACGTATAATAATATATGTTTCTATTTTTTTAGCTAAAAGTCTAAACATCACATACTACAGTATTATAGGGTCTGAAGCATGTATTATTATTCTCCTGCTGGCCGTGGTAATTAAATATCGCCTCCAGGGTAAGTTAAATACTAACTCTTAAAAATATGTACATATTAGATTGTTTTACTGTTACGTAACATAGCAATTTATAAAATGAGTGATAATGCACTGACTATTTAACTCCTTGAATGCTCGAGACAACTCCAATGCAATGTTTTGCAAGCATTCAAGGGGTTAACCCTTTGAATGCCAGAGGGGTATACAAAGCTTTGTGAAACAATGCGTTGCATTCCCCTCTGGTGCTCAAAGGGTTAAGAAACATTTGGGCCTAAAGTATAAAGGCAAAGTGGAGTAATTTTAGAGCAACCAACTGCACCAAACAGCATAGCTGCCAACTGTCCCGATTTACGCGGGACATTCTCAATTTTGGGGCCCAGTCCTGCTGTCCCACCGCATTAAGATTTTGTCCCGATTTGCCGGCCTCCGCCCTACTTCCTGATTCGGCAGTCTTTTAAATTCCTGTCATGCTCTCTGAGCCCTCAGCCAATTTGCACTGAGCAGAGCGACACCTAATTGTACCACGCATGTGTGTCGCTCTTCATAAATGTGCATGCACGCAGTGTACGTGTCGTTCTCCACCCTCGTTAGCCTACTATGCATGCGAACGCTGAGCCAGTTCAACAGAATCAACATCATTGCAGACCAACAACAGGAAGTCTCCCTGTCTGACCAGGTACAAACGAGTATTTGACTCATAATGTTGCTGAAAGTGAGTTGCAATGAGCGGGGGGGGGTAGATCCTTCTCACGTTATTGCAGTTACCCCTAAGTGTTGTGCTCATACCTGGGCGTGTTCCCTGTTAACCCCTCCTACATCCTGCCCATTGCCCCAGCTTCCCTACTGCTCCACCCACTTTAGGGGTCAACCCTGCCTAATCCCATTCAGCTCAGTGAAGCCCCCACCATCCACCCAGAATATTGAGAAGGCACTTGATTTGTATATTCCCAGGATTCCACCTACTTATTCAGCAGCGCTGTACAATAGGGACTAGGTATACAGAGACATTGAACAGTACAAATGGAACATAGAAAATAAAAGGATCAGAGGACCTTGCTCATTAGAGCTTACAGTCTAGAGCAGTGGTTCTCAACAGGTGACCTCAGTGGCTACTAACAGGCCGGGATTTGATGATCTCCTTGTTAGAGCACAGGTGAATTAATCAATGTGAATGAGCCTCTGATCACATGATTTCCTTGTTAGAACACAGGTGAGTTAATCAATGTGAATGAGCCTCTGATCACATGATTTCCTTGTTAGAACACAGGTGAGTTAATCAATGTGAATGAGCCTCTGATCACATGATTTCCTTTTTAGAACACAGGTGAGTTAATCAATGTGAATGAGCCCCTGATCACATGATTTCCTTGTTAGAGCACAGGTGAGTTAATCAATGTGAATGAGCCTCTGATCACATGATTTCCTTGTTAGAGCACAGGTGAGTTAATCAATTTGAATGAGCCTCTGATCACATGATTTCCTTGTTAGAGCTCAGGTGAGTTAATCAATGTGAATGAGCCTCTGATCACCACACCTGTGCTCTAGCAGGGAAATTCCTAAGTCCAGGCCTGTAAATTTGCACTGAGGGCACTGGTTGATAATCACTGGTCTAAAGGAAGGTAGGTGGGACACAGAAGGAGTAAGTGCTATGGGGTGTAAGTACCTCCTACCACATGAATTGCCGGTCAGTGGATGGCAGAAAGAAGTGCTTTTCAGTGCAGCGGTCCAGGAAAGAGTCAGTCTGTTTGGGAGAAAAAAAAACATATGTGAACAATGGGGTTGAGTGGGTGTAGGTGGGAGAGTGATTTTAAAAGGGAATGAGAGTCAACAGAAGTTGAACAGGTTGTTGATCTGTCCTTTTTCATAATGGTTATGTAGGTAGTTGGGATCAAGGATGTTTACTTGTAGGGTTGTGGCTGTGTCTATCAACAATTAGATATAGCAGAAGAAATACAAAACAATGTACGTTACTTTGTTACATTGTTTTGTTTTGTATTTAGTCTAGAGAAAAGACGACTAAGAGGAGACCTTATCATATTGTACAAGTATATGAGAGGTCAATACAAGGATCTCTGCGGTGAGCTATTTATTCCAAGGCCTGATCAGGTGACCAGGGGACACCCCTTGAGATTAGAAGAAAGGAGGTTTAAACTTCAGCAGAGGAAGGGTTTTTTTTACTGTAAGGTCTGTTACATTGTGGAATTTATTGCCCACGGAGGTGGTTATGGCAGATACAATGGATACATTTAAGAGAAGATTAGATACATTTAAGGGGAACATACAGAGTTATACTGTTTATCAGTAGGCAGATCAGGAAGGTCTGATAAAGACTAATTTAATTGGTAGCAGGAAAGCTATAAAATTCTCAGTTACTGAGGTATGAGGAGAAGGTTGAACTTGATGGACTTGTGTCTTTTTTCAACCTAATTTACTATTTCTTATGCTATATCTAATTGTTGATAGACACAGCCAGTTTTGTGTCAAGACTTGCTCATTCTGGCCAGGCACAGTTTTCCCCATACTGTGATCTGTGCCTTTTTTGATATTTTTTTTGGTTATTCTAGTAGACCGATATTTCAAGAATTTTATATTCAGAGAATATTTTATGTTTTTATGCTTCTGTTATTGGTATTTATAATAAAATACGCTACACGTAGAGCGAACTTGTTGCGCTGTCCCTCCCTACCCTTTCTTTTCTATATGGAATACATGTCTTGGAGGTCAGGGGAGGGCTGGCCTGGGGGGCAGGGGGGCAGTTGCCCCCTGGGCTGGTCATATGTCTGGGCTGGTGGGCCACTGCTCCTCACTAAATCTCCCAATTGCTGCTGTAAATGGAGCTACACTAGTGATACCAGAGAGATTACAATTGAAATAGAGCTACACAAATCAGAACACAGAGGAACAATCCAAATGGAGCTAAACTAGTAGCATAAACCATTTTGCTTGTAAGCTCTATAGCAGTGGGCTTGAACGATATAGAAATGGGCCACTTGAATGTATTTGCCTCCTGGGCCATAAGTTGCCAGCCCTCCCCTGTTGGAGGTCCTGAGACGAAACGGGATTAGCGGCACAGCAGCTCACATTGAAATTTATCATACACACAAAGCTTTAAAGGGATAGTAATACTTCGTTTTAACTTTATTTTATTTTGTAGGCATTAAGAAAACATGAAGAATGATATAAGTCTTATATCTCAAACCTTTATGGTTTATGAGATATTCACAAGCAAAGTTTCCCCTCCCGCCCCTTTTACCTACTGTAAACAATCTCTTCTCAGATGTGGAATGCAGTCCATAGACCAGACAGATAACAGAAGGGGACACTCTTCTTCCTATGAAAACAATGAAATCCCTGCCCCACTTGACAAGCTTTTCAGGTTTTTCCATTATCTTAATTGAAGATTGTTCCTCTCTGTAATCTACCTGGGCACCTTCCTTCTGCTTTGGCTGAGCAGTAAAAGGGGCGGGAGGGGGACACTTTGCTTGTGAATATCTCTTAAACCATAAAGGGCTGAGAGATAAGACTTATATCATTCTTCATGTTTTTTTAATGTCTACAAAATAAAATAAAGTTAAAATGAAGTATTACTATCCCTTTAAAGGATTTGATTCCCTGCTTTTTAAATCTTTTAAATATTTAAAGATATAATACTGTTATGCACATTATACCTTAATGGGTAGTTAGCCGATGTTTGCATGTATTATACTCCACATCTTAAATATATCATCCTATATAATAATTTGCTAAATTGTGTGTAATGCTGCGACATGCGCAGTAGGCACTGCTGTGCGTGCTGCAGTCATGCGCAGTAGAGACTGCCCGCGCCGCGGCTGATACAGAGCTGGGCGCTCCGAAGGAGCGTCCAGCTCTGTATTAGCCGTGGCGCGGGTAGTTTCTACTGTGCGTGACTGCCCCGCGACCGGGTGTCAGTGGCACTGTGGCCCGTGTAACAGGCTGTTCAACTAGTATTTTTTATATTTTATTATATATTTAACATACTATATAGAGAATTGTGGTAGTGTGGGTTTTTTTTTTATTGTCACGCTTATTATGAAAATCCCCATAAAACAGAACCTTCCATCTGTACAATTATGGCTGATACATTGACAGACCAAGAATTATTGATATATTGTGCATTATATGAATCAAGATAAAACAACCGTTAGTGAGTACGAAAGTAAACGTCGTACTGATCAGTGTCACATCATGATGAAAGAGAATAGTTGCTATTTCTTGGTAAGGAGAATACGTTTACTCCCTTTGCTTGGAGATGCTTCATTCTAAAGTTATTACAGGGTATTCTATTGCTTGTGCTGTGACAAACAACCACCAGTTAAAAAAGCACTGCGGGTGCTACATTAACTCCCACTGAAACTAATGGAACAGAACATCCCTTTCCCATTCTATTATATGCAGTGGCTGTTAACACATGTTAAGGGACTACATTATATACCAGTAATTCAGCTTCTACCAAACACAGGAGTTGAGTCCCTAACGAGTGTTAAAGGGATAGTAATACTTAAAATGTAAAAAAAAAATATGTTGTGGGGTTTATCCCCCTGAGTAAAACAAGAGTACTCCCACTGCTGAAAGGTGTTTCATTCAAAAGTTATTAATTTTCAAAGTTTAATTTTTTAGGTGCAATATCACAGTGGCCTGAAATTGTACAGTGGCGCTGTTGCTACACCATCCTATGGAGATTTATGGTCCCGGAACCAGAGCTGTCCATAGGATGGTGTAGCAACAGCGCCACTGTACAATTTCAGGCCACTGTGATATTGCACCTAAAAAATTCAACTTTGAAAATTAATAACTTTTGAATGAAACACCTTTCAGCAGTGGGAGAACTCTTGTTTTACTCAGAGGGATAAACCCTACAACATATTTTTTTTTACATTTTAAGTATTACTATCCCTTTAAGAACCACCGATGTATAATAAAAAAGTAATAAAAACACACAGACACATATGTGTAACTAGGCTGGGTAACAGGATATGAGGTAAACCCGCAGGGCGGGGGGGGGGGTTACTAGGCAGGACAGAGACAGAAACAATAACTAGTAACAGTCACTGAGAATTTAGAAGCAGGGAATTAAAAGTATAACTCACATGCAGATTAAAGTTGAATGATGGGTGGCCGCGGGTTGGCAGACAAAACTAACTTCCAAGACTACTACTGCTGAGAGCAGCTTGAGAGTGAAGTTAGGGTGCGAAACTAGGGAGTGGTGTCAACTGCAAGATGCTCACACAAGTGAATACAGGACTAGGAGCTCACGAACAAGCAAGGTCGCAGAATTCAAAGCTATACACAGAAAACAGGAATCCCTACACTGGAACAATAGTCAGTAGGACATTATACTGGTGCACTGAAGTGTCTGTAAGGCTGCTTGATATAGACCTCAGCAGGCATGTTCTGGAAACCGACTGGAAGAAAGGCAAGAGCAGAGCTGGATTTAATGGAGCAGGTGTGTCCAGGCAAACAGGCAGAGCTTCAGATAACAGCAGAGCGGGACTTTCTGGATCAAATTCATAGACCCTCCTCCCCTCAACGGACACCTTCCAGGGAAAATAAAAAGGGCTTTGAGGGAAATACCCAACGATACACTCTCTTCAACTCAGAAGCATTTTAATCAGAAGTCAGAACCCAGGAATGCTCCAGTTCACCAGATACTTAAAGCTGAACTACCACCCCTAACAACCATGGCCACAAAGAATTACCCATCTGACGACTAGCTGCTCAGTAGTACTAGTCGCCAGAATTATTACCACGTTAATGAGAATTATCCACTGGTCCTGGGCTGACAGGCAGGAAACAGTGCAGGCATCTTTCCATAATGTTGTCTGCGTGCCTGCGCTGTCAGTTCCTTTTGGAGCGAAATGGCTCCTAGCAATGCCTCCTAGAGCAGACTGGGACTGACAGCGCAGGTGCGCAGACGTCACTATGGAAAGATGTCTGCACTGTTTCCTGCCTGTCAGCCCGGGAGCAGTGGATAATTCTCATTAACACGGTAATAATTCTGGCGACTAGCACTACTGTGCAGCTAGTCGCCAGATGGGTAATTATTTGGGGCTATGGTTGTTAGGTGTGGTAGTTCCGCTATAAGGATACCTTTAGAGATGCGTGACTCCAGAGCCTTATCAATGACAAATTCCTCATGCCCATTCACCGACACAGGAGGAGGAGGTGTAGAGTGAACAAATCTGTTATGTTTACAGGGCTTGAGCAAAGAGACATAGAAGGTAGGAGACATCTTAAGGTTTGAAACGAATCTCCAGTTTGTAAGTCATTTGGTTGATGCATTGTAGTATCTTGAAAAGTGATGAGGACCAAGCTTATCAGAAGGTTGGTGTAGCTTGATGTTCTTCATTGAAACCTGACCATGTCTCCAGGAGCTGTTAACCCCTTATAGAGGGTCATAGAGGAATTGCTACTAATTCCCAGGCCTACAGGTTCTGGTAGCTAGGGTGCGTAGACTAGGGTACGGAGCTCGGGAGCGGAGGAGCCTTGTTGGGGTGTCCTTGCTGCAGCCTAAGCTGTAGTAAAGGTGCTGGCCGCGAAGCCAGATGTCTGACCCCAGTTGAGCCGGGGCCGGGACCAGGATGAACACCCCTCAAGCTGTAAACAACCAAAGGTACCTGGGAAGTTAGCAGGAGGATCCCATACAGTGGACCCCTAGGTTCTAAATGCAGAAGGCCAGGAACGAAATCCCCAGAAGAAAGAATTCAGCTGGACCCAGTATGTCAGAGATGCTCAGGCAAGAACCCAGATCCCATAGACCAAAATCTGAACGCTCGAAAGACCCAGTGCCAGAAGGAGGAATCTGCCAGAAGAGCTGAAAAGACCCCAAGGGGACTGAAAACGGTCCCTGGTTCACAGGAGGATAATCCCACAGTCAGCAAAAGAAAGACCTCTAACTAGGTCAGGAAAATCTCCCTTGCTTCTACTGCCCCTGCGGCCAAGAGAAAGAAGGCAAGGTAGGATAAGGGAGCTAACACCCTCAGCAGACCTAAAAGCAGAAACTGAGGGGCCAAGGCCACTACTAGGCCAGAGGAAACTCTCCCTTGTTTCAACTCACCCGAAAAATAGGTTACTGGGCAGGATAAGGGAGACCAGCCGGCATACTTACTGGAAGAAGACCCCCCAGATAATGAGGTCTGCGGCAGGGCAAGGCTCTAAGAACCGTAACAACGGTTCTTAAGAAAATGGTTGAAGAGTTAATGGAGCTAGAGAGCGAGGCGCTGAACCGCTACACAGGAGCGGATAGGAGGACCGCTACACAGGAGCGGAAAGGAGGTGGCCCACAGGACTCAGCCTACCTCTACCAGAGTCAGCGGTCGATGGAGCAAGACCAGCTCTGATGCTGGCGGGCGGTGCGCCGGAAGCCAGCGGACTAGAGAGATGCAGCCGCTAGGAAGCTCGCGGCCGCCCGACAGACAGGACCAGAAGTTGGCAGCTAGCGGCAGCTGGGCACAGAGTGAGCGGGAGACAGACGGTCCGGGACGCCACAGAGCAGGTACGGGAGCGCGGTACTGGGGAAATCCAGGGACGAAGTAGGCAGGCAGGGTATACTTCGGAAGCCAGCAGGAACCAGGAATCGGACAGAGAGGACAAAACAACAAACAGGCATCAGGAAAAGGAAGTGATGCCTCTAAAAAGATCTCAGTGGCCAATCCGTAGGAAGCAGGGTCAGGGGTCAAGGAATATAACAGTACCCCCCCCCCCAAGGAGCGACCACCGGTTGACTAGGCTTCCTGGGAAATCTGCGATGAAAGGCTCGGAGTAGAGAAGGAGCATGCAGGTCCCGGAGGGGTATCCAGGAACGATCCTCAGGCCCATACCCTTTCCAGTGAACCAAGTATTGGAGAGAACCTCTCACCAGACGAGAGTCCAGTATTTTCTGCACAACAAATTCGGGGTGCCCATCAATCACCACGGGCTTGGGTGGGTGAGGGGGGACAAAGAATCGGTTGCGTATCACCGGTTTCAAAAGGGAAATGTGAAAGGTGTTATGGATCCTGAGAGATGAAGGGAGAACCAGGGCGTAAGTAACAGGAGATAATTTCTTGAAAACTTTGAAAGGCCCAATGAAGCGGGGGCCAAATTTGAAGGAAGCTTGGCGGAGGCGAAGGTGAGAGGTAGATAACCACACCAATTGACCTGGCTGAAGTTTGGGTGCCCGTCGGCGATGTCTATCGGCCGACCTCTTACTTCGGGAAGCTGTCCCCGTCAATTGGGCATGCAATTTAGTCCAATGAGTATGCAGGTCAGATACCAGGGTATCAGCTGCTGGAACACCAGTAGGTCGAAAGTCAGGAAAAAAACGTGGGTTGTATCCGCCTGCCGCAAAAAATGGGGAACAGAGGAGAGAAGCATGAAGAGTATTATTAAAGGCAAACTCGGCCAGCGGAAGGAGATGTTCCCAGTCGTCTTGCCATTCATTGACATAATGGCGCAGATAGATCTCTAAAGACTGATTAGTTCTCTCCGTCTGTCCGTTGGTTTGAGGATGATAGGAGGAAGAGAACCGGAGGTCAATGCCAATGAGCTTGCAAAAGGCTCTCCAAAAGGAAGAAATGAACTGTGATCCTCTATCGGAAACTATCTGAAGGGGTAGACCATGAAGACGGAAAATTTCCCTGAGAAAAATGAAAGCCAATTCCCGGGATGAAGGCAGACCAGGAAGAGGAATAAAGTGAGCCGATTTAGAAAACCGGTCCACGACCACGAGGATGGTGGTATACTGAAAGGAAGAAGGCAAGTCAACAATAAAATCCATGGCCACATGTGTCCAAGGCTGTTGAGGAATAGGCAAAGGACGGAGAAGCCCAAAGGGAGAATGTCTAGAAGGCTTGTTCTTGGCACAAGAGGTACATGCCCTGACAAAATCAGACACATCAGTGGCAAGAGAAGGCCACCAGAGGTCCCTCTGAAGTAACTCAAGCATCTTAGGAATGCCTGGGTGACCAACAGCTGGAGAGGAGTGAGTAAACTGAAGAACTTCAAGCCGGAATTGAGGAGGGACAAAAAGCACTCCGGGTGGCTTCATGATAGAAGAAGGGACCTGGGTTTGAGCCCTGTTGATAAGCTGAAGAGTCTTGGATGAAATGGCTGAGATGATCCGATCAGCAGGAATAATAAGTTCAGGGTCAGAATCAGGGAGCACTGAAAACAGTCGAGACAGTGCATCCGCCTTCTTGTTCTTGGATCCCGGAATGTAGGTGACAACAAAATTGAACCTGGTAAAAAACAAGGCCCAGCGAGCCTGCCGGGGATTCAGACGTTGTGCAGTCTCCAAAAACTGAAGGTTTTTGTGGTCCGTGAAGACAAAAAATGGGTGTCGTGCTCCTTCCAAGAGGTGGCGCCATTCCTCTAGAGCCAGCTTTATGGCTAGAAGTTCCCTATTGCCAACATCATAATGTTGTTCTGCTTTACAAAACTGGCGGGAAAAAAAGGCACAAGGATGAACCCGATGAGAGGAGAAGTCCCGCTGGGAGAGAACTGCCCCAGCCCCACACTCTGAAGCATCCACCTCCACCTAAAAAGGCCTGGCAGGGTCAGGGAAAGCTAAAACAGGAGCAGAAGTGAAGGCCACCTTCAATCTCTGAAAGGCGGCGATGGCCGTCGGGGGCCAAACCTTCGGGTCGGCATCCTTTCTGGACAGGGCCGTGAGAGGAGCGATGATTCTAGAGAAATCCCTGATAAATTTACGGTAGTAATTAGCAAAGCCTATAAATTGCTGTAGGCCACGAAGAGTAGAAGGGCGCGGCCAGTCTGATACAGCCGCCACTTTTTGAGGGTCCATATCTATACCGGTAGGGGATATGACATACCCCAGAAATGAAACTTGGGTGACCTCAAACAGACACTTCTCTGGTTTGGCAAACAGTCGATGTTCTCTTAGGCGTTGGAGGACGTTCTTTACGTGGACTCTGTGAAGGTCCAAGGATGAGGAAAAGATCAAGAGATCATCCAAATAAACCACCACGTAAATAAGCAGGCTATCTCGAAAGATATCATTCATTAGAGCCTGAAAAACTGCCGGAGAATTGCAAAGACCAAAGGGCATTACGAGATATTCGTAATGCCCAAACCGAGTATTAAAGGCAGTCTTCCACTCATCCCCCTGTCTGATACGTACTAAGTTATAGGCGCCTCTAAGATCCAGTTTGGAAAAAATCACTGCTCCCCTTAGGCAGTCCAAAAGTTCCGGGATCAAGGGAAGAGGGTAAGTATTTTTAACAGTGATCTTGTTAAGACCCCTGTAATCAATACAGGGGCGTAGAGAACCGTCTTTTTTGGACACAAAAAAAAATCCCGCTCCTGCCGGGGAGGAGGATGGTCTTATAAAACCTTTAGATAGATTCTCCTCAATGTAAGTAGCCAGGGCTTTGGTTTCAGGTTCAGAAAGCAAGAACGTACGTCCCCTAGGAGGGAAAGTACCAGGAAGAAGTTCAATAGAACAATCATAGGAGCGATGGGGAGGCAGGACATCAGCCTGGACCTTAGAAAATACATCCAAATATTCCATATACTGAGGAGGAATATTATCCGGAGGAGATGAAACACCGGCAACAGTCGCAACGGCCGGAGCTACGGAAGATAGACATTGAGAGGAACAAAAGGGGCCCCAAGATTTAATTTGACCCGAAGACCAGCAAATAGCCGGATTATGCAGCCGTAGCCATGGGAGGCCTAAGATAATGGGAGATGAAGGAGATTGAATAACATCAAACGAGATGGACTCGGAGTGTAATATCCCGGTGGTTAGGCATATCTTTTCCGTCTCCTGAGAGATCACCCCTGGACCAAGGGGTTTCCCATCAATCGAGGAAACAGCAAAAAATTCAGATTTAAATTTAAGAGGGATGTGGTGGGTCTCAGCCCATAGAGAATCAATAAATGTGCCGGCTGCGCCCGAATCCAGAAATGCGAAGGTAGAAACCTTCCCAGATGACCAACACAGGGAAACTGGCACCAAAATACGAAAGGTCTTATCCGAAACTACAGACAACCTGCTTGATAGAGTACCTCTCGCCCTCATCAAGCCTTGTCGTTTCCCGGCCTAGATGGCCTAGTCGGGCAATTACGCAACATGTGCCCAGATAGGCCACAATACAGACACAGACCTTGCAAACGTCGCCATTTGCGTTCCGAGTCGGACAATTTGGAGAAGGCCCCTATCTCCATGGGTTCTTCACCGGAAGGCTGTGGATTGGGTAGGGAGGGAGGGGGAAGAAGAGGACCCCAACGACCCTTACGAGAGCGGTCTCTCTCTAGCTGGCGCTCCATCATGCGATGATCTAGATCAATACACATTGATATCAATGGTTCCAGGTCATCAGGAATGTCCCGACACGTAAGGGCATCTTTCAATCTTTCACTGAGACCCCTCCTGAAAGCCGCCACCAGGGCACCTGAATCCCAATTAGTCTCATAAGACAGGGTCCTGAATTCAATGGCATATTGGCTAACGGTTCGATTTCCCTGATGGGGGTCCAGGAGAGAGGCTTCTGCTGCCTGGCGTCTTCCGTGAAGATCGAATACCTTGCGGAAGGCTGCCATAAAGGCTTCCGAATCTTCCAGCAGGGGAGATCGTCTTTCCACCAAGGGTGAGGCCCACGCCAGGGCTTCGTCCTTTAGTAGTGAAATGATAAATGCCACTTTAGAAGCTGATGAGGAAAAGGTTTGTGGAAGGGTTTGAAAATGAAGTAGACATAGGTTTAAAAATCCTCTACATTCAGTGGCCTTTCCAGAATAACGTTCTGGGAGAAGAAGCTTTGGGGGTTTGTTACTCACTCTTTCTGGTGCCAGACTTGGGGGTGGGGTTTCATTTGAAGTAGGGTTTGTGGCCCCTGAAGCTGAAGGACATTGAGAGCGAGAGATAGATTGTAACATCTCCAACACTGCATCGATCTTATTTTCTAGTGTAGTTAACTGGGCAGCATGTGAGTTAAGCACCTGTTCCTGATGGTCTTGGCGGCTAAATATTCTTGATAGGTCCGCGGGATCCATGCTGGCCTGTTTGTTCTGTTAACCCCTTATAGAGGGTCATAGAGGAATTGCTAATAATTCCCAGGCCTACAGGTTCTGGTAGCTAGGGTGCATAGACTAGGGTACGGAGCTCGGGAGCGGAGGAGCCTTGTTGGGGTGTCCTTGCGGCAGCCTAAGCTGTAGTAAAGGTGCTGGCCGCGAAGCCAGATGTCTGACCCCAGTTGAGCCGGGGCCAGGACCAGGATGAACACCCCTCAAGCTGTAAACAACCAAAGGTACCTGGGAAGTTAGCAGGAGGATCCCATACAGTGGACCCCTAGGTTCTAAATGCAGAAGGCCAGGAACGAAATCCCCAGAAGAAAGAATTCAACTGGACCCAGTATGTCAGAGATGCTCAGGCAAGAACCCAGATCCCATAGACCAAAATCTGAACGCTCGAAAGACCCAGTGCCGGAAGGAGGAATCTGCCAGAAGAGCTGAAAAGACCCCAAGGGGGCTGAAAACGGTCCCTGGTTCACAGGAGGATAATCCCACAGTCAGCAAAAGAAAGACCTCTAACTAGGTCAGGAAAATCTCCCTTGCTTCTACTGCCCCTGCGGCCAAGAGAAAGAAGGCAAGGTAGGATAAGGGAGCTAACACCCTCAGCAGACCTAAAAGCAGAAACTGGGGGGCCAAGGCCACTACGAGGCCAGAGGAAACTCTCCCTTGCTTAAACTCACCAGAAAAATAGGTCACTGGGCAGGATAAGGGAGACCAGCCGGCATACTTGCTGGAAGAAGACCCCCCAGATAATGAGGTCTGCGGCAGGGCAAGGCTCTAAGAACCGTAACAACGGTTCTTAAGAAAATGGTTGAAGAGTTAATGGAGCTAGAGAGCGAGGCGCTGAACCGCTACACAGGAGCGGATAGGAGGACACCTACACAGGAGCGGAAAGGAGGTGGCCCACAGGACTCAGCCTACCTCTACCGGAGTCAGCGGTCGATGGAGCAAGACCAGCTCTGATGCTGGCAGGCGGTGCGCCGGAAGCCAGCGGACTAGAGAGATGCGGCCGCTAGGAAGCTCGCGGCCACCTGACAGACAGGACTGGAAGTTGGCAGCTAGCGGCAGCTGGGCACAGAGTGAGCGGGAGACAGACGGTCCGGGATGCCACAGAGCAGGTACGGGAGCGCCGTACTGGGGAAATCCAGGGACGAAGTAGGCAGGCAGGGTATACTTTGGAAGCCAGCAGGACCCAGGAATCGGACAGAGAGGACAAAACAACAAACAGGCATCAGGAAAAGGAAGTGATGCCTCTAAAAAGATCTCAGTGGCCAATCCGTAGGAAGCAGGGTCAGGGGTCAAGGAATATAACAGGAGCATAATCAGTTGCTGCACAGTGATGTTTATCAAAGGTTTCCCTCTGGTGAGACTGGACTCCCAGAAGGGTGGCTTGGATAACCTTCCAAAAGTTTACAAGGGAGGCAGCACAGACATCTGCAGAAGGTACTCCGGTAGATTGTCTGGCCAAGATTAAAGTACAGAGATTATAACCCAAGGCAGAAAAGAAAGGAGAGCATCTCAGGGAATCTTGCAACAAGGAATTATAGGAAAACTCTGCCAGGAGGAGTAAGTCAGTCCAGTTATCCTGTTCAAGATTTTGGTTTAATCTCTCAGTCTATTCATTAGACTGAGGGTGGAAGGCAGTTGAAAAGTGCAAATCAATTCCAAGACTTTTACAGAAGGTCCTCCTGAATCGTGACACAGACAGAGAGCCTCTGTCAGAAACTATTTGCTTGGGTACTCCACAGATTTCTGTCACAAACAGGTCAGCCAGTTTTACAGTAGTAGGCATCCTAGGGAGAGGCACAAAGTAATCCTGTTTAGAAAAGTGGTCCACTATGACCCATAAAACTGTCATTTGGAAGGAGGGAGATCAACAATGAAATCCATTGCTATATGGAACCAGGGTAGAGTTGGTATAGGAATTGGCTGAAGAAGACCCACTGGTTTAGCTTAAGGTATCTTGGGTTTAGAACAAAAGGGTCAGGATGTCACAAAGTCTACAACATCATTTTTCAGCTTAGGCCACCAAAACATGCGAGCAAGAAGGGCAAACGCTGCCCAGCCACTACAGAGTGTTTACCCCAATGCAGGATCTTAGGCCATAGGGAAGCAGGCACAAACATCTTTCTTGGGGGAACTTCAGTCCCAGAAGGACAATTTGCTGGGAAGCTGAGAGCTTTTGAAGGAAGTAGAAGATAATAAGGCAATTATTTGGGAGGAAGGTGTGATGGGTTCATCCAAACTTGGGACATTAGAACTTTCCTCAAATTGCTGGGAGTGGGCATCAGCCTTGGAATTCTTGGAACTCGGTATGTATAAAGTAACAAAGTTGAACCAGCTAAAGAACAAAGCCCTACGAGCATGACGTGCATTTCGTCTTTTGGTGTTTCTGTGATATTCAAGGTTACAGTGATACGTTAAACTTGTTATGGGTGTAACAGCACCCTCTAGCAGGTAGTGCCATTCCTTCAAGGCCATCTTGATTGCAAGAAGTTCTCATTTGCCCGCTTTGTAATTTCACTCAGCTGAAGAGATCTTCTTTGAAAATAAGACACAAGGGTGGTATCTGCCAGTGTGGGGAGACCTTTGAGAAAGGAATTGTCCAGCTGCTGTTTCTGAAGAATTCACTTTTATGATAAAAAGCCCATTGGGAATAAGGATGCAGAAGGAGAGGTGCGGAGGAGAAGGAGGCTTTCAGCAAATCAAAGACTGTCAGTGCTTCTGGGGACCAGTGCTGGTAGTCCACACCTTTACTGGTCTTTTTGTTGAAATGAACCACAATCTTTGAAAAGTCCCTCACGAAGCTCCTATAGTAGTTTGAAAAGTCAACAAATCTTTGGATGGCTTTAAGACCTTAAGGAGGGGGCCATTTCTTGACTTCTTCATCTTTCCCAGGATCCATTTAAAGACCATCAGCTGAAATAATGTGGTCCAAGAAAGGAAGACTAGACTTCTCAAATTCACATTTTTCTAGTTTAGCGTACAGGCCATGAGTACGTAAGTGTAAAAGGGCCAAGGTTACATGGGTATGGTGTTCTTGCAGTGTCTCAGAAAAGATGAATATTGTCGCGTACACTACAAAGCAGGACTGAAACATGTCACGGAATATGTCATTGATGAAGGACTGAAACACGGCAGGGCCATTACAGAGCCCAAACAGCATTGCCAGGTATTCATGGTGACCTGAACGGGTATTGAAGGCTGTTTTCCACTCACCCCTCCCTCTTCAATGTGAATCAAAATGTAAGCCCCACAAGGGTCTAGTTTAGTAAATACTGTAAATACTCTAAGCCGATCAAATAGTTCAGAGATGAGGGTGTTTGGATAACTGTTTATCTTGGTAATACTGTTTAAACCTAAGTAATCAATGCAGGACCTCTGAGATCCACCTTTCTTTTGTACAAAAAAAAAACCCTGCTCCAGCTGGAGAAGAGGAGGGTCTAATAAACCCACTTGCCAAATTGTCCTGGATATACTCTTCCATAACTTTAGTTTCTGGCTGAAAGAGGATAGGTGTGACCTATAGAAAGAGTTATACTAGACAGAAGATCAATGGGTCTGTGGAGAGTAAAGTATCATTTTTTTTCTTGCAAAAGATATCTTCAAACTCACTGTACTGGGCTTGTACTAGACGAGGTTCATCAGAGCCGGGTGAGGCAACTGTAATAGTAGGGAGAATGCAATGAGTCTTACAAAATTCACTCCAGGAAGATATTTAACCAGTTTGTCCAATCAATAGCAGGGTTATGAAGACATAGCCAGGGGTATTCCAGGATGTTGGGAGTGAAGAGATCACTTCAAAGATTGCTCTTTCATTATGTAGGCCTTCAACAGTGGTTTGAAGGGAAGGGTTGCAACAGGAAACCAAGCCACTGCCTGAAGGAGTGCCATCCGCAGTGGTTTTTCTGACTGGGGTTTCCTTGGACACAGTGGGAATATTGTTTATTGGACTTATCAATAAACAGTTCAGCAGCTCCAGAGTCCAGAAAAGACTGAGTAGAAACACATTCTTCTAACCAAGATAGAGTCAGTGGCAATTGCAGGAGATTCTTGGTGCTTGCAGGGATGGAACGATTGGGTAGTGGAGTTCCCTGGAACACCACTAAGCCTTGGGATTTTACCAGCTTCACTGGGCAAGAGTGGGCACAGTATAAGTAGACACCCAAAGTGCACCAAAGCAACTTTTTTTCTTGGGAATGGCATGTCAGATGTCCCAGCTCCATAGGCACAGGTTGGGAGAGGTACGGTCTAAGAGTGGAGAAATCCGTGCTAGCACATTCCCTTTAAGAAGGGAAATGATAAAGGTTACTCTTGCTTGGTGTGCAGAAAAGTGTCAGGCTGATTTCTAAAGTGCAATGCACATAGATTAATGAATCCTTTCAGATCCTTGTGGTTGTCATTGAATCGTTCAGACAAGGGGATTTTGGGAGGCTTGCCAGAAAGTTGCTGTGTAGTTGAAGCAGCTGAAGTAGAAGTGGAAACCTCCTTATGTTGAAGAGTTTGCAGAAGCCCAGTAATAGAATCCAACTTCTGATCTAGTTTCTTAATGTTTAAAGAATGCTGTCCAACTAATGCTCCCTGTTGTGCAACAGCCTTAGCAACCTCTGCAGGTGTCACAGTGCCTTACCTTGGCCTGCGTCTTCCGGCCGGGCGCTGCTGGGGAGCCGGGTTCTGGACTGACGCTCCGGCGTCACTAGCTGCGTCCCTCTCTGCCTGTAGCCTGGTCGCGTCTGGTGCCTTGTTACTGGCATCATGAATCAGGCACTTGCCTAGACGCCTGTTATAGGCCCAGCCTAGGGGACCTAATTGGTCCTGCTTTCTCCTACTCATTTATAAACCTCTCTGGGCCTGTGTATCATTACCCTTAGGTTTGTTGTTCAGTGCAGTCCTTGTTCCAGTTATTCCAGTATCCTGTGTATGACCCAGCTTGCCTGACCATCCATTCTGGTGCAGACCTGTGGCTCTGGCTGACTACCCACTCTGTGTATGACTCTGGCTTGTCTGACTATCCAATCTGGTGCTGACCTGGGGCTCTGTCCAACTATCCTCCCAGTGTTGCCTACTCCTTGTGGACATCCTATCTGGTGCAGACCTGTGGTTCTGGCTGACTAACCGCTCCATGTATGACCCTGGCTTGTCTGACTATCCTACCTGGTGCAGACCTGACGCTCTGGCAGACTCTGGCATTACTGACTGCAGGAGTGAGTCAGTTGTCTCCATTGTTGCCATCCGTATTGGAGACGAGCTCTTCCTAACTGACTGCAGGAGCGAGTCAGTGTTCTCCCTTGTCGCTGCCTAGCTGGAGACTTTGGGTCCTGTTCTGTGTACCACTCGTTACTATTTAGATTACCAGTTGACTCCGGCCTAGTCTCCAGCCATTGTGGTTGACTCATTGGCAGGCTCCATTTCCTGATAGAGTCTCTAGCCTCTCCATTCACCCTCTGCTTGTATTATTATTTATTATTGCATTTGCTACCTATATTTCTAATAAAGGTGATTTTAACTATACCGTCTTACTCCTTGTCTTGCTAGCGACCGCGACAGCAGGGTCACCAGCCATGGCACCTATATACTCTGTTATGCTGGGTAACAGTACAGGAGGTGGACCTGCAGGGCAGAGGGGTTTACTAGGCAGAACTGATACAGAAACACCAATTAGAAACAGTCACTGAGTAATTGGAAGCAGGGAATGAAAAGTACAACTTACTTGCAGATTAAAGCTGGATGATGGGTGGCCATCGGTTTGGCAGATAAAACTAATTCTCAAGACTGCTGCTGAGAGCTGCTTGAGAGGGAAGCTAGGGTGCGATAGGGAGTGGAATCAGCTGCATGAAGCTCACACAGGTGAAAACAGAACTAGGAGTACGCAACCAAACAATGTCGCAGAGTCCAAATCAACAAACAGAATCAGATCTCGAGCAAAGCAGAGGTCATGACAGGTGGCAAACAAGCATGGTCAGAATTCAAAACCAAGGGAATACACAGGAAACAGAAATCACAGCACTGGAACAATAGTCAGTAAGACATTATACTGGTGCACTGAAGTGTCTCTAAGGCTGCTTGATATAGGCCTCAGTGTGTGTGTCCTGGAAACAGACTTGAAGACAGGCAAGAGCAGAGCTAGAGTGAATGGAGAGAGTGTGACCAGATAAACAGGCAGAACTGCAGATAAGAGCAGAGCAGGTCTTTCTGGACCAGATTCTTACGCTAGGCATCCTTACACTAACCCCACCTCCCAGCCAATCGGCCCTCTAGCCAAAGGAATCATGGATGCACGTATAGTCATCCCTCTAGCTATTCAGTGATTGGATAGCTAGAGGGATGATGATACGTGCATCAGTGATCCCACTAGCTAGATGCTGATAGGCTGGGAGGTGGGATTAGTTTACGACATGTTCTGTGACCTGTGTAACCCCACATCCTAGCCAATGGGAGAGTGGGAACTGATTTAACAGGCAGTGGCCATATAAAAGCCAATCCTTGTTCATATTTCCCTTACACTGGCTCAGCCAACAGCCCAGGCTAGACCAAAGGGGAGAGTTTATTTAAAAGAGGCAGCAGCAACAATGGAGGTGGTGTATTAGTGGTTTTTTCCATTGTCTATTTTATTTAGGGAGAAGACGCAGGAGGACCCAGGATAAGAAGACACAGCTGGACCTCCGACATCAAGGTAAATGTGTTACTGGTTATGGGGGGGTGCATGGGGCATAGGTTAGTGTTAGAAGTAGGGGCAGTATTGTTTTGGTAGTGGAGGGGCAAGGGGGTGATTTTAAAGTTAGTGTTGGGGATGGTGTGGGGAGGGTGACTGTGAAACTAGCTCATGGTCAACAGCCAACACTCTTTGTGGAGGATGGTGTCCAAGGCATAGAATTCCAACGGTACAAAGATGTGTGTACCAGTTGGAACACTTTTTCCTGCACTAATTCAGGTTTTACAGGACGCAACATAATTGACTCCCAATTGTAATAACTCTAAAGACAGTAATATAGCAAATTAGGTTGACAAAAGACAAAAGTCCATCAAGTTCAACCTTTACCTCATAACCCAGAGACATGAGAATTATATAGCTTTCTTGCTGCCAAATAAGTCAGTCTTTATCAGACATTCCTGTTTTGCCTTCTAATACACAGTATAACCCTTTATGTTCCCTTTTGAAATAAATGTATCTAATCTTCTCTTAAAAGTATCCATTGTATCTGCCATAACCACTTCCTTGGGAAAGGAATTCCATAATTTAACAGACCTTACTGTAAAAAACACTTTCCTTTGCTGAAGTTGAAACCTCATTTCCTCTAATCTCAAGGGGTGTCCCCTGGTCACCTGATCAGGCCTTGGAATAAATAGCTCATCGCAGAGATCCTTGTACTGACCTCTCATATACTTGTCCATTGTGATAAGATCTCCTCTTAGTCGTCTTTTCTCAGGACAGTGGAGTTTTTTCATAAAATGTTCTTTATTGTTCCTTCAATCCTGTGAATACTATAATGCCTACAACTCGTTACTACAGGCATAGTTTTAAATTGAATGTAATATAATTGCATGACTTTTGTTCCATTTCAGGATCAGAATATTTTTTATGCCACGTCAGTGAATAGATCACAAGTGTTCCCTGTGTGAATATCACGTGTGAGGCTCATTTACAAACAGGGATACATTTCTCAATAGGCAGAGTAGGCAGCTCCTAGAGCTCCAAACCTCAGCTCTGCGTGCCACGCCCACATTCTGAATTGTGGGTGTGGCCAGAACAATCTCAGTGTCCCTGCACCAGTTTATATTCTCCTTTACTGGCTATATTATTTAACTCCTTGGATGCTAGGGAGATCTCCAGTGCATTGTGGAGATTGGAGATCTCTCTAGCAACCAAGGGGTTAAGGCTTTTTGCTTGTTATAAGCCAATAGTATTTTCTGTGCCAGGAAACAGCAGATCGGACTGAGGCCTGGTCACATAAGGGTTGGGGGTGTAACTGTGGGCATTGCTAAGGACACCTAGAATGCCTTGCCTAGGGGCACCTGGGATGTAAATCTGCCCTGTTTATTAAGATAAACACAGAGGTTGATAGGAAGAAATTGAGTAATTTTGGAGCAAAGTAACTTCACCATGGGGAATTTTTTTAATTATTTTTTTTATATTGTCCTCTATGCTGCATTTGGTTTGCCCTGGAATTTCTCCATTTTATCTTCATACACAAGGCTGATAAAATCACACATTCTTCTGAAAAAATCCCCATTTGATGGTCGGCTCCAGAATGAATCAGGGTCTCCTTAGTACATCATACACATTGTGTCCAAGTTACAGAAAATATCTGCCATATTGTAAATCCAGAACCACTACTGTGTCTAATGGAGTTTTGTTTCCCCCACCAAATGACTGAATTTTATTTTGCACAGTACTTCGCTACTGAAGATATTGCCTCCCTAAAAACGAATAGAGATTTAGTTGATGAAATGTAAAGAAGAATACTCATGTTGTGATTTATTTTACAGGTTCATCAGCTCTTGTTCATAACGTGAGTAAAACAATTACTTCCAATGAGACTTGCTTTACAAAATCAATGAGTACGGCTACTTCCTGATGAGTATGTCTGCCTTCTAATGAAAATGGCTGCCTCCCAATGAATATGTCTGCCTTCCCATGAATATGGCTGATTCCCAATGAGTATGACTGCCTCCAAATGAGTATGTCTGCTTCCCAATGAGTATGGCTGATTCCTAATGAGTATGTCTGCTTCCCAATGAGTATGGCTGCTTCCCAATGAGTATGACTGCTTCCCAATGAGTATGACTGACTTGCAGTAAGGGTGGCTACTTTTCAGTGAATGAAAGTGCCTCTCAATTAATGTGACTACCTTCTAGCGACAATGACTGCCTTCCAGTAAGCTAGTCTGTCTCTCATTAAGTATGATTATTTTCCAGTGGGTATGACTGCCTTTCAATGAGTATATCTACCTCTCAATTAGTATGACTACCTTCCAGTGAGTATAACTGCCTTTCAATGAGTATTAAAGCCTTCGAATAAGTATTACTGCCTCCCAGTATGACTATCTTCCAATGACTATGATTGTCTCCAAATTAGGGTGACCACATTTCCGTTCTGCTATTCCGGAACATGTGGTAACCCTAAATTTGAGTGGCATCCGGTCCCTTGCGGCTGGCTGGCACTGAGTTCCCTCCTACCCGCCCGCATCATCACGCTCCCCTGCGGGCCGTGATGACATACATACATACGGAGAAGAGGGCAGAGGCACCGGAAGAGAAGCTCTTGCTGCCAGAGTCCAGCAGCAAGCGCTTCTCTTCCGGTGCCTCTGCCCTCTTCCTCCTCTCTGTATGTATGTCATCACGGCCCGCAGGGGAGCGTGATGATGCGGGCAGGCGACTACCTTCATTTCGGGACTCTTTATTGTCCGGGTGGGGGATGATCCGGGACGCGGGACATAGAACCCAATTAAGGGACAGTCCCGGACGTTCCGGGACACGTGGTCACCCTACTCCAAATGTGTATTGTTGCCTTGTAAGACGTATGACTTCTGCTCAACAAGAGACTGTTGACTGATGCTGTGTTTTGTGTAACGAGACAGCATTTTAAAGAGTGAGGCTTATTTCAAATGAGCGAGACCTACTATGAATGAAACGTAAGATCTTCTAAAAAGAGAGAGACCCATGCTTTAAGTGTGACAGAATTCTAATAAGTGAGAAACACATGAAATGTGTACAGTGCTACTGCCTTTCAATGAGTGAGACAAAGCCTAATGTGATAACATTCCTTATAATGAGTGAGACAAAGCCTAATGTGATAACATTCCTTATAATGAGTGAGACAAAGCCTAATGTGATAACATTCCTTATAATGAGTGAGACAAAGCCTAATGTGATAACATTCCTTATAATGAGTGAGACAAAGCCTAATGTGATAACATTCCTTATAATGAGTGAGACAATCTTCCAGTGACCAGTCATCTCTTTAATACTGTCCCGTTATGAAAGATCCAAATTAATGGGCTATGGGGGAACCACTGTAGCCCTAAAGCAGACGTGTCCAAGTTCAGTCCTCAGGGGCTAACAACTGTCCAGAATTTAAGGACTTCTCTGCTTAAGCCCTTGTGGGCCAATCAAAATATATGAGTCACTGATTAACGCACCTGGGCTTAAGCAGGAAAATTGTTAAATCCTGGACTGATGGTGGCCCTTGAGGACCGAACTTGGACACCCCTGCCCTAGAGCATTAGTGGGCCATTGACACTCCACCTGTTGTTCAACTACAACTCCCATCCTTCTCAGTCAGTCTCCAGTTATTTATTTGAACTGCAACTGCCATCATTCCCATTCAGCCTCCAGCTCTTATCATACAATTCCCATCATCCTCAGCCATGGTCCAGCTATTGTTGAACTACAATTTCCATCATACTTAGTTAGCCATTGGCTGGCTGAGAATGATGGGAGTTATACTCCAACAGCAGCTGGAAAACAAAAGGGATCGCTTTCACTGCTGTTTGACTGCAATGGTTCTTATGATCCCGGCAGTAAGGTCTTTCAAAAGTGACTTGTGTGAGAGAGATGGGATGGTAAATGAGAGTGAGATGATCTATCTGATTGAATGGCAGTTTCTTGCAACAAATGTAACAATTAAAGTGATAGTAATGTTTCATAATAAAAGCAGCTCTAATTAATCTTCATAGTATTTGGGCCAGGGAGAGTGTTATTTCAATTCTGTCAGAGTTGTAGTTTAGGAGTAATTCAATGACAAAGTATCCCCCTCCCGCCCCTTTCACTGATGTAACACTGCTCAGCCAGATCAGAAGGGAGGTGCCCAGGTAGACTGCAGAGAGGGACAAACTTCAATTAACATGAGGGAAAAACCTGAAAAACTTATTAAGGGGGGCAGGGCTTTCATTGTTCTCATAGGAAGAAGATTGTCCCCTTCTGTTATCTGTCTGGTCTATGGACTGCATTCCACATCTGAGAAGAGATGGCTTACACTAGGTAAAAGGGGAGGGAGGGGAAACTTTGCTTGTGAATATCTCTCAAACCATAAAGGTTTGAGAGATACGATTTATATTGTTCTTCATGTTTTTTTAATGCCTACAAAATAAAATAAAGATAAAACAAAGTATTACTATCCCTTTAATCAGTAAGTGAGACTGATTACTATCAACTGGGCCATCCTTCCAACAAGAGACACAGTGCTAATTGCCTCCTAGTTCTGACATCTTCATTTCTGACATTATAGGAGGGTGATGTGTTGAGACCAGAGCCAGGTCTTCATTATGCTGAGATCTGCCAAGGAAATCTTCCTCAGCGTCAAAGAACCAGACACAGTGAGGACAAGATCACCTACGCCTCCATCCAGACACGGAGATGATTCTGGGCGCCTTTAACAATCCACTGTTCTACTATTACATTCACGTTTGGGCTGACAATGAAAGGAGTTCAGAGCTTAATATCCATAGGCACAAAATAAAAACTGGTACAATTCTGATGCAAACGGAGCTAATAAAAATCCCCATTTTTTTTTAAATATGGATTTTAACCCACTGAAACCCAGACTGGTCTCCAGCTTGTGGTGTTAAATAAAACATTATAATTATATTTTAAAATATTATGTATGAACTTAAAGGGATAGTAATGTTTCACAAAAACAGCAGCTCCAATTAATCTTCATAGTGTATGGGCCATGGAGAGTGTTGTTATTTCAATACTGTCAGAGTTGTACTTCAAGAGTAATTGAATGATAAAGTTTCCGCCTCCCGCCCCTTTTACCTAGTGTAAGTCACCCCCCCTCAGATGTGGAATCTGGTCCACAGACCAGACAGCTCTCTTACTGAGAGAACAATGAAAACCCTGCCCACCTTGACAGGTTTTTTCCCTTATGCTAACTGAAGATTGTCCCTCTCAGCAAGCCATCTGGACACCACCTTTCTGTTCTGAGGTGAGCAGTGTTACATCAGTAAAAGGGGCAGGAGGGGGATACTTTATCATTCAATTACTCTTGAACTACAACTCTTACACTCTCCATGGCCGAAATACTATGAAGATTAATTGGAGCTGCTTTTATTTTGAAACATTACTATCTCTTTATGACTGATTTGATTGATCAGATCAGAGGTGATTATATGTCATTGATCATGTGATTTCTGACATTGCGATGCCATCAGTGATGCTGTTGATTATGTATGATGTAATTAGCAATGGAGACTATCTTAGCAATTGCATTTCCTGGCTTTTTAGTGCTTGTGTGAGAACCTTTAATTTATATAATTGAATAAATTAATCATATCTCAGATAGCGTGCACTATGGGACCTCACACGTCTGTTCTGCACACAAAGTCTGCTTTTCAAGTGACTGAACACATTTAACCGCAACTGGTCAGCCAGTTTCCTTAACCACATTTTCCATGATGTCTGAAGCGCAAACAGCGAAAGAATGAGGTGAGGTGAAAATATGTTGTTCGAAGAGATAACAATAAACTAGTGCATGTACCAGTCTCTCACTTCACCCCCTGCCCAGTAGAATGGAGCTCTGTCTGCAGCTGCAATACAAGTTTATTGTGCTTACATTCCTTCATCTCATTACATCAAATGGTAAGAAAACATGATTCTACGTGTTTTAACTATTACTATGTATGCTGTTCGATGCCAGAGACCTCTCTAACATCCAAGAGTTTAAAAATATATTTTAAACAAGCTGATAAAATAATTGATTTCTACTTAGATTTAAACATTGGAACCACCTCTCTATTTGCGTATCTTTTGATGACGAACATAAATTATTGTGCCAGTATAACTCAGATAAAAGCAGCTCCAATTAATCATCATAGTATTTGGGCCATGGAGAGTGTTATTTCAGTACTGTCAGAGTTGTAGTACAAGAGTAATTGAATGATAAAGTATCCCCCTCCCACTCCTTTTACTGATGTAACACAGCTCATCTCAGAACAGAAAGGTGGTGTCCAGATGGATCGCAGAGAGGGACAATCTTCAATTAGCATAAGGGGGGCAGGGTTTTCATTGTTCTCACAGTAAGAAGATTGTCCCTTGCTGTGATCTGTCTGGTCAAGTGACCAGATTCCACATCTGAGGGGAGGTGGCTTACACTAGGTAAAAGGGGTGGGAGGGGGATACTTTATCATTCAATTACTCTTGAACTACAACTCTGACAGTATTGACATAACACTCTCTATGGCCCAAGTACTATGAAGATTAATTGGAGCTGCTTTTATTTTGAAACATTACTATCTATTTAAATCAGAAGTTGCTAACAAAATGTACACTCAGCATGTATGAAAGTATAACAATTGAGAAAATGGCCCCCTTTTACCTGAAAACTATTACCCAGGTTTTTTTTGCTAGCTTTTCTCTTGAAAACAAAATTTCAGGTTTCCCCACTGTTCACATGCAAAACTTGTATTTTTTTATTTTCTTGTTCAATTTCCAGTACATGTTTTTACGTTTACATCTATACACATTGCACAGAAAATGTTATTCAGTTGAAACAATTTCAGTCCAGATGTGGAAAAGAAGATTCTGAAATAATTTCAGTGTAAACTCAATAGACATTTCTGATCATATTTAAAGGGATAGTAATGGTTAGTTTTAAGTTGATTTAATATTTTACACATTAAAGAAAGGTTAACATCAATGTAAGTCTTATCTCTCAAACCTTTATGGTAACTTGCTAAAGTTACCATTTCCTGGCTATTTTACTCAAGTCTGCCATCTAGCTGACAGCTGCAGATTCCGGTCATTTGACCAGACAGAGGCTCTTTGGCAGAGCTGAAATCACGCTGTTCAGAAATAAATACTTCATTGGAACGGTCTACAATGTGTGCTTGCAAACCAGGCACACTTTGTAGACCATTCTAAATGAAGTATTTGTCTTTAGATATAGTTATATCAGCGCTGCTGAAGAGCCGCATCTGGTGAAGTGACCAGAATCTGCTTCTGACAGCTTTACAGCTTGTCAAGCAGAAAGGGGAGGGACCAGAGAACTTTATTTTCCTATATCTCTCAAACCATAAAGGTTTGAGAGATATGAATAAGTGCAAGTACTCTCTTTTAGTTTTATCTACCATATAGTTAATACTTTTTTTCTGACATTACTATCCCTTTAATACATGGCCTCTTGCCTAGGCTTTGCACTGAAATTTGAAGTTTCGGTTATGTAGTATGTAGAAGGTGTGGTTACCCAGCCCATACACACCAAGGATACCTCATTGTAATCCAGTCCTACACTATATATTTAGTTCAATGTCTCTCTCACTCCCACATCCTCATCTCATGAACTGAATCCTTCGAAGGCAAGATAGCTCAGTGGTAAAGTCTCTGACTGTGGAGCCTATTCCAACCGCAAGGTTGCAGGTTCAAATCCTAGCAGGGTCAACTCAACCTTTCATCCTTCTGAGGTCAATAAATGAGTACCATTAATTGGGTAATAATAACATCTATTATTTCAGCTGCCGATTTGGTTAATTCCGAGAGCGTGCGCTGAAAGTGCTTTGAGTCCCACTGGGAGGAAGGCGCTATATAAATACTAGTTATTATTATTATTATTATTAAGACATTGCATTACAATACACTGCACTCTCCACTGGTCATCAAAGTGTAAAAGGAAAACTGGGGTTAATGTGAAATGGTGATTCCACTCTAAATCAGGTGTTGGAATCACTATTAAGTCTCTAACCTGCCCCACCCCAATGTACTAAGCCACATACAGTAAAAAGCCTCCCCTTAAGACCTCTTGCAGTAAGGAGAGGGACATGAAGGAGTCTGCAGGCATTTCGTATAGTTCCCTTATTCAGGGCAAAATCAGCACAATGGCATAGACAGATTTGTCTCCATTAAAGGGACAGTAATGTTTCATAATAAAAACAGCTCTAATTAATCATCAGAGTATTTGGACTTTGGAGAGTGTTATTTCAATTCTGTCAGAGTTGTAGTTCAAGAGGAATTCAATGACAAAGTATCCCCCTCCCACCCCTTTTACTGATGTAACACTGCTCAGCCAGATTAGAAGGGAGGTGCCCAGGTAGACTGCAGAGAGGGACAATCTTCAATTAAGATAAGGGAAAAACCTGAAAAACTTGTCAAGGGGAGCAGGGCTTTCATTGTTCTCATAGGAAGAAGATTGTCCCCTGCTGTTATCTGTCTGGTCTATGGACTGGATTCCACATCTGAGAAGAGATGGCGTACACTAGGTAAAAGGGGCGGGAGGGGAAACTTTGCTTGTGAATATCTCTCAATCCATAAAGGTTTGAGAGATAAGACTTATATCGTTCTTCATGTTTTTTTAATGCCTACAAAATAAAATAAAGATACAACGAAGTATTGCTATCCCTTTAAAGTTCAATTCCATGCACATCCTATGGGGCAGGCATACAAGGCATTTAAATCGTAAGATGACAGAGTGTATCTAACGGTATGTACTATATAGCAGTCACACACTGTAGAGCATACACTGGAGTACAGCTGCTGGCATTAGAGACCAACGCTATGCTGCTGAACTGGTGCATTCATACATTTGCCCCACTAACAACTCCCAATTAGTTGCATGCCCAGAGACCCAGAGACTCTGGTTTTACACTTAATTACCAGGTCTCTGGGGACAGAGGTTGATTCTCAGGGATCAGTGAGTTCCCTTGTAACTCCGCCCACTTCACTGCCAGTTCTGGTCACTCCCCGTCCTGTTCTTCCCACTCTCCTCCCATTTTAAGAGCAAATAATGCCCCTCCTCCCAGCCCACCCACTCCACTCAAGCCCCACCCACTTTATGCTGTAACTCACATTACTGGGACACTCCCACTGTTAGACCTTAGTGGTCCTCCGGATGCTTGGGAAAAGAAGGTTCCCAGGCATGCACCTAATAATAACCTTCCATTTTCCTTAATCAATTCAACAAAATGAATCCTTGATTAGTACTGGTTATCATGGACACAGAGGTGCCGATTATTCATTGCTGCTGAACTCCAGGACCCCAAACCCCTCCCCCACTTAGGAAAGAAGGAAGATATCAGTGGTAGATTAGTTTTGGAGAACCAATCCACAAAGAATTGACTCATTGAGGTCATTAATATGTTTCTGCCCAGATTAAGGTAAGTGGGCTTAATGATTTAAAGTGCTTTTATCAAGTTTTACTAAGAGCCATATGTTCAAAAGAAAAGTGGAGGAGATGTGGGGCCAACTAACTGCATTACAGGAGAAAACTAAAAAAGTCCTTTGATTTTAATGGGGATTTGAATCACTTGAATGGTACAGAGGTCTTCATCGCATTACAAATCAAAGCTTTAGGGACCTCTCTAGCATTCAAGGATTAAAATCCCCATTAAAATCAATGGCAATTTTTGTAATTGTTAGTTCTCCTGTACGATGGAAATGGTGTGCCCCAGAACGCCTCCCCTTTTCATTTGAACATATAAGTCTACTTGTACTAAGCCCGGGTCTGTACTGTCACAAACAGCTTCTATCCACCATTCCGGGGGAGGAGTTAGAACACTGTCAGTTGGAACACAACCTGGAAGTAAAGTTCTCCTCCACAAACCTAGATGGTCCCATGTGCAAAGTCAATAGACCCTCTTTGTCTGGATTTCAGGTCTGATACAGAAGGTCTATGGCAGTGGTCTCAAACTGCATTCTTACAAGGTCAAGTCACTGATGCCTAATTTCCTAAAGGCATTGCAATCAAAATGGTTATACTGATAACTAATACCTGCACAGTATCAGGGTGATCCTAATAACCTGCACTCTAGGAAAGCAGTGTGAGTCCACTGGGACCTACATCACACTGGAAAGGAAACTGGACTGTGACATTAGAGTCTCTCAGTTTGGTCTCTTCCTGAGGTACCAGTGAGGGAACATCATGAGTCTTTTTAAACCCCTATTTTTCTCCCTTGTTGGCCCTTTAGGACTCAAAGTGCAGTCCCAGCTTCACTGGCAGGTCTTCTCCCAAGTGAACAGATCTACCAATGGGGCTCTGTCCTGGGGATGGTCACCCTATAAGGTACAATAGCACATTAAAATCCATATTTAGACTCTTTATCTCACAGTCTATCACTGTATACAGCACTAACCCCATTTATCTGGGTGCAACACTTATTCTTGTTCAGTTGTAATTGCCGTATTCAGGGTTAAACAATACCTGTAGACTCCCAGCTTTGTGAAATCTGAAGCTCAATGGCAGAAGCAACTGCTTCTCTCTGACCTCTTGAAGATGGTCTTTTCTGGACAGGATGCAGGAATACAGCAGCATGGGGCATAGATATTCAATCAAATCCACTAATCCAGTGGTGATTTGAGAATGTTTGTGGCCCCTAGTTAAATTGTGGATGGAGGCCTCCAAATATATATCTGTCCTCCAGTTAGGGTCTCTATCCCAGAGTAGTTCCATTTATGTGACTACTCCTGAAGAAGACGTTATAGCTCAAAAAACTCATAGGGCCATATATTAATTTAAAATTGTATGTTAGAACAGTGGTTCTCAACCCCTGCCCTCAGTGTCCACTAACAGGCCAGGACTTAGGAATTTCCCTGCTAGAACACAGGTGTGGTGATCAGTGGCTCAGTCGTATTGATTAACTCACCTGTGCTCTAACAAGGGAATCCTCAAATCCTGGCCTGTTAGTAGCCACTGAGGGCACGGGTTGAGAACCACTGTGCTAGAATTATGGGCAGCTTTTTAATCCTCTTTTTATACAAGACAGGATTTTGTTTGCCTTTACTACTGCTGTTTGACACTGGTCACTGTTTCCAAGTTTGTAGTTGACAAGGATACCCAAGGATAAAGGGTGCAAGTCTCTCTAAGAGCAAATCTGTATATCAAGATATGAATACGCCCCCTACAAGATTATGCTCACCAAATCCAAGATCAGTAATCGCATATCTGGAGTCAATGATCGTCTCTCTGGGATCTTCTCCAAAAGTACAGAATTTTTCAAAAACTTCCAAGGTTTATTTAGGAAACCATATTTAAGAAAATCAGTATAATTTCTGTGCAATTAAAAAGCAACCCCTGATGCGTTTCATATTTGAGACACCACTTTCTCAAGGACTCTTGTAAATATATTTATGCAGTGATAACTTTACTAAACATTAATTACCTTTTATATGTTATCCTGTCTCCCAGTCCCATAATCGTTCTCATCGGCACATGGACAGCAACTATTTCTGGGTAGTATGTCACTTCCTGTATTCGGATGTTCACACTGCCACACGCCACTATGGGTTCAATCTTTGGAACACATCGTCTTTTGCCATGCTACATTCTATTTTAAAAGTAAAGGACTATAGAAATATACATATCCTAAATAATAATTCGCTAGGATGTTTGTCAGAAGACGTCATGCGCAGTAGAGACTGCCCGAAAGCACAGAATGCTGGGAGCATGGAATTTTGGGAGAACGGAATGCTGGGAGTTCTGTGCTGGGAACATTCTGTGAAGAATGCTGGGAGTTCTGTGCTGGGAGCATTCTGTGCGGAATGCTGGGAGTTCTGTGCTGGGAGCATTCTGTGCTTTCGGACAGTCTCTACAGTGCATGAGTGAGTCGGTGGCAGGACGCAGAGCAGAACCGGCCTCTTAACATCACCCATTCCTTGGCTCGTGTACACGGGCTTTTACACTAGTTCTTTAATAAATAAATAAAAAGTATGCACGCATAACATTTTAAAAACTTCTTTGATGAATAGTCCAATCCCAACTGATATTTCTAATGTCCATATCTTGCATGCGCTAGATAGTTACGATCCATGGGACTGAAAAAATACCAATATATACACATTGTGACTTTATATACAGAACAACTATTATTAAACTTTCCAAATGTATATAAATAATACTTTTCTATATTGTAATTTTATATCCATACTGTGAGAGAAATAAAAATAAATCATTATATTACCTAAAGGAATTACCTTTTTAACATAACTATCTATGTTAAATATTGCTTTGATATTATAATTACACCAGGGCCTAGATTCACTAAAGGTCGAAGAGGGCTACAAATGTCGATGTTCTGTCGGAGCAGTGTCGTAGGCACACCAACAGTATTCACAAAGTGTCTACAACATCACTTCACCAGCACTACGACAGAAAATATCCACATCGACATCAGTTCGACACACCTTCACCATGTCTACGAATTCGTATTCTTCGAATCGACAATTACTCATTTCCACATGGAAATGAAGCATAATCAGATACATTCGTATGCAAGGGGGTGTGTTGACATTATAATGTGACACTTCGACTCATTCAGGAAACTACGATAGCCTCTGCTGTCGGAGTTCACTGTCTCCACTTCACCTAACTCAGGCTGTCGTAGTTGGGATCTCCCCTGTACTTTCCTATGGAGTAACAGCAGGGGGAGCTACGACATTCTGAGCAGCATTCTCTGTGCTTCCCTACCCAGCCAGCAGAGGAACACAGAGAAGGCTTTCAGCACCATGGACAGCATTGAATACCATAGGGATATGCATTGCTCACCCCTGTGGCATTCAAAGGGTAAAGAGCCAGCTGCAGTTTGTCCACTTTAGGTAAACAAAGCATTAGGGGCTCGATTCTATTACCAGAGCTAAAACCGGCGTTACAAGAAAAACAAGCAACGAGAATTTTGCAAACATGTGTTACATCGGTATTCTATTGCAGAACCACAGTAAAACAAAACTGGTGTAGACTGCACATTTTAGAGTACTAATAAAATTGGCACTGTCTGCTTTTATTTGACTACCGCCTAAAAAAAAACGAGCAAAATGTCAAAGTCCAAGGAAATAGGCGTATGTTTCATGACAGAAAGATCAAGTTCAGTGTTAGATGTGTTCTCCACATAACAAAATACGACATAGAGTGCCCCCTTCGACATATTAACCCCACCTTTTAAAAGTTGACAACAGTGCTTTCTTTCACCACATTAATTCTATAAATATTGTCGTTGACATTTTAATGTTTTGATGTTTTTGGTAAATGTCATTATTAGTACAATATGTAACTTATGTTCACACTTTCCCTAAGTATACAATACTCTTTTTCGCAAGTCAGTGTGCTGTGTAATGCACTGGAGACCCAAAATTAGAAGCACAAATCCCAATGTTGCAAATGCCTAATAGAAGGGTCTATATACAGAAGGCAATATATTTGGAGCATATATTGTGCTAAACAGTTTATCTGGCACTTCGTGTACTGCATTTTAAAGTGTCAAAAAGTGCTGCGCAACGTGTCGGGGACCCACGGACATCAACGAGATGTAGAAAGTCCATGCAGAGAGTGTATATCTCTGCATGCAGTTTCCAACACGCTGACTCCACGGGGAATGACCGTCGGTGTTTATTTAGGGGTAACTGTGGGGACCCTAGAAGAGGGCTGAAACATGGGTAGTCTAAGGGCCATTCATAAAAATAGCGAGGTCAAATGCGGACAGCACAGTATAGCTGTAAATACGTCAATACCATCGCTCACCGCAATGGATGTGTTCCCAGTGGTGAGCGATGATAACAGCCGATTAGGTTATGTCACTAAGTGGATGATAGAAGATTTCCTTCATGTACTTCATCTGGGTTAACCCAAGGTGACCCTGTAACCTACGTCTTTCTAGTTAATATATGAAACGGTTAGCACATCTTACGATTTGGAAGGGGAAGGGTTAAACTGTCGACTATAGACAGTATTTGTTGAATTAATGCGGTGAAAGAAAAACACTGTAGTAGACTTTTAAAAGGGGGGGTTAATATTTCGAAGGCGGGCACTCTATGTCGGATTTCTATGCTGTATACTGTATTCTGCACCGCTTTTGTTCAAACAATGATGGTTTTGAAACTGTCATTATGGCTTGTACGCCTCTGAGGAGCAGAATTTCTGACTTCAATGTAACCACAAAACAGGCGCTAATACTGAGCGTGAGTAATAGGATACTAATTGCACATTGTCTTTAGTTGTTTCCTATGGGTTTTTTTGACTGGCAGTAAGTATAATTACCACTGGTTTTGTTTTCACAAGTTGGGTAATAGGATAGCAAAACCTGACTTAAAAAAAACACAACGCCTGTTTTATTTTTAGCGCTGGTAATAGAATCGAGCCCACAACATTAGAGCAATTTGCTTTTATTCTAATGCTTTGTCTAACTAAAGTGGACAAACTGCAGCTGGCTCTTAACCCTTTGAATGCCACAGGGGTGAGCAATACACATCACTATGGCATTCAGTGCTGTCCATGGTGCTGAAAGCCTTCTCTGTGTTCCCCTACTGGCTGGGTAGGGAAAAGCACAGAGAATGCTGTTCAGACTGTCGTAGTGTTGGTGATGTGTGAGGGGAGGAGATCTCTTCCACACCGACAGCACTTCGAAAATCCTGTATGCTAATAGGGACCTTCTCCAACCCTCAACTTCCATCCGACAATTTTTTGTGAATATGTCGATGTGTGTGCAGATCGAATTGTCGGAGTGATTTGAGCACATCGACAATATCATACTGACACCACATCGACCCTTAGTGCATCTAGGCCATGTTGTTTTAGGATATTATCCAGAAATACAGGATAAACGAACCACCATTTATCCACCTTCAGGACAGATTCCACAAAGCCAATTCATCATTTAAAGGGATAGTAATACTTAAGATGTAAAAAAATATATGTTGTAGGGTTTATGTCCCCGAGGGTAATCCGCCGAGGGTAATCCCACTGCTGAGAGATATTTTATAAAAAAATTATAACAGCTCAAACTTGAATTTTTTTAGGTGTAATATCACAGTGGCCTGGAAATTTACAGTGGCACTGTTGCTACACCATCCTATGGAGATTTATGGTCTCCAGAGCAATCCATAGGATGGTGTATCAGCAGCACTACTGTAGATTCTCAGGCCGCTGTGATATTGCACCTAAAAAATTCAAGTTTGAGCTGTTATAATTTTTTTATAAAATATCTCTCAGCAGTGGGAGTACCCTTGTTTTATTCAAGGGGATAAACCCTACAACATCTATTTTTTTACATTTTAAGTATTACTATCCCTTTAAACCTCCAGGTGTTAAGGAGTTAAGGGTAATAATCCAATAGGATTATCTCTTACATAAAGCTGAGACTCTATTTGTTATGGATCATGGGATAAAGTCTGTACGTTTAACTCTAAAGTAATGCAAACCTCCCTTTGGACACCCAGTGAAGTGTCTGGGAACACTATGATCTTGCGATTTCTTATGAATACTTCTTCTGTGTTCTCCCAGTCTCTCCCTGAGTGTCCTTGTCGTACGTCCCACGTAGTTCACCCTACAACCACAGGAAATGAGGTAAACCATGTATGACGTACCGCAGTTCATAAAATGCTCAATATCATAACTTCTAGAGGAACCTAACCCGGAAAAAGTTTTGGCCTTATCATCCATCTAGGCACAGTTCATAAATGATCTTATGTTGCACTTAAAGTTCCCATTCATATTTTCATCTTCAATTGAAGTTACTGTTTTCCTTCCACTCCTATCTTTTTTGGTTTTACTTGGTGCAACATGTGATCTAATATCTCTGGCCTTTCTAAATATTATAGAACTCCTTTCTGGGATGTCCTCTGAAAGTAAAGGATCCTCCCTAAGGATATCCCAATTTTTCTCAAATATCTTTTGTATTTGTTTTTGTAGATGTGCTATATTGCATGATAAAGACCATTTTAAATTTAAGATGTTCCACTTTTTTAGGTTTTGGTACGAGCAGACTTTCCCTATTTAATGATCTCACTTTCATAATTGCATGATCTAAAGAAGTTCCATCATAACCTCTGTCAATAAATTTCTTCCTCATGGCACCACATTGAATATCAAATTCCTCCAAATTGTGTGCTTGTGGAGAAGATCCCAGAGAGACGATCATTGACTCCAGATATGCGATTACTGATCAAGGATTTGGTGAACATAATCTTGTAGGGGGGCATGTTCATATCTTTCTCCTTTTTCTTTTTGCTTTAGAAATGTTGCACCCTCCACAGGTGGTTTAGAAGGGCTGCAACCTCTTGGAGATTTTGAAGAAAAGGACTGAGAAGGGAATACATTTCCTCCTCCATGAATATCTCTACCACCAAGACTGTTGAAGAAGATAAGGAATATTCCTGTAAAGGGACATTTTAAAGATTGAAACATTTTTTATCACCTACTGATTATGAACTCTTAAACTCCAAGTTATTAAGACTTGAGATGTGGGTAAAGTACGAGCAATTGTAGCGCCATAGCACTGGTTGTGTACAGAACATCACATTAGAAGGCCTATATTATAATTACTTATTAATCAATTATATTTATAAGTCAAATATTACCTCTTGAGAGCAGTGATTGTTTAAGCATCCCATTAGTCTTTCATGATCAGCTTGTTATGTGAATGCAATTCTTTTGGTTATTTATCTGTAGGAAGATTTTAGTGATATTACACCATTGGGGATCTACTTTCTTTTTTCGTGTTGTTAGATGTTTATGGGGAGAACGAGTTTGAAGAAGAGCAGCCCATGTATTATATTGGGGAACCTTGCAGGCTAATACTGGGGCAGTTTAAATATCCCAGAGTGATGTAAACAAACAGGAGAATACTTTGGTTTTCTTTTAATAGTTTAATTACAAGTTACGTCTTATACACTGACACCTTTTTGGGCTTATTTCGAATGCAGGTCGGATCTCTGTATTGACCAGGGGGTGTGGAGGAAATACTTACCTGCTCTACCCTATGGCCAATATATTTACTTCTTTTGTTTTATTAGATCTGCTGTGTTTATTTATACTGTCTGCCTATCTTTTGTTATTGATGTATCAATTAGTCATAAAATGGGAAAATTCTGGTCTAGCTGAATTTATTGTGAAAAATCTACACACATACATACCTCAGGTGTCCCCCTTTAGGAGGGACAGTCCCTCTTTTTGAAACAAATCCCTCTGTCCCTCTTTCCCACCCTGGTGTCCCATTTTTTAGGTGATCAGACTGTGTGGTGGGTATATAAGTGTATCACCCTGGTGTCCATGTGTTTAGGAGATCAGACTGTGTGGTGTGTATATAAGTGTATCACCCTGGTGTTCCTGTGTTTAGGAGATCAGACTGTGATGTGTGTATATAAGTGTATCACCCTGGTGTCCCTGTGTTTAGGAGATCAGACTGTGTGGTGTGTATAGAAGTGTATCACCCTGGTGTCCCTGTGTTTAGGAGATCAGACTGTGTGGTGTGTATAGAAGTGTATCACCCTGGTGTCCCTGTGTTTAGGAGATCAGACTGTGTGGTGTGTATAGAAGTGTATCACCCTGGTGTCCCTGTGTTTAGGAGATCAGACTGCGTGGTGTGTATAGAAGTGTATCACCCTGGTGTCCCTGTGTTTAGGAGATCAGACTGTGTGGTGTGTATATAAGTGTATCACCCTGGTGTCCCTGTGTTTAGGAGATCAGAATATGTGGTGTGTATATAAGTGTATTACATTGCTCCACAGCAATACAACTCACATTAATGTTTGTATATACTTCAGTATATGTGTTTATAAATTAGACTTTATGATTAAAACACGTCATTTATTCAGTTACACAAAAAGGTGTCAGTAGGTCATGAAATAAACTAAAAATTCTCTGTAATGCCCCGTATACCAGCCGCTCCCCCAGCAACACCCCCTAAAACGCAAGTGTCCCTCTTTGGCCATTTGAAATGTTGGGAGGTATGCACATGCGCTAAAATAAATGAATTAAATTAAGAATGTAAACCATGGCAGAGAAAAATTCATGCACTGAGATATTAATTCCTTTGGATGTTAGCAATGTCTCATTACAGAGCAAAATATTGGAGAGGTCAGCTTCATCCAAGGGGTTAAAACTATGAGAGTGACCAGCCTCTGCCTCCTTCTCAACAACCCTGACCCTTTACAACTTCTCAACAATTTCATCAACTCCTATCAGAATATATCCACACTTCACGTTATAATTTGTCCTACAATATTTCTGATTAAAACAAAAACATGTTTTGGATGCTGCTAAGCAGCCTGTTTGTACCTACCAAACTTCCGGATCCTCACTGTACACAATGCTCTCTTCTACAATAGATGGTTCTGATAGTCACAGACTGCGGGTGGAGCAACCTGTGTTCATCAAAGCCAAACCTGGGGGTTTAGTGACCATCAACTGCACTTTTGAAAATGTGTCATCCTCTTATTCTGTGACCTGGACTTTCGGCTGTGAGAATAGTACACATCTCATGCAACATCGATGTTACCAAGACAGACTGAGATTCCAAAACCAGTATCAGCAAATGACCCTTATCAACCTGACGGAGAATGACTCAGGAACCTACTGCTGCCATGTGGAGACTGGTGGTGGGAAGAAGGGGACCGGAAAAGGCACCAGGGTGGAGGTGAAACACAGTCAGTGTTCAACAGGTATTTCTGGAATCAGCTTCCACTTCATCTAAATAATTCTTTAGACTCCATATTGCAAGATAATTGGTGTCTGATCCCTAGAGATGTGGGCAGTGTTTTGCGTTGAAATGACCTGGGGACATTGCTAGCTTCTAAGGTGTTAAACAGTAAGACCTCCTTCTTTACAATATGAACACTTTAGCCCTTTAAAGGGATAGTATTACTTCAAAATTACTATCCCTCATATTGTAGCCCTTAATAAACTGAGTTAAATGACACCAGCGGCATCTCTCAGACCTTTATGGTGTAAGAGATAGCCACTTTCAAAGTTTCCTCTCCCCTGCTGTCAGCGTTCTGCTGCCAGCAGGGAAATCCAGTCTCTGAATCAAGAGGAGGATCTTCAGCAGAGCCGATATCTCGTTATGGAAGGAAAAATGATTCATTGAAACAGTCTTCTATGTGTGCTTGGTAACCAAGCACACATAGAAGACTGTTTCAATGAATCATTTTTCCTTCCATAACGAGATATCGGCTCTGTTTAAGAGCCTCCGCCTGTCCCGGGACCGGATTCCCCTGCTGGCAGCAGAACGCTGACAGCAGGGGAGAGGAAACTTTGAAAGTGGCTATCTCTTACACCATAAAGGTTTGAGAGATGCTGCTGGTGTCATTTAACTCAGTTTATTAAGGGCTACAATATGAGGGATAGTAATTTTGAAGTAATACTATCCCTTTAAGGACCATATATATATATATATATATATATATATATAGAGAGAGAGAGAGAGAGAGAGAGAGAGAGAGAGAAAGAGAGAGAGAGAGAGAGAGTGATAGCGAGAGAGATGGATAGGTAGATAGATAGATAGATAGATAGATAGATAGATAGATAGATAGATAGATATAGAGGGGTATATTAGATAGACAGATTAGATAAAGAGAGCTAGATAGATTATATTGAGATAGATAGATGTGAGATAGACAGATTAGATAGATGTGACATATATAGATAGATAGATAGATAGATATATAGATAGATAGATAGATAGATAGATAGATAGATAGATAGATAATAGGCAGACTTACAAAAACATTACTTTAACAGGATAAAGCACTCATTAATGAATATATATATATATATGTTACATTGGCTTTTCCTGTTGAGTAAAACTAATGTACTCACACTGCTGAAAGATGCTTTCCTTCAAAGTTATTACACTTCTGTGTTAGGATGGACTTAGTGTGTTTTGTGACACAAGTTCAGTTTGTACCTTCTAGCACTTATTGGGTTGAGTCCTTTTTTCCAAAAGATTTTGAAACCTGTCCTAATGGACCAGGAACAGGCCAGGGTTTAATCCTTACAGTGCCGGGAGTGTATACAACATAATGCTAGGCAGAATGCGAAGGGTTACAAAGAAAATTCAGAAGAGAACAAAACAGAAATATGTTTAGGAACAGTATTCAAAACGCGAAGGTGGTATTATCTGGGGCAAACCAACAGCACCATAGGTGACAAACAATTATTGTCCAAATTCACGTTGATTTTAATAAGGCTTCTTAACCCCTTAAATGTGAGAGAGGTCTCCAACACATTGCTTCACAATGTATTGGAGACCTTGTTAGCATTCAAGTGGTTCAATAGCCCATTTAAACCATTGGGGATGTTCATTCCTCCCTTACGGTGCAGATGGATTGGTCAGGAATTGCAAATCTCTGACAAATTGAATGTGACCCTTAGTGCCAAGCAGGACGAGAAGCCTAAGAGAAGAACACATACTGTATTTATTATGTATAGACGCATACTTCCTATATAATAAAAGGCCTGCTGTCCGATGCAGTCATGCACAGTAAAGACTGCCCAAATGCACGGAATGCTGGGAGTTCTGTGCTGGGAGCATCCTGTGCGGAATGCTGGGAGTTCTGTGCTGGGAGCATTCTGTACGTTCGTGAAGTCTCCACGGCGCATGACTGCGTAGCCAGAGCAGGACCGCCCTCTTAACCATTTGAGTGCCAGAGGTGTATGCAACGCATTGCAAAGCAATGTACACGGGCTTTTACACTAGTAATGATATAATTATATTTCTTCACTTACAGGTGATGACAGAGTAAATAAAGGCATTTTAATCGGTATAGTAGGCTTTGAAGCTTGTATTATCCTTCTTCTGCTGGCCATGGTAATTAAATATTGCCTCCGGGGTAAGTCTGACGTTGATCTTGGCCAGTAAAATGTTTATAACTTAACCCCTTGCTGTGCTAGAGACACTGTTATAGCATTGCATGGAGTAGAGCAATCACAGTGATATTCTGTGCACTATGAAAGGCTTCCCCAACCCTCCAGTCATAGGATTAAATCAGTGGTTCTCAATCTTTTGTTTGGCCAGGGCATCCCTAATACGCATTTTGGTATTTTTGAGGCTACCCATGCATTTTATATATTTGTCATGCGTGTAATGAGGGGTACAGATGCATAATGTATAGTTATTCTTAAGTTTCACCATTATCAAAACAAGTAAATTGGGCATGACAATGTCTAAAATTATGCACCTGAAACTCAAGCATTGACAGTTTTATTAAGGTCCTCATGGAAAGATTTGGGAACCTAAGCTAGTGCCCAGGGCACACCAAAGTACCGTGGTACCCTGGTCGAAAACCACTGGATTAAATTAAAGGGATAGTAATTAGTGTTGAGCGAGCGTGCTCGGCCGATGCTCGGATCGGCTCGAGCATCGCTCTGCTCGGCACATGGCGGTACTCGTCGAGTACCGCCATGTGCTCGCCCGCCATGTTCGGGTGGCGGGGATCTGTGCCGGAGGAGGCACAGATCTGAAGACGCTCCGCTGGACCACCAGGGACTGGAGGTACGGGGGCATTGCGGAGATGAAGGGGGCATTGCGGAGATGAAGGGAGACATTGTGGAAGAGGGGCATAGCGGAGATGAAGGGGGACATTGTGGAAGAGGGGCATAGACTCTATGCCCCTCTTCCACAATGTCCCCCTTCATCTCCGCTATGCCCCTCTTCCACAATGTCCCCCTTCATCTCCTCTATGCCCCTCTTCCACAATGTCCCCCTTCATCTCCGCTATGCCCCTCTTCCACAATGTCCCCCTTCATCTCCTCTATGCCCCTCTTCCACAATGTCCCCCTTCATCTCCGCTATGCCCCTCTTCCACAATGTCCCCCTTCATCTCCTCTGAGGAGATGAAGGGGGACATTGTGGAAGAGGGGCATAGCGGAGATGAAGGGGGACATTGTGGAAGAGGGGCATAGAGGAGATGAAGGGGGACATTGCGGAGATGAAGGGGGACATTGCGGAGATGAAGGGGGGCATTGACCAGGCACCCTCCCCTCATCAGAGCAGGGGGTGCCTGGTGTAATGCTCGTGTCGCCCCATTCTATTCAATGGGGCTCGGGTGCTCGGCCGAGCACTCGAGCCTCAGGGGGTGCTCGGTCAGAGCACCCGAGCACCCGAGCATCGGGGTGCTCGCTCAACACTAATAGTAATGTTTCACAAAAACAGCAGCTCCAATTAATCTTCAGAGTATCTGAGCCATAGAGAGTGTTATTTCAATACTGTCAGAGTTGTAGTTCAAGAGTAATTGAATGATAAAGTATCCCCCCTCCCGCCCCTTTTACCTAGTGTAAGCCATCTCTTCTCAGATGTGGAATCTGGTCTCTTGACCGGACAGATCACAGCAAGGGTCAGTCTTCTTACTGTGAGAACATTGAAAACCCTTCCCCCCTTGACAGGTTTTTCCCCTTATCTTAATTGAAGATTGTCCCTCTCTGTGATCTACCTGGACACAACCTTTCTGCTCTGAGGTGAGCAGTGTTACATCAGTAAAAGGGGTGGGAGGGGGATACTTTATCATCCAATTACTCTTGAACTACAACTCTGACAATATTGAAATAACACTCTACATGGCCCAAATACTATGAAGATTAATTGGAGCTGCTTTTATTGTGAAGCATTACTATCCCTTTAAGACAGAAGAGAGGATAAGAAGGGACATGTCATAGTGAATAATCACCAGAAAATGCACCACTCAGTCATGTGAAAGTATTTTGCGCACAGCTGGAAATATCACAAAAACACACAAGTGAAAATTCTTGCAGATGCAGATCTCATACTGTTTGTATGCAGACATGGGTCTGATAATATCTATCCCGAAAGCAAAGCAGAGCCATTGTCATACCTGGGAATATTCTTTTCTGAAGTCCGCGGGGACTCGTTTGGTGCAGCTGGGGGGGTATAACATGTTTTATGGCTTATTTCCTATTTAAAGGGATAGTAATACTTCGTTTTAGTTTATTTTATTTTGTAGGCATTAAAAAAACATGAAGTCTTATCTCTCAAACCTTTATGGTTTGAGAGATATTCACAAGCAAAGTTTCCCCTCCTGCCCCTTTTACCTAGTGTAAGCCATCTCTTCTCAGATGTGGAATCCAGTCCATAGACCAGACAGATAACAGCAGGGGACAATCTTCTTCCTATGAGAACAATGAAAGCCCTGCCCCCCTTGACAAGTTTTTCAGGTTTTTCCCTTGTCTTAATTGAAGATTGTCCCTCTCTGAAGTCTACCTGGGCACCTCCCTTCTGATCTGGCTGAGCAGTGTTACATCAGTAAAGGGGCGGGAGGGGAATGGTCTGCTGCAGGATGAATAGGGTCTTCTGAGTACATCATTGTGTCCAAGTCACAGCATATCTCTGCCATATTGTAATTCCAGAACAGCTATTGTATATACTACAGGTCTAAATGGAGTTTTGTTTTTCCCCACTAAATATCTGAATTTAATTTTGTAAAGTACTTCACTACTGATGATATTTTCTCCTTAAAAACTAGTAGAGATTTAGTTGATGAAATGTAAACAACAATACTCATGTTGTGATTTATTTTACAGGTTCATCTGCTCCTGTTCATAACGTGAGTAAAACAATTACTTCCAATTAGACTTGCTTATCAAAGCCAATAAGTATTGCTACCTCCCAATGAGTATGGTTACCTCCTAATGATTATGATTGCCTTCCAAAGAATATGACTGTCTCCCAAAGAGTATGACTGCAGCTACCTGCCAATGAGTAAGGCCACCTCCCAATCAGTATGGCTGCCTTACAGTCAGCAGGGCTTCCTCCCAGTTGGTATTACTGACTTCCAGTGAGGGTGGCTGCCTCCCAATCAGTTTTACTGATTTACAGTTAGATTGGATACATTTCAGTGAATGAAACTGCCTCTCAATGAATATGACTAACTTCCAGTGACAATGGTATGGCTGCTTCCTATTGAGTATAACCACTTCCCAATGAGTATGACTGCATCCCAATGAGCATCTGCCTCCCAATAAGTATAACTGCCTCACAATGAGTAAGGCTGCATCTCAATGAGTAAGGCTGCATCCCAATGAATATAACCGCCTCCCAATGAGTATGGCTGCATCCCAATGAGTATCTGCCTCCCAATGAGTATGGCTGCATCCCAAAGAGTAATGCTGCTACCCAATGAGCATGACTGCCTCCCTATCAGTGTAACTGACTTCCAGTGAGGGTGGCTGCCACCCAGTTGGTATTACTGATTTACAGTGAGGGTGGCTGCACTTCAGTGAATGAAACTGTCTCTCAATGAATATGACTAACTTCCAGTAACAATGGGTATGGCTGCTTTTCAATGAATATGACTGCTTCCCAATGAGTATAACCGCCTCCCAATGAATATGGCTGCATCCCAATGAGTGTAACCACCTCCCAATGAGTATGGCTACATCCCAATGAGTATAACCACCTCCCAATGAGTATGGCTGCCTCCCAATGAGTATAACCACCTCCCAATGAGTATGGCTGCATCCCAAAACAGTAATGGTGCTATCCAATGAGCATGACTGCCTTATAATCAGTATGAATGACTTCCAGTGAGGGTGGCTGCCTGTAACGGTTTGTTTCACACTCAGACACAGTAGGTTTGGATAAAACACAGTTTTATTGAACAGTTGCAGTAAACAATAACCCTCACTGGTCCAGTAATATATGACACAATATAGTACTGACACAGGACAGGTTACAATGAGATATACCCACACGGGTCCAGTATATGCAAAGTACAACAACACAATATACTGACACAGGTCAGGTAACTTTCGTGTGATTCTCAAGCTAGTCAGCACTGAATGGGCTACTGTTAGCGCGAGGCCCTTTAAGACTCTCAGTCTGAAGAGAGAGAGCACAATATCGAGTAACGCCCAAATAGACAATGGAGACCAGAGCAACTTGTGGACTGCCGTAGCAGTAGCGGAGGACTGGCAACGAGCCCGGAGAGGCACCCAACAGGAGACTGCATGGATAGATAGCTGGTGACTGGCACCTAACCCGAAGGGTTAACAACGCTCAGACCCAAGTCGACTGCACGATCAGGTGAACCGCCTGAGGTGCCCAGAGTAAACCCAACCTCAGCGTGAATGGCAGGAAGAGGTCCAGATTATCGTGGTGCACGGATGGAAGGAATACACCAGCAGTGTCGCCTGGGTGAGACAGACAATAACGGAGACTAGACTGCAAGCGTATAGAGGTACAAGGTACTGTCCGGAGACAGAGAGGATCCTGGATAACAACCCCAACCGGAGACTGGATGGGGCGTCAGCAGGAGAGATGCACAGCCAAAGGAGCCCAACCGGGCCGGGTCGGTACACAGGCAGGAACGTCAGCCAATCCGAGTCAATACACAGAGCAGGAACATCAGCCGGGCCAGGTCGGTACACAGAGCAAGAACGTCAGCCAATCCAGGATGATACACAGAGCAGGAACATCAGCCGGGCCAGGTCGGTACACAGAGCAAGAACGTCAGCCAATCCGGGACGATACACAGAGCAGGAACATCAGCCAGGCCAGGTCGGTACACAGAGCAGGAACGTCAGCCAGTCCGAGTCGGTACACAGAGCAGGAACGAAATGCAGAGTAGTCAGGCAATCCGGGTCGGTGCACAGGCAGGATCGTCAGCCAATCCGAGTCGATACACAGAGCAGGAACATCAGCCGGGCCGGGTCGGTACACAGAGCAGGAACGTCAGCCGGGCCGGGTCAGTACACAGAGCAGGAACGTCAGTCAATCCGGGTCGGTACACAGAGCAGGAATGTCAGCCAATCCGGGTCGGTACACAGAGCAGGAACGTCAGCCAGGCCGGGTCGGTACACAGAGCAGGAACGTCAGCCAGTCTGAGTCGGTACACAGAGCAGGAACGAGTTGCAGAGTAGTCAGGCAGTCCGGGTCGGTACACAGGCAGGAACGAGATGCAGAGTAGTCAGGCAATCCGGGTCGGTACACAGGCAGGATCGTCAGCCAATCCAAGTCGATACACAGAGCAGGAACATCAGCCGGGCCGGGTCGGTACACAGAGCAGGAACGTCAGCCGGGCCGGGTCAGTACACAGAGCAGGAACGTCAGCCAATCCGGGTCGGTACACAGAGCAGGAACGTCAGCCGGGCCAGGTCGGTACACAGATCAGGAACGAGTTGCAGAGTAGTCAGGCAGTCCGGGTCGGTACACAGGCAGGAATGAGATGCAGAGAAGTCAGGCAATCCGGGTCAGTACACAGGCAGGATCGTCAGACAATCCGAGTCGATACACAGAGCAGGAACATCAGCCAGGCCTGGTCGGTACACTGAGCAGGAACGTCAGCCAATCCAGGTCAATACACAGATCAGGAACGTCAGCCAGGCCGGGTAGGTACACAGAGTAGTCAGGCAGTCTGGGTCGGTACACAGGTAGGAACGAGATGCAGAGTAGTCAGGCAATCCGGGTCGGTACACAGAAATCACACGAATACATGAACAAGCGCTGGTAACGGAAACACCACGAAAGGGCCCCGGAGAAGTGACAAGACCCAGTATTTAAGGACAAATACTGGGCGGGACAAATTCACTTCAACCAATAGGCGTAAGCAGTAGTGGAAACTGACAGAATGTCACCAGCATAGCACGGGAACCGTGATACTACCTTTCAGTGAAGCTAACTGCCTCTCAATGTATATGACTACCTTCCCGTGAGTTTGACTGCCTTCTATTGAGTATTACTGACTCTCAGTATAACTGTCTTCTAATTGAGTATTGTTGTCTCCACATTTGTATTGTTGACTTCTAAGAAGTTTGACTTCCCCTCAACAAAAGAGTGTGTCTCCAGATGACAGATGCTGTCTTTTATGTAACAAGACAGCATTTTAAAGAGTTTGGCTTATTTCAAAGAAGTGAGATTATTAATGAGATGTAAGATCTTCTAAAAAAAGAGAGACCCATGCTATAAGTGTGACAGAATTCTAATAACCAACATTCGAAATGTGTACTGTACTACTGCCCTTGAATGAACCGCAAATATGTTAATATTCCTTATGATGAGTAAGACAATGTTCCATTGAGATAATAGTGACAAGCTCATCCCTTTAATACTCTCCAGTTATGAAACATCCATATTACTGGGCTACATGGAAACCACTGCAGCCCTAGAGCATTAGACATAGAAAAGATGTAGTGCTACACGCCATCTTTAATTTCAGCCACATCCAACAGTGAACTCATTGAAACAGGAGACTCACCTCCAACAATAGGGTGCGTCAGCCACTGAAGTCCTCTGACACTCATATGTAAGCTGAATCCAGAATGTTGATCAGGAGCACACCAGTGGATGGGTGTCAAGCATATGAGGCAAAACACAATCTCGTTAAAAACGTTTCTGTTTATTTGACCTCTGTAGTGGGAAAACTATTAGAAGGCATAATAAGGGACTATATTCAGGATTACAACACAAAAAATAAGATCATTAGCACGAATCAACATGGTTTTATGAAGAATAGGTCATGCCAAACTAATCTTTTCAGCTTCTATGAGGAGGTAAGCAGCAACCTTGACAATGGCAAGGCAGTAGATGTAGTATATCTAGACTTTGCAAAGGCATTTGATACAGTACCCCACAGAAGGCTGGTGTATAAAATAAGGAAATTGGGGCTAGGAGATAACCTTTGCAATTGGATACAAAACTGGTTGAAGGATAGGGAACAGTGTGTGGTTGTAAATGGAAAATTCTCCAGTATAGTTAAAGTGGAGAGTGGAGTACCTCAGGGTTCAGTATTGGGTCCGCTGCTTTTTAACATCTTTATAAATGACCTGGAAATAGATATAGAAAGCAAAATATCAATATTTGCAGATGATACTAAATTATGCAAAGTCATTAATTCAGAACAGGATATTTTCTCTCTACAGAGGGACTTACATACAATGTCAGATTGGGCAAACATGTGGAATATGAAGTTTAATGTGGGGAAGTGTAAAGTCATGCATTTGGGAGGAAACAATCCCAAGGCTACTTATAAACTTAATGGAATAATTTTAGGTGACACGTTGCTAGAAAAAGACCTGGGTATCCTTGTCAACTACAAACTTGGAAACAGTGACCAGTGTCAAACAGCAGTAGCAAAGGCAAACAAAGTCCTGTCTTGCATAAAAAGAGGTATTGAAGCAAGAGTGGATAACATTATTTTGCCATTATACAAATCATTGGTAAGACCTCACCTTGAGTATGCAGTGCAATTTTGGGCACCGGTTCTGAAAAAGGATATACTAGAACTAGAGAGGGTACAGCGGAGAGCAACAAAATTAATTAAGGGAATGGAGGACTTGACATATGAGGAACGACTAAACAAACTTGGTTTATTTACTCTAGAGAAAAGACGACTAAGAGGAGACCTTATCACATTGTACAAGTATATGAGAGGTCAATACAAGGATCTCTGCGGTGAGCTATTTATTCCAAGGCCTGCTCAGGTGACCAGGGGACACCCCTTGAGATTAGAGGAAAGGAGGTTTAAACTTCAGCAGAGGAAGGGTTTTTTTACGGTAAGGTCTGTCAAATTGTGGAATTCATTGCCCAGGGAGGTAGTTATGGCAGATACAATGGACACATTTAAGAGAAGATTAGATACATTTCTTTCAAAAGGGAACATACAGAGTTATACTGTTTATCAGTAGGCTGATCAGGAAGGTCTGATAAAGACTAATTTAATTGGTAGCAGGAAAGCTATAAAATTCTTAGTTACTGAGGTATGAAGCGAAGGTTGAACTTGATGGACTTGTGTCTTTTTTCAACCTAATTTACTATGTTACTATGTTACTATGTAAAATCTTAAAATAAACATACTTCAGACATGGGTGAACACAGGTACATAAGACGCTAATCACCACTTAATCATAGACTCAATAGGCAACCAGAAAACACAGACTTTTAAAAGTATCAAGCACACTGTGATTGGATAAAAGAAACAACACGAACCAATGTAAACCAATACCCAACTAGCTTTCAATCAACCCATTCTATCTGTTATTTAAAGAGGATTGAAAGCTCTCATCTCATTCTCATATCCATATATATAGGCCAACTATATATGTCCATTAAAGGGGAATCTCAATATACATATATATCTCAACCCCAAAGGGATACAAATAAGGCAACCATATAGAGAAAACAACTAAACATCTTTTCCTTTAAATAAAAACACCTACATGTGAAAAGGCACCTAGATGTTTGGGAAAACTTTACTCTTAAACACATAGGGGAAAAAACTTAAAGGAGCAGTAAACTTTTTTATGAAAAATATACATTGTAGGGATTTTTCTATTGAGTAAAATAAGGGTACCCCCACTGCCGAGAGATTTATATTTCCAGAGTTATTACAGTTTAAACCCATGTTTTTTTACCTTAGCAGTACCCTCTAGTGGTCAAATTCTAATTAGATTTCCTGTTACATTCTAATGGAAAGGAGAGTCAGAAAAGTCAGAGACATACAGTTTTTCATAGAGTGTGATAGAAACTGCTGAGTCACTTCCTGTCAGTTAGAACTATCAGGAAGTAAACACACAGTAAATTCACTTCCTGTCAGTTAGATCTATCAGGAAGTAAACACAGTAAATTCACTTCCTGATTATTTAAACTGCTATAAACTTTGAATAAATTATCTGACAGCGATGGGAGTGACCTTGTTTTATTCAGCAGGAAATGCTCTGTAAAATATGTGTTTTCATAAAAAAAGTTTACTGCTCCTTTAATATACTTTTATTTGATTTTTCTCCCGTTTTACCCAATGCAAAAATGCAGCTAAAGCCATAATTAATCTACTTAAAGACCACCCATAAAAAGCGAGAGAGGCCAGAATAACATATATAACCAGTTAACAGTGCATCCTTAATCAAAAAATATGGCTATATCCCACTCTGTATTTATGGCGCGATGCAGGAAACATGCACAGTCGCTATTTCCCATGTGAAAACCACTAGTGAATAGGTTTGCGCATTATTTTGTTGAATTGTGCATGAAAATTCAAGATTAGCGAATGGCTGCGTATATTTATTTTTTGTGGGCGTGGTTAAGATTAACGAATCTGTGTGAGTGGAATAGCGAATGCGCCTAATGCAAGAACTGCTATTGCAAATGAATTTATACGTCTGTGTACTGTTGTCGTAAAATGGAATTTTTTATGCGCAATTCAAGAAGTGTTTAGTATTTAGCTTCCTGGATTAGAACATGTGCAAAATCTATTTGCGCACAAAAATTCCTTTATCCGATGCGAACGTTTCTTGCATCGCGCCATTAGTCCTTCTGGAAAATCCAGTAAGCTTGTTGTAACTGTATTAGTTTTTCTAGATCTTCACCCCTCCAAGGCAGACTAACCCTTTCAGTTCCCTGAAAACTGAAAGGTCACCTGCATGGTTGTACAAAAATAGCCATAGATGAGTCAGTTTTTTGCTTTTCTAATTCATAAATGTGTTTCCTTTTCCTTGATTTTAATGAAAGAATTGTATGTCCCACATATTGGACAAATGTGCCTGGCATGTAAATAGGTACACCACGTTTTCAGAACCACAATTAATGTAGCTTTTTATATCCTAGGTTACCTTGTCTCTCATTCCTTGAAACGGTTTGGAAGTCTGTGCAAACCTACAGCACTTACATATTCTTGCACCTCATTTAAAGAAGCTTTTATAATCCTACCAAGTCGGAATAGGTTTTTCACTCATAAACAAGCTGGGTGAAATCTGATTACCAATCATCATCCCCCTCTTTGCAACAAAATTGCAACCATTTTTCAAAACCCCTACCAATTTATCATCCGTATGTAAAACGGGTAGATATTTCTTAACCCTTTGAGTGCCAGAGGGGTACGCAACGCATTGCAAAGCACTCTGGCACTCAAAGGGTTAAAAAGGATAGTAATGTTTCACAAAAAAAGCAGCTCCAGTTAATCTTCGTAGTATTTGGGCCATGGAAAGTGTTATTTCAATACTGTCAGAGTTGTAGTTCAAGAGTAATTGAATGATAAAGTATCCCCCTCCCGTCCCTTTTACCTAGTGTAAGCCACCTCCCCTCAGATGTGGAATCTGGTCTCTTGAATGGACATCTCTCAGCCAGGGACAGTCTTCTTACTGTGATCATAAGGAAACCCTGCCCCCTTGACAGGTTTTTCAGGTTTTCCCTTATGCTCACTGAAGTTTGTCCCTCTCTGCGATCCATACGGACAATCTTGCTGCTCTGAGGTGAGCAGTGTTACATCAGTAAAAGGGGCGGGAGGGGGATACTTTATCATTCAATTACTCTTGTACTACAACTCTGACAGTATTGAAATAACACATACCTCCCAAGTGTCCCTCTTTGAGACCTAAATCCCTCTGTCCCTCTTTTCCACCCTGATGTCCCTCTTTTTAGGAGATCAGACTGTGAGTGGTATATACAAGTGTATCAGATTGCTGCACAGCAATAAAACTCACATTTATGTGTTTATAAATTAGTCTGTGTAAATAAAATACTCTATCCTTGCTCTATATCATTTATTCAGTCATGCCACGAGGTATCAGAAGATCAAAAAATGACCTAAATATTATTGGTAATGCCCCACTCACAAGCCAAGCCCCCAACAACACCACCTAAAACAAAAGTGTCCCTCTTTGGCCATTTGAAATGTTGAAAGGTATGATAACACTCTACATGGCCCAAATACTATCAAGATTAATTGGAACTGCTTTTATTGTGAAACATTACTATCCCTTTAAAATCTTACATATCTGGTTGTATTGTGAACTATAAGTTGTAATGAATTGAACACCAGTCTTGTTCCCAAACCATGATCTTTTCCACCGATCAGATTCCTCCAGTAACCCATGTAGTCCATTGACTTTCCATCTGTTGTTGAACTACAACTCCCATCCTTCTCAGCCAGTCTCCAGTTATTTATTTGACCTACAACTTCCATCATCCCCAGCCAGGGTCCATCTGTATTTGGACTACAATTACCATCATCCTCAGCCAGGATCTAGCTACTCGTGGACTACAATTTCCACCATACTCAGCGAGCTATTGGCTGATTGAGACTGATGGGAGTTTTATTCCAACAGGAGCTGGGAAACAAATGGAATCCCACTCGCTTCTCATATGATGCCCTGTAGTATGGTCTTTCCAAAGTGACTGGTGTTATAGAGATGGGATGTGAAACGAGAGTGAGATGATCTATCTGATTGAATGACAGTGTCTTAAAACATAGCTAACAATCAGTTAGTGAGACATAACTATCAACTGGCCCATTCTTTCACCAAGAGACACAGTGCTAAATGCCTCCCAGTTCTGACATCTTAATTTCTGACATTATAGGAGGGTGAAGTGTTGAGATCAGAGCCAGGTCTTCATTATGCAGAGATCTTCCAAGGAAATCTTCCTCAGCGTCCAAGGACCCGGCACAGTGAGGCCAAGATCACCTACGCCTCCATCCAGACACGGAGATGACTCTGAGCACCTTTGACTATCCACTGTTCTACTATTACATTTATGTTTGGGCTAAGAATGAAAGAGGTTTAGAGCTACATGTCCATAGGCACAAAGTAAAAAATGGAGCAATTCTGGGGGCAAAGCAATTGCACCATATGGAGCAACTAAAAATTCCCATTTTTTTAAACATGGGTTTTAACCCAATGAATCTCAGATAGGTCTCCAGCTTGTGGGGTTAAATAAAACATTATCATTACATCCTATATAATAATTCGCTAAGTGTGTGTTTGTCAGAAGCCGTCATGCTCAGTACAGACTGCCCGTGCCACGGCTGATAACGGAGCGGGGCTCCGAATTCAGACCGGTGCATCTCGGTGCACAGAGAGGACTATGGTCTGAATTCGGACCACCCCGTTCCGTATCAGCCGCAGTGCAGGCAGTCTCTACTGTGCATGACTGCACCGCGGCCGTTGCTGGGTGGCACTGTGGCCCGTGTACACGGGCTCTTCAACTAGTTTTAAATATGATATATGAACTTATGACTGATTTGATTGATCATGTCAGTGGGGATTATGTCATTGATCATGTGATTTCTGAAGTTGCGATGTCATCAGTGATGCTGTTGATTATGTATGATGTTATTAGCAATGGAGACTATCTTAGCAACTGCATTTCCTGCTTTTTAGTGCTTGTGAGAGAACCTTTAAAGGGATAGTAATACTTTGTTTTAACTTTATTTTATTTTGTAGGCATTAAAAAAACATGAAGAACGATATGTCTTATTTTTCAAACCTTTATGGTTTATGAGATAATCACAGGCAAAGTTTCCCCTCCCGACCCTTTTACCTAATGTAAGCCATCTCTTCTCAGATGTGGAATCCAGTCCATAGACCAGACAGATAACAGCAGGGGACAATCTTCTTCCTATGAGAACAATGAAAGCCCTGCACCCCATGACAAGCTTTTCAGATTTTTCCCTTATCTTAATTGAAGATTGTCCCTCTCTGCAGTCTACCTGGGCACCTCCCTTCTGATCTGTCTGAACGGTGTGACATCAGTAAAAGGGGCGGGAGAGGGATACTTTATCATTGAATTACTCTTAAACTACAACTCTGACAGAATTGAAATAACACTCTTCAAAGTCCAAATACTATGATGATTAATTAGAGCTGCTTTTATTATGAAACATTAATATCCCTTTAATGTATAAAATGTAATAAATGAATTAAATCTCAGATAGCGTGCACTTTGGGACCTCACAAGTCTGTTCTGCACACAAAGTCTGATTTTCAAGTGACTAATCACATTTAACAGCAACTGGTCAGCCAGTTTCCTTAACCACATTTTCCGTGATGTCTGAAGCGCAAACTGTGAAAAAAATGGTGTTAAAGTGAAAATATGTTGTTCAAAGAGATAACAAATAACTAGTGCATGTGCCAATCTCTCAATTCACCCCCTGCCCAGAAGAATGGAGCTCTGTCTGCAGCTGCTATACAATTTTATTGTGCTTACACTCCTTCATCTCATTACACCAAATGGTAAGAAAACATGATTCTACGTGTTTTAATTATTATTATTTATGCTCTGCAGTGCCAGAGTCCGTTCAAAAATCCAACAGGTCAAGAAAATATTTTTAAAAATATGGTAAAATACTTGACTTCTGCTTAAATTTTAACACTGGAACCAGCTCTATATTTGTGTATCATTTGATCACTATCTCAAATTATTGTGCCAGTATAACTCAGATTAAAGTGGAACTTTCACCTCCCAGAAAGTTATTGCAGTTTAAATTGTGGCATCCTATAAAGGTTCAATTAGTTAATGTTTTTTATTTAATTATTATGGGCAAGGGGATATTAGATTATGAAGAACTAGCAATGTGGGACAGCGTTGCCCGTCATGTTATGACAGTTGGGCGTACGTGTGTGAAATGTAGACACCCTGATTAAACACAGACATATGCAACACACAGGCAAACACATATACACGGTGAGCGGCAGAAACATGCAAAAGATATGCGCACACACACTGGAAATGCACATATGTAGACACAAATGTAACAAGTGCACACACATATGCAACAGACATGCACAGACACACATGCGTGCAACAGACATGCTTACACACATGCAACAGACATACACACATGCAACAGAAATATACACACACACAGGACTCACCGACACAGTGATAGCCGTAGCCCGTGCATGGAGGTCCCAGCTCTTGCTGGTCCCCCGTATCTGCAGGTTCTGAGTGTAGAAGTGGAGGCTGTGGCCACCCTGGGATTAGTGTAAGAGCGTTACAGTGCTGTGTAGGTAACAATGTTGTACTGAAGTGAATATCTGCAGTATTCAGAGCGTTAGAAGCCAAATGTAGCCCTCTATGGACCAGAGGACATTGGTTCACAATGTGTTGCCGTCCCCCGCCTGGTCCTGAAACCGTTAAATCAGTGATATTTATTATTTCCTTTACTTTCAGGCAGATTTGCAGTATTATGCCTCTGGGTGTTTGGCGTGTAGAAGTGGAAAGCAGAAAATAACAGGAGATTATGTGATTAAGTCTTATACCAGCATGTTAAGCCATAGAGTGTCATGCAGTATACAGCGGTGTGTCATGTCAGAGTTAACCCTGTGAGTGCTGGAAAGGCATCCAATTCATTGTGGTGCAATACATTAGTTACGTATCTAGTACTCAAATGGTTAAATAGAGTGCTGTTAATGTATAAAGAAGTTGTCTCAATCACATAAATAATGTAGGTTCAGCGCCCCACGTTACTGTCCCCGGTACAGCGGAGACACTCTTCTCCCCACAATGTGGCTCGCAATGTCCAGATCTAGTGCAGGAGGAAGAAGCCGCTGTTGATTCTGACGGAGCAGCCTGAGCCTAGGGGCTGGCTGGGGTGTCAGGTGCTGAGAGGCCATGCTGGGTGTCTGTGAGTTGAGGAAAGAACAGGGATCCTCCTGGGCATCCACTAGCCATCTAAAAAAAAAAAAAGGCTCCAAAAACCCAACATGGTCACACTGGAAAAAGTCAAAAGTCAAGAGTATATAATGTTTTAAAGGGATAGTAATACTTCTATTAAAGTTTATCTCTGAGTCTTCTTTATGGGTCACACTATATAACTAGTGCCGGCTCTCACCATATAACTAGTACCGTCTCTCACTATCCGGCTCTCACTATATAACTAGTACCAGCTCCCACTATATAACTAGTACCTGCTCTCACTGTATAACTAGTACCGGCTCTCACTATATAACTAGTGCCAACTCTCATTTTATATAACTAGTACCGGCTCTCACTATATAACTAGTACCGTCTCTCACTATCCGGCTCTCACTATATAACTAGTACCGGCTCTCACTATATAACTAGTACCGTCTCTCACTATCCGGCTCTCACTATATAACTAGTACCAGCTCCCACTATATAACTAGTACCTGCTCTCACTGTATAACTAGTACCTGCTCTCACTATATAACTAGTACCGGCTCTCACTATATAACTAGTACCTGCTCTCACTATGTAACTAGTACCGGCTCTTACTATATAACTAGTACCTACATTCACTATATAACTAGTACCGGCTCTCACTATATAACTAGTACCTGCTCTCACTATATAACTAGTACCTGCTCTCACTGTATAACTAGTACCTGCTCTCACTATATAACTAGTACTGGCTCTCACTATATAACTAGTACCTGCTCTCACTATATAACTAGTGCCGGCTCTTACTATATAACTAGTGCCAGCTCTCACTGTATAACTAGTACCTGCTCTCACTATATAACTAGTGCCAGCTCTCACTGTATAACTAGTACCTGCTCTCACTATATAACTAGTACCTGCTCTCACTGTATAACTAGTACCTGCTCTCACTATATAACTAGTACCGGCTCTCACTATATAACTAGTACCTGCTCTCACTATATAACTAGTGCCGGCTCTTACTATATAACTAGTGCCAGCTCTCACTGTATAACTAGTACCTGCTCTCACTATATAACTAGTACCGGCTCTCACTATATAACTAGTACCTGCTCTCATTATATAACTAGTGGCAACTCTCACTATATAACTAGTGCCGGCTCTCACTATATAACTAGTACCTGCTCTTACTATATAACTAGCATCGGCTCTCACTATATAACTAGTGCCGGCTCTCACTATATAACTAGTACCTGCTCTTACTATATAACTAGTGCCAGCTCTCACTATATAACTAGTACCGGCTCTCACAATATAACTAGTGCCGGCTCTCATTATATAACTAGTGCCGACTCTCACTATATAACTAGTACCAGCTCTCACTATATAACTAGTACCAGCTCTCACTATATAACTAGTACCAGCTCTCACTATATAACTAGTACCGGCTCTCACAATATAACTAGTACCGGCTCTCATTATATAACTAGTGCCAGCTCTCACTATATAACTAGTGCCGGCTCTCACTGTATAACTAGTACCTGCTCTCATTATATAACTAGTGCCGGCTCTCACTATATAACTAGTACCAGCTCTCACTATATAACTAGTACCTGCTCTCACTATATAACTAGTGCCGGCTCTCACTATATAACTAGTGCCGGCTCTCATTATATAACTAGTGCCAACTCTCACTATATAACTAGTGCCAGTTCTCACTATATAACTAGTGCCGGCTCTCACTGTATAACTAGTACCTGCTCTCATTATATAACTAGTGCCGGCTCTCACTATATAACTAGTGCCGGCTCTCATTATATAACTAGTGCCAACTCTCACTATATAACTAGTGCCAGCTCTCCCTATATAACTAGTACCGGCTCTCGCTATATAACTAGTGCCAGCTCTCACTATATAACTAGTGCCGGCTCTCACTATATAACTAGTACCGGCTCTCACTATATAACTAGTACCTGCTCTCACTATATAACTAGTACCTACACTCACTATATAACTAGTACCAGCTCTTACTATATAACTAGTACCTACACTCACTATATAACTAGTGCCGGCTCTCACTATATAACTAGTGCCGACTCTCACTATATAACTAGTGCCGGCTCTCACTATATAACTAGTAACGGCTCTCACTATATAACTAGTGCCGGCTCTCACTATCCGGCTCTCACTATATAACTAGTGCCGGCTCTCACTAAATAACTAGTGCCGTCTCTCACTATATAGCTAGTGCCGGCTCTCACTATATAACTAGTACCGGCTCTCTCTATATAACTAGTACCGGCTCTCACTATATAACTAGTACCGGCTCTTACTATATAACTAGTACCTACACTCACTATATAACTAGTACCTACACTCACTATATAACTAGTGCCAGCTCTCACTATATAACTAGTGCCGGCTCTCACTATATAACTAGTACCGGCTCTCTCTATATAACTAGTACCGGCTCTCACTATATAACTAGTGCCAGCTCTCACTATATAACTAGTGCCAACTCTCACTATATAACTAATACCAGCTCTCACTATATAACTAGTGCCGCCTCTCACTATATAACTAGCATCGGCTCTCACTATGTAACTGGTACTAGCTCTCACTATATAACTAGTGCCGACTCTCACTATATAACTAGTGCCGGCTCTCACTATATAACTAGTACCGGCTCTCACTATATAACTAGTGCCGGCTCTCACTATCCGGCTCTCACTATATAACTAGTACCGGCTCTCACTATATAACTAGTACCGGCTCTGACTATATAACTAGTGCTGGCTCTCACTATATAACTAGTGCCGGCTCTCACTATCTGGCTCTCACTATATAACTAGTACCGGCTCTCACTATATAACTAGTACCGGCTCTGACTATATAACTAGTGCCGGCTCTCACTATATAGCTAGTGCCGGCTCTCACTATCTGGCTCTCACTATATAACTAGTGCCGGCTCTCACTATATAGCTAGCACCGGCTCTCTCTATATAACTAGTACCGGCTCTCACTATATAACTAGTACCAGCTCTCACTATATAACTGGTACCGGCTCTCACTATATAACTAGTACCAGCTCTCACTATATAACTAGTGCCGGCTCTTTCTATATAACTAGTACCTACACTCACTTTATAACTAGTGCCAGCTCTCACTATATAACTAGTGCCAACTCTCACTATATAACTAGTATCAGCTCTCACTATATAACTAGTGCCGACTCTCACTATATAACTAGTGCCGGCTCTCACTATATAACTAGTACCGGCTCTCACTATATAACTAGTGCCGGCTCTCACTATCCGGCTCTCACTATATAACTAGTACCGGCTCTCACTATATAACTAGTGCCGGCTCTCACTATATAGCTAGTGCCGGCTCTCACTATCTGGCTCTCACTATATAACTAGTGCCGGCTCTCACTATATAACTAGTACCGGCTCTCACTATATAACTAGTGCCGGCTCTCACTATATAGCTAGTGCCGGCTCTAACTATCCGGCTCTCACTATATAACTAGTACCGGCTCTCACTATATAACTAGTACCAGCTCTCACTATATAACTAGTACCGGCTCTTACTATATAACTAGTACCTACACTCACTATATAACTAGTGCCAGCTCTCACTATATAACTAGTGCCAACTCTCACTATATAACTAGTACCAGCTCTCACTATATAACTAGCATCGGCTCTCACTATGTAACTGGTACTAGCTCTCACTATATAACTAGTGCCGACTCTCACTATATAACTAGTGCCGGCTCTCACTATATAACTAGTACCGGCTCTCACTGTATAACTAGTACCGGCTCTCACTGTATAACTAGTGCCGGCTCTCACTATCCGGCTCTCACTATATAACTAGTACCGGCTCTCACTATATAACTAGTGCCGACTCTCACTATATAACTAGTGCTGGCTCTCACTATCTGGCTCTCACTATATAACTAGTGCCGGCTCTCACTATATAACTAGTGCCGGCTCTCACTATCTGGCTCTCACTATATAACTAGTACCGGCTCTCACTATATAACTAGTACCGGCTCTGACTATATAACTAGTGCCGGCTCTCACTATATAGCTAGTGCCGGCTCTCACTATCTGGCTCTCACTATATAACTAGTGCCGGCTCTCACTATATAGCTAGCACCGGCTCTCTCTATATAACTAGTACCGGCTCTCACTATATAACGAGTACCAGCTCTCACTATATAACTGGTACCGGCTCTCACTATATAACTAGTACCAGCTCTCACTATATAACTAGTGCCGGCTCTTTCTATATAACTAGTACCTACACTCACTTTATAACTAGTGCCAGCTCTCACTATATAACTAGTGCCAACTCTCACTATATAACTAGTATCAGCTCTCACTATATAACTAGTGCCGACTCTCACTATATAACTAGTGCCGGCTCTCACTATATAACTAGTACCAGCTCTCACTATATAACTAGTGCCGGCTCTCACTATCCGGCTCTCACTATATAACTAGTACCGGCTCTCACTATATAACTAGTGCCGGCTCTCACTATATAGCTAGTGCCGGCTCTCACTATCTGGCTCTCACTATATAACTAGTGCCGGCTCTCACTATATAACTAGTACCGGCTCTCACTATATAACTAGTGCCGGCTCTCACTATATAGCTAGTGCCGGCTCTAACTATCCGGCTCTCACTATATAACTAGTACCGGCTCTCACTATATAACTAGTACCAGCTCTCACTATATAACTAGTACCGGCTCTTACTATATAACTAGTACCTACACTCACTATATAACTAGTGCCAGCTCTCACTATATAACTAGTGCCAACTCTCACTATATAACTAGTACCAGCTCTCACTATATAACTAGCATCGGCTCTCACTATGTAACTGGTACTAGCTCTCACTATATAACTAGTGCCGACTCTCACTATATAACTAGTGCCGGCTCTCACTATATAACTAGTGCCGGCTCTCACTATATAACTAGTACCGGCTCTCACTGTATAACTAGTACCGGCTCTCACTGTATAACTAGTGCCGGCTCTCACTATCCGGCTCTCACTATATAACTAGTACCGGCTCTCACTATATAACTAGTGCCGACTCTCACTATATAACTAGTGCCGGCTCTCACTATCCGGCTCTCACTATATAACTAGTGCTGACTCTCACTATATAACTAGTGCCGGCTCTCACTATCTGGCTCTCACTATATAACTAGTGCCGGCTCTCACTATCTGGCTGTCTCTATATAACTAGTACCGGCTCTCACTATATAACTAATACCAGCTCTCACTATATAACTAGTACCGGCTCTCACTATATAACTAGTGCCGGCTCTTACTATATAACTAGTACCTACACACACTATATAACTAGTGCCAGCTCTCACTATATAACTAGTACCGGCTCTCTCTATATAACTAGTACCGGCTCTCACTGTATAACTAGTACCTGCTCTCACTATATAACTAGTGCCAGCTCTCACTGTATAACTAGTACCTGCTCTCACTATATAACTAGTACCTGCTCTCACTGTATAACTAGTACCTGCTCTCACTATATAACTAGTACCGGCTCTCACTATATAACTAGTACCTGCTCTCACTATATAACTAGTGCCGGCTCTTACTATATAACTAGTGCCAGCTCTCACTGTATAACTAGTACCTGCTCTCACTATATAACTAGTACCGGCTCTCACTATATAACTAGTACCTGCTCTCATTATATAACTAGTGGCAACTCTCACTATATAACTAGTGCCGGCTCTCACTATATAACTAGTACCTGCTCTTACTATATAACTAGCATCGGCTCTCACTATATAACTAGTGCCGGCTCTCACTATATAACTAGTACCAGCTCTCACTATATAACTAGTACCAGCTCTCACTATATAACTAGTACCAGCTCTCACTATATAACTAGTACCGGCTCTCACAATATAACTAGTACCGGCTCTCATTATATAACTAGTGCCAGCTCTCACTATATAACTAGTGCCGGCTCTCACTGTATAACTAGTACCTGCTCTCATTATATAACTAGTGCCGGCTCTCACTATATAACTAGTACCAGCTCTCACTATATAACTAGTACCTGCTCTCACTATATAACTAGTGCCGGCTCTCACTATATAACTAGTGCCGGCTCTCATTATATAACTAGTGCCAACTCTCACTATATAACTAGTGCCAGTTCTCACTATATAACTAGTGCCGGCTCTCACTGTATAACTAGTACCTGCTCTCATTATATAACTAGTGCCGGCTCTCACTATATAACTAGTGCCGGCTCTCATTATATAACTAGTGCCAACTCTCACTATATAACTAGTGCCAGCTCTCCCTATATAACTAGTACCGGCTCTCGCTATATAACTAGTACCTGCTCTCACTATATAACTAGTACCTACACTCACTATATAACTAGTACCAGCTCTTACTATATAACTAGTACCTACACTCACTATATAACTAGTGCCGGCTCTCACTATATAACTAGTGCCGACTCTCACTATATAACTAGTGCCGGCTCTCACTATATAACTAGTGCCGGCTCTCATTATATAACTAGTGCCAGCTCTCACTATATAACTAGTGCCGGCTCTCACTATATAACTAGTACCGGCTCTCACTATATAACTAGTACCTGCTCTCACTATATAACTAGTACCTACACTCACTATATAACTAGTACCAGCTCTTACTATATAACTAGTACCTACACTCACTATATAACTAGTGCCGGCTCTCACTATATAACTAGTGCCGACTCTCACTATATAACTAGTGCCGGCTCTCACTATATAACTAGTAACGGCTCTCACTATATAACTAGTACCAGCTCTCACTATATAACTGGTACCGGCTCTCACTATATAACTAGTACCAGCTCTCACTATATAACTAGTGCCGGCTCTTTCTATATAACTAGTACCTACACTCACTTTATAACTAGTGCCAGCTCTCACTATATAACTAGTGCCAACTCTCACTATATAACTAGTATCAGCTCTCACTATATAACTAGTGCCGACTCTCACTATATAACTAGTGCCGGCTCTCACTATATAACTAGTACCAGCTCTCACTATATAACTAGTGCCGGCTCTCACTATCCGGCTCTCACTATATAACTAGTACCGGCTCTCACTATATAACTAGTGCCGGCTCTCACTATATAGCTAGTGCCGGCTCTCACTATCTGGCTCTCACTATATAACTAGTGCCGGCTCTCACTATATAACTAGTACCGGCTCTCACTATATAACTAGTGCCGGCTCTCACTATATAGCTAGTGCCGGCTCTAACTATCCGGCTCTCACTATATAACTAGTACCGGCTCTCACTATATAACTAGTACCAGCTCTCACTATATAACTAGTACCGGCTCTTACTATATAACTAGTACCTACACTCACTATATAACTAGTGCCAGCTCTCACTATATAACTAGTGCCAACTCTCACTATATAACTAGTACCAGCTCTCACTATATAACTAGCATCGGCTCTCACTATGTAACTGGTACTAGCTCTCACTATATAACTAGTGCCGACTCTCACTATATAACTAGTGCCGGCTCTCACTATATAACTAGTGCCGGCTCTCACTATATAACTAGTACCGGCTCTCACTGTATAACTAGTACCGGCTCTCACTGTATAACTAGTGCCGGCTCTCACTATCCGGCTCTCACTATATAACTAGTACCGGCTCTCACTATATAACTAGTGCCGACTCTCACTATATAACTAGTGCCGGCTCTCACTATCCGGCTCTCACTATATAACTAGTGCTGACTCTCACTATATAACTAGTGCCGGCTCTCACTATCTGGCTCTCACTATATAACTAGTGCCGGCTCTCACTATCTGGCTGTCTCTATATAACTAGTACCGGCTCTCACTATATAACTAATACCAGCTCTCACTATATAACTAGTACCGGCTCTCACTATATAACTAGTGCCGGCTCTTACTATATAACTAGTACCTACACACACTATATAACTAGTGCCAGCTCTCACTATATAACTAGTACCGGCTCTCTCTATATAACTAGTACCGGCTCTCACTGTATAACTAGTACCTGCTCTCACTATATAACTAGTGCCAGCTCTCACTGTATAACTAGTACCTGCTCTCACTATATAACTAGTACCTGCTCTCACTGTATAACTAGTACCTGCTCTCACTATATAACTAGTACCGGCTCTCACTATATAACTAGTACCTGCTCTCACTATATAACTAGTGCCGGCTCTTACTATATAACTAGTGCCAGCTCTCACTGTATAACTAGTACCTGCTCTCACTATATAACTAGTACCGGCTCTCACTATATAACTAGTACCTGCTCTCATTATATAACTAGTGGCAACTCTCACTATATAACTAGTGCCGGCTCTCACTATATAACTAGTACCTGCTCTTACTATATAACTAGCATCGGCTCTCACTATATAACTAGTGCCGGCTCTCACTATATAACTAGTACCAGCTCTCACTATATAACTAGTACCAGCTCTCACTATATAACTAGTACCGGCTCTCACAATATAACTAGTACCGGCTCTCATTATATAACTAGTGCCAGCTCTCACTATATAACTAGTGCCGGCTCTCACTGTATAACTAGTACCTGCTCTCATTATATAACTAGTGCCGGCTCTCACTATATAACTAGTACCAGCTCTCACTATATAACTAGTACCTGCTCTCACTATATAACTAGTGCCGGCTCTCACTATATAACTAGTGCCGGCTCTCATTATATAACTAGTGCCAACTCTCACTATATAACTAGTGCCAGTTCTCACTATATAACTAGTGCCGGCTCTCACTGTATAACTAGTACCTGCTCTCATTATATAACTAGTGCCGGCTCTCACTATATAACTAGTGCCGGCTCTCATTATATAACTAGTGCCAACTCTCACTATATAACTAGTGCCAGCTCTCCCTATATAACTAGTACCGGCTCTCGCTATATAACTAGTACCTGCTCTCACTATATAACTAGTACCTACACTCACTATATAACTAGTACCAGCTCTTACTATATAACTAGTACCTACACTCACTATATAACTAGTGCCGGCTCTCACTATATAACTAGTGCCGACTCTCACTATATAACTAGTGCCGGCTCTCACTATATAACTAGTGCCGGCTCTCATTATATAACTAGTGCCAGCTCTCACTATATAACTAGTGCCGGCTCTCACTATATAACTAGTACCGGCTCTCACTATATAACTAGTACCTGCTCTCACTATATAACTAGTACCTACACTCACTATATAACTAGTACCAGCTCTTACTATATAACTAGTACCTACACTCACTATATAACTAGTGCCGGCTCTCACTATATAACTAGTGCCGACTCTCACTATATAACTAGTGCCGGCTCTCACTATATAACTAGTAACGGCTCTCACTATATAACTAGTACCAGCTCTCACTATATAACTGGTACCGGCTCTCACTATATAACTAGTACCAGCTCTCACTATATAACTAGTGCCGGCTCTTTCTATATAACTAGTACCTACACTCACTTTATAACTAGTGCCAGCTCTCACTATATAACTAGTGCCAACTCTCACTATATAACTAGTATCAGCTCTCACTATATAACTAGTGCCGACTCTCACTATATAACTAGTGCCGGCTCTCACTATATAACTAGTACCAGCTCTCACTATATAACTAGTGCCGGCTCTCACTATCCGGCTCTCACTATATAACTAGTACCGGCTCTCACTATATAACTAGTGCCGGCTCTCACTATATAGCTAGTGCCGGCTCTCACTATCTGGCTCTCACTATATAACTAGTGCCGGCTCTCACTATATAACTAGTACCGGCTCTCACTATATAACTAGTGCCGGCTCTCACTATATAGCTAGTGCCGGCTCTAACTATCCGGCTCTCACTATATAACTAGTACCGGCTCTCACTATATAACTAGTACCAGCTCCCACTATATAACTAGTACCGGCTCTTACTATATAACTAGTACCTACACTCACTATATAACTAGTGCCAGCTCTCACTATATAACTAGTGCCAACTCTCACTATATAACTAGTACCAGCTCTCACTATATAACTAGCATCGGCTCTCACTATGTAACTGGTACTAGCTCTCACTATATAACTAGTGCCGACTCTCACTATATAACTAGTGCCGGCTCTCACTATATAACTAGTGCCGGCTCTCACTATATAACTAGTACCGGCTCTCACTGTATAACTAGTACCGGCTCTCACTGTATAACTAGTGCCGGCTCTCACTATCCGGCTCTCACTATATAACTAGTACCGGCTCTCACTATATAACTAGTGCCGACTCTCACTATATAACTAGTGCCGGCTCTCACTATCCGGCTCTCACTATATAACTAGTGCTGACTCTCACTATATAACTAGTGCCGGCTCTCACTATCTGGCTCTCACTATATAACTAGTGCCGGCTCTCACTATCTGGCTGTCTCTATATAACTAGTACCGGCTCTCACTATATAACTAATACCAGCTCTCACTATATAACTAGTACCGGCTCTCACTATATAACTAGTGCCGGCTCTTACTATATAACTAGTACCTACACACACTATATAACTAGTGCCAGCTCTCACTATATAACTAGTACCGGCTCTCTCTATATAACTAGTACCGGCTCTCACTGTATAACTAGTACCTGCTCTCACTATATAACTAGTGCCAGCTCTCACTGTATAACTAGTACCTGCTCTCACTATATAACTAGTACCTGCTCTCACTGTATAACTAGTACCTGCTCTCACTATATAACTAGTACCGGCTCTCACTATATAACTAGTACCTGCTCTCACTATATAACTAGTGCCGGCTCTTACTATATAACTAGTGCCAGCTCTCACTGTATAACTAGTACCTGCTCTCACTATATAACTAGTACCGGCTCTCACTATATAACTAGTACCTGCTCTCATTATATAACTAGTGGCAACTCTCACTATATAACTAGTGCCGGCTCTCACTATATAACTAGTACCTGCTCTTACTATATAACTAGCATCGGCTCTCACTATATAACTAGTGCCGGCTCTCACTATATAACTAGTACCAGCTCTCACTATATAACTAGTACCAGCTCTCACTATATAACTAGTACCGGCTCTCACAATATAACTAGTACCGGCTCTCATTATATAACTAGTGCCAGCTCTCACTATATAACTAGTGCCGGCTCTCACTGTATAACTAGTACCTGCTCTCATTATATAACTAGTGCCGGCTCTCACTATATAACTAGTACCAGCTCTCACTATATAACTAGTACCTGCTCTCACTATATAACTAGTGCCGGCTCTCACTATATAACTAGTGCCGGCTCTCATTATATAACTAGTGCCAACTCTCACTATATAACTAGTGCCAGTTCTCACTATATAACTAGTGCCGGCTCTCACTGTATAACTAGTACCTGCTCTCATTATATAACTAGTGCCGGCTCTCACTATATAACTAGTGCCGGCTCTCATTATATAACTAGTGCCAACTCTCACTATATAACTAGTGCCAGCTCTCCCTATATAACTAGTACCGGCTCTCGCTATATAACTAGTGCCAGCTCTCACTATATAACTAGTGCCGGCTCTCACTATATAACTAGTACCGGCTCTCACTATATAACTAGTACCTGCTCTCACTATATAACTAGTACCTACACTCACTATATAACTAGTACCAGCTCTTACTATATAACTAGTACCTACACTCACTATATAACTAGTGCCGGCTCTCACTATATAACTAGTGCCGACTCTCACTATATAACTAGTGCCGGCTCTCACTATATAACTAGTAACGGCTCTCACTATATAACTAGTGCCGGCTCTCACTATCCGGCTCTCACTATATAACTAGTGCCGGCTCTCACTAAATAACTAGTGCCGTCTCTCACTATATAGCTAGTGCCGGCTCTCACTATATAACTAGTACCGGCTCTCTCTATATAACTAGTACCGGCTCTCACTATATAACTAGTACTGGCTCTTACTATATAACTAGTACCTACACTCACTATATAACTAGTACCTACACTCACTATATAACTAGTGCCAGCTCTCACTATATAACTAGTGCCGGCTCTCACTATATAACTAGTACCGGCTCTCTCTATATAACTAGTACCCGGCTCTCACTATATAACTAGTGCCAGCTCTCACTATATAACTAGTGCCAACTCTCACTATATAACTAATACCAGCTCTCACTATATAACTAGTGCCGCCTCTCACTATATAACTAGCATCGGCTCTCACTATGTAACTGGTACTAGCTCTCACTATATAACTAGTGCCGACTCTCACTATATAACTAGTGCCGGCTCTCACTATATAACTAGTACCGGCTCTCACTATATAACTAGTGCCGGCTCTCACTATCCGGCTCTCACTATATAACTAGTACCGGCTCTCACTATATAACTAGTACCGGCTCTGACTATATAACTAGTGCTGGCTCTCACTATATAACTAGTGCCGGCTCTCACTATCTGGCTCTCACTATATAACTAGTACCGGCTCTTACTATATAACTAGTACCGGCTCTGACTATATAACTAGTGCCGGCTCTCACTATATAGCTAGTGCCGGCTCTCACTATCTGGCTCTCACTATATAACTAGTGCCGGCTCTCACTATATAGCTAGCACCGGCTCTCTCTATATAACTAGTACCGGCTCTCACTATATAACTAGTACCAGCTCTCACTATATAACTGGTACCGGCTCTCACTATATAACTAGTACCAGCTCTCACTATATAACTAGTGCCGGCTCTTTCTATATAACTAGTACCTACACTCACTTTATAACTAGTGCCAGCTCTCACTATATAACTAGTGCCAACTCTCACTATATAACTAGTATCAGCTCTCACTATATAACTAGTGCCGACTCTCACTATATAACTAGTGCCGGCTCTCACTATATAACTAGTACCGGCTCTCACTATATAACTAGTGCCGGCTCTCACTATCCGGCTCTCACTATATAACTAGTACCGGCTCTCACTATATAACTAGTGCCGGCTCTCACTATATAGCTAGTGCCGGCTCTCACTATCTGGCTCTCACTATATAACTAGTGCCGGCTCTCACTATATAACTAGTACCGGCTCTCACTATATAACTAGTGCCGGCTCTCACTATATAGCTAGTGCCGGCTCTAACTATCCGGCTCTCACTATATAACTAGTACCGGCTCTCACTATATAACTAGTACCGGCTCTCACTATATAACTAGTACCGGCTCTTACTATATAACTAGTACCTACACTCACTATATAACTAGTGCCAGCTCTCACTATATAACTAGTGCCAACTCTCACTATATAACTAGTACCAGCTCTCACTATATAACTAGCATCGGCTCTCACTATGTAACTGGTACTAGCTCTCACTATATAACTAGTGCCGACTCTCACTATATAACTAGTGCCGGCTCTCACTATATAACTAGTGCCGGCTCTCACTATATAACTAGCATCGGCTCTCACTATGTAACTGGTACTAGCTCTCACTATATAACTAGTGCCGACTCTCACTATATAACTAGTGCCGGCTCTCACTATATAACTAGTACCGGCTCTCACTATATAACTAGTGCCGGCTCTCACTATCCGGCTCTCACTATATAACTAGTACCGGCTCTCACTATATAACTAGTACCGGCTCTGACTATATAACTAGTGCTGGCTCTCACTATATAACTAGTGCCGGCTCTCACTATCTGGCTCTCACTATATAACTAGTACCGGCTCTCACTATATAACTAGTACCGGCTCTGACTATATAACTAGTGCCGGCTCTCACTATATAGCTAGTGCCGGCTCTCACTATCTGGCTCTCACTATATAACTAGTGCCGGCTCTCACTATATAGCTAGCACCGGCTCTCTCTATATAACTAGTACCGGCTCTCACTATATAACTAGTACCAGCTCTCACTATATAACTGGTACCGGCTCTCACTATATAACTAGTACCAGCTCTCACTATATAACTAGTGCCGGCTCTTTCTATATAACTAGTACCTACACTCACTTTATAACTAGTGCCAGCTCTCACTATATAACTAGTGCCAACTCTCACTATATAACTAGTATCAGCTCTCACTATATAACTAGTGCCGACTCTCACTATATAACTAGTGCCGGCTCTCACTATATAACTAGTACCGGCTCTCACTATATAACTAGTGCCGGCTCTCACTATCCGGCTCTCACTATATAACTAGTACCGGCTCTCACTATATAACTAGTGCCGGCTCTCACTATATAGCTAGTGCCGGCTCTCACTATCTGGCTCTCACTATATAACTAGTGCCGGCTCTCACTATATAACTAGTACCGGCTCTCACTATATAACTAGTGCCGGCTCTCACTATATAGCTAGTGCCGGCTCTAACTATCCGGCTCTCACTATATAACTAGTACCGGCTCTCACTATATAACTAGTACCAGCTCTCACTATATAACTAGTACCGGCTCTTACTATATAACTAGTACCTACACTCACTATATAACTAGTGCCAGCTCTCACTATATAACTAGTGCCAACTCTCACTATATAACTAGTACCAGCTCTCACTATATAACTAGCATCGGCTCTCACTATGTAACTGGTACTAGCTCTCACTATATAACTAGTGCCGACTCTCACTATATAACTAGTGCCGGCTCTCACTATATAACTAGTGCCGGCTCTCACTATATAACTAGTACCGGCTCTCACTGTATAACTAGTACCGGCTCTCACTGTATAACTAGTGCCGGCTCTCACTATCCGGCTCTCACTATATAACTAGTACCGGCTCTCACTATATAACTAGTGCCGACTCTCACTATATAACTAGTGCTGGCTCTCACTATCTGGCTCTCACTATATAACTAGTGCCGGCTCTCACTATATAACTAGTGCCGGCTCTCACAATCTGGCTCTCACTATATAACTAGTACCGGCTCTCACTATATAACTAGTACCGGCTCTGACTATATAACTAGTGCCGGCTCTCACTATATAGCTAGTGCCGGCTCTCACTATCTGGCTCTCACTATATAACTAGTGCCGGCTCTCACTATATAGCTAGCACCGGCTCTCTCTATATAACTAGTACCGGCTCTCACTATATAACTAGTACCAGCTCTCACTATATAACTGGTACCGGCTCTCACTATATAACTAGTACCAGCTCTCACTATATAACTAGTGCCGGCTCTTTCTATATAACTAGTACCTACACTCACTTTATAACTAGTGCCAGCTCTCACTATATAACTAGTGCCAACTCTCACTATATAACTAGTATCAGCTCTCACTATATAACTAGTGCCGACTCTCACTATATAACTAGTGCCGGCTCTCACTATATAACTAGTACCAGCTCTCACTATATAACTAGTGCCGGCTCTCACTATATAACTAGTACCGGCTCTCACTATATAACTAGTGCCGGCTCTCACTATATAGCTAGTGCCGGCTCTGAACTATCTGGCTCTCACTATATAACTAGTGCCGGCTCTCACTATATAACTAGTACCGGCTCTCACTATATAACTAGTGCCGGCTCTCACTATATAGCTAGTGCCGGCTCTAACTATCCGGCTCTCACTATATAACTAGTACCGGCTCTCACTATATAACTAGTACCAGCTCTCACTATATAACTAGTACCGGCTCTTACTATATAACTAGTGCCAGCTCTCACTATATAACTAGTGCCAGCTCTCACTATATAACTAGTGCCAACTCTCACTATATAACTAGTACCAGCTCTCACTATATAACTAGCATCGGCTCTCACTATGTAACTGGTACTAGCTCTCACTATATAACTAGTGCCGACTCTCACTATATAACTAGTGCCGGCTCTCACTATATAACTAGTGCCGGCTCTCACTATATAACTAGTACCGGCTCTCACTGTATAACTAGTACCGGCTCTCACTGTATAACTAGTGCCGGCTCTCACTATCCGGCTCTCACTATATAACTAGTACCGGCTCTCACTATATAACTAGTGCCGACTCTCACTATATAACTAGTGCCGGCTCTCACTATCCGGCTCTCACTATATAACTAGTGCTGACTCTCACTATATAACTAGTGCCGGCTCTCACTATCTGGCTCTCACTATATAACTAGTGCCGGCTCTCACTATCTGGCTGTCTCTATATAACTAGTACCGGCTCTCACTATATAACTAATACCAGCTCTCACTATATAACTAGTACCGGCTCTCACTATATAACTAGTGCCGGCTCTTACTATATAACTAGTACCTACACACACTATATAACTAGTGCCAGCTCTCACTATATAACTAGTACCGGCTCTCTCTATATAACTAGTACCGGCTCTCACTATATAACTAGTACCAGCTCTCACTATATAACTAGTACCGGCTCTCACTATATAACTAGTGCCGGCTCTTACTATATAACTAGTACCTACACTCACTATATAACTAGTGCCAGCTCTCACTATATAACTAGTGCCAACTCTCACTATATAACTAGTACCAGCTTTCACTATATAACTAGCATCGACTCTCACTATGTAACTGGTACTAGCTCTCACTATATAACTAGTGCCGACTCTCACTATATAACTAGTGCCGGCTCTCACTATATAACTAGTACCGGCTCTCACTATATAACTAGTGCCGGCTCTCACTATCCGGCTCTCACTATATAACTAGTACCGGATCTCACTATATAACTAGTGCCGACTCTCACTATATAACTAGTGCCGACTCTCACTATATAACTAGTGCCGGCTCTCACTATATAACTAGTGCCAGCTCTCACTATCTGGCTCTCACTATATAACTAGTGCCGGCTCTCACTATATAGCTAGCACTGGCTCTCTCTATATAACTAGTACCGGCTCTCACTATATAACTAGTACCAGCTCTCACTATATAACTAGTACCGGCTCTCACTATATAACTAGTGCCGGCTCTTACTATATAACTAGTACCTACACTCACTATATAACTAGTGCCAGCTCTCACTATATAACTAGTGCCAACTCTCACTATATAACTAGTACCAGCTTTCACTATATAACTAGCATCGACTCTCACTATGTAACTGGTACTAGCTCTCACTATATAACTAGTGCCGACTCTCACTATATAACTAGTGCCGGCTCTCACTATATAACTAGTACCGGCTCTCACTATATAACTAGTGCCGGCTCTCACTATCCGGCTCTCACTATATAACTAGTACCGGATCTCACTATATAACTAGTGCCGACTCTCACTATATAACTAGTGCCGACTCTCACTATATAACTAGTGCCGGCTCTCACTATATAACTAGTGCCAGCTCTCACTATCTGGCTCTCACTATATAACTAGTGCCGGCTCTCACTATATAGCTAGCACTGGCTCTCTCTATATAACTAGTACCGGCTCTCACTATATAACTAGTACCAGCTCTCACTATATAACTAGTACCGGCTCTCACTATATAACTAGTGCCGGCTCTTACTATATAACTAGTACCTACACTCACTATATAACTAGTGCCAGCTCTCACTATATAACTAGTACCGGCTCTCTCTATATAACTAGTACCGGCTCTCACTATATAACTAGTACCAGCTCTCACTATATAACTAGTACCGGCTCTCACTATATAACTAGTGCCGGCTCTTACTATATAACTAGTACCTACACTCACTATATAACTAGTGGCAGCTCTCACTATATAACTAGTGCCATCTCTCACTATATAACTAGTACCAGCTCTCACTATATAACTAGCATCGGCTCTCACTATGTAACTGGTACTAGCTCTCACTATATAACTAGTGCCGACTCTCACTATATAACTAGTGCCGGCTCTCACTATATAACTAGTACCGGCTCTCACTATATAACTAGTGCCGGCTCTCACTATCCGGCTCTCACTATATAACTAGTACCGGCTCTCACTATATAACTAGTGCCGACTCTCACTATATAACTAGTGCCGGCTCTCACTATATAACTAGTAACGGCTCTCACTATATAACTAGTGCCGGCTCTCACTATATAACTAGTGCCGGCTCTCACTATCTGGCTCTCACTATATAACTAGTGCCGGCTCTCACTATATAACTAGTACCGGCTCTAACTATCCGGCTCTCACTATATAGCTAGTGCCGGCTCTCACTATATAACTAGTACCGGCTCTCTCTATATAACTAGTACCGGCTCTCACTATATAACTAGTACCAGCTCTCACTATATAACTAGTACCGGCTCTCACTATCTAACTAGTGCCAGCTCTTACTATATAACTAGTACCTACATTCACTATATAACTAGTGCCAGCTCTCACTATATAACTAGTGCCAACTCTCACTATATAACTAGTACCGGCTCTCACTATCTAACTAGTGCCAGCTCTTACTATATAACTAGTACCTACACTCACTATATAACTAGTGCCAGCTCTCACTATATAACTAGTGCCAACTCTCACTATATAACTAGTACCAGCTCTCCCTATATAACTAGTGCCGCCTCTCACTATATAACTAGCATCGGCTCTCACTATGTAACTGGTACTAGCTCTCACTATATAACTAGTGCCGGCTCTCACTATATAACTAGTACTGGCTCTCACTGTATAACTAGTGCCGGCTCTCTCTATATAACTAGTACCGGCTCTCTCTATATAACTAGTACCTGCTCTCACTATATAACTAGTGCCGGCTCTCATTATATAACTAGTACCGGCTCTCACTAAATAACTAGTGCCGGCTCTCACTATATAACTAGTACCGGCTCGTACCGGCTCTCACTAAATAACTAGTGCCGGCTCTCACTATATAGCTAGTGCCGGCTCTCACTATATAACTAGTACCGGCTCTCATTATCTGGCTCTCACTATATAACTAATGCCGGCTCTCACTATATAACTAGTACCGGCTCTAACTATCCGGCTCTCACTATATAGCTAGTGCCAGCTCTCACTATATAACTAGTACCGGCTCTCACTATATAACTAGTGCCGGCTCTCACTATATAGCTAGTGCCGGCTCTCACTATATAGCTAGTGCCGGCTCTCACTATATAACTAGTGCCAGCTCTTACTATATAACTAGTACCGGCTCTTACTATATAACTAGTACCTACACTCACTATATAACTAGTGCCAACTCTCACTATATAACTAGTACCAGCTCTCCCTATATAACTAGTGCCGCCTCTCACTATATAACTAGCATCGGCTCTCACTATGTAACTGGTACTAGCTCTCACTATATAACTAGTGCCGGCTCTCACTATATAACTAGTACTGGCTCTCACTGTATAACTAGTGCCGGCTCTCACTATATAACTAGTACCGGCTCTCTCTATATAACTAGTGCCGGCTCTCACTATATAACTAGTACCGGCTCTCACTAAATAACTAGTGCCGGCTCTCACTATATAACTAGTACCGGCTCTCACTATATAACTACTACCAGCTCTCACTACATAACTAGTGCCGGCTCTCACTATATAAGTAGTACTGGCTCTCACTATGTAACTAGTGCCAGCTCTCATTATATAACTAGTACCTGCTCTCACTATATAACTAGTACAGGCTCTCTCTATATAACTAGTACCTGCTCACACTATATAACTAGTGCCGGCTCTCACTATATAACTAGTACAGGCTCTCTCTATATAACTAGTACCTGCTCTCACTATATAACTAGTGCTGGCTCTCACTATATAACTAGTACCGGCTCTCACTAAATAACTAGTGCCGGCTCTCACTATATAGCTAGTGCCGGCTCTCACTATATAACTAGTGCCGGCTTTCACTATATAACTAGTACCGGCTCTAACTATCCGGCTCTCACTATATAGCTAGTGCCGGCTCTCACTATATAACTAGTACCGGCTCTCACTATATAACTAGTACCGGCTCTCACTATATAACTAGTACCAGCTCTCACTATATAACTAGTACCGGCTCTCACTATATAACTAGTACCGGCTCTCACTATATAACTAGTGCCAGCTCTTACTATATAACTAGTACCTACACTCACTATATAACTAGTGCCAGCTCTCACTATATAACTAGTGCCTGCTCTCACTATATAACTAGTACCGGCTCTAACTATCCGGCTCTCACTATATAGCTAGTGCCGGCTCTCACTATATAACTAGTACCGGCTCTCTCTATATAACTAGTACCGGCTCAAACTATATAACTAGTACCAGCTCTCACTATATAACTAGTACCGGCTCTCACTATATAACTAGTACCGGCTCTCTCTATATAACTAGTACCGGCTCTCACTATATAACTAGTGCCGGCTCTTACTATATAACTAGTACCTTCACTCACTATATAACTAGTGCCAGCTCTCACTATATAACTAGTACCAGCTCTCCTATATAACTAGTGCCGCCTCTCACTATATAACTAGCATCGGCTCTCACTATGTAACTGGTACTAGCTCTCACTATATAACTAGTGCCGGCTCTCACTATATAACTAGTACTGGCTCTCACTATCCGGCTCTCACTATATAACTAGTACCGGCTCTCACTATATAACTAGTGCCGACTCTCACTATATACTAGTGCCGGCTCTCACTATATAACTAGTGCCGGCTCTCACTATCTGGCTCTCACTATATAACTAGTGCCGGCTCTCACTATATAGCTAGCACTGGCTCTCTCTATATAACTAGTACCGGCTCTCACTATATAACTAGTACCAGCTCTCACTATATAACTAGTACCGGCTCTCACTATATAACTAGTGCCGGCTCTTACTATATAACTAGTACCTACACTCACTATATAACTAGTGCCAGCTCTCACTATATAATTAGTACCGGCTCTCTCTATATAACTAGTACCGGCTCTCACTCTATAACTAGTACCAGCTCTCACTATATAACTAGTACCGGCTCTCACTATATAACTAGTGCCGGCTCTTACTATATAACTAGTACCTACACTCACTATATAACTAGTGCCAGCTCTCACTATATAACTAGTGCCAACTCTCACTATATAACTAGTACCAGCTCTCACTATATAACTAGTACCAGCTCTCACTATATAACTAGCATCGGCTCTCACTATGTATCTGGTACTAGCTCTCACTATACAACTAGTGCCGACTCTCACTATATAACTAGTGCCGGCTCTCACTATATAACTAGTGCCGACTCTCACTATATAACTAGTGCCGGCTCTCACTATATAACTAGTAACGGCTCTCACTATATAACTAGTGCCGGCTCTCACTATATAACTAGTGCCGGCTCTCACTATATAACTAGTGCCGACTCTCACTATATAACTAGTGCCGGCTCTCACTATATAACTAGTAACGGCTCTCACTATATAACTAGTGCCGGCTCTCACTATATAACTAGTGCCGGCTCTCACTATATAGCTAGTGCCGGCTCTCACTATCTGGCTCTCACTATATAACTAGTGCCGGCTCTCACTATATAACTAGTACCGGCTCTACCTATCCGGCTCTCACTATATAGCTAGTGCCGGCTCTCACTATATAACTAGTACCGGCTCTCTCTATATAACTAGTACCGGCTCTCACTATATAACTAGTACCAGCTCTCACTATATAACTAGTACCGGCTCTCACTATCTAACTAGTGCCAGCTCTTACTATATAACTAGTACTTACATTCACTATATAACTAATGCCAGCTCTCACTATATAACTAGTGCCAACTCTCACTATATAACTAGTACCGGCTCTCACTATCTAACTACTGCCAGCTCTTACTATATAACTAGTACCTACACTCACTATATAACTAGTGCCAGCTCTCACTATATAACTAGTGCCAACTCTCACTATATAACTAGTACCAGCTCTCCCTATATAACTAGTGCCGCCTCTCACTATATAACTAGCATCGGCTCTCACTATGTAACTGGTACTAGCTCTCACTATATAACTAGTGCCGGCTCTCACTATATAACTAGTACTGGCTCTCACTGTATAACTAGTGCCGGCTCTCACTATATAACTAGTACCGGCTCTCTCTATATAACTAGTGCCTGCTCTCACTATATAACTAGTGCCGGCTCTCACTATATAACTAGTACCGGCTCTCACTAAATAACTAGTGCCGGCTCTCACTATATAACTAGTACCGGCTCGTACCGGCTCTCACTAAATAACTAGTGCCGGCTCTCACTATATAACTAGCATCGGCTCTCACTATGTAACTGGTACTAGCTCTCACTATATAACTAGTGCCGGCTCTCACTATATAACTAGTACTGGCTCTCACTGTATAACTAGTACCGGCTCTCACTATATAACTAGTACCGGCTCTCACTATCCGGCTCTCACTATATAACTAGTACCGGCTCTCACTATATAACTAGTGCCGACTCTCACTATATAACTAGTGCCGACTCTCACTATATAACTAGTGCCGGCTCTCACTATATAACTAGTGCTGGCTCTCACTATCTGGCTCTCACTATATAACTAGTGCCGGCTCTCACTATATAGCTAGCACTGGCTCTCTCTATATAACTAGTGCTGGCTCTCACTATCTGGCTCTCACTATATAACTAGTACCGGCTCTCACTATATAACTAGTACCAGCTCTCACTATATAACTAGTACCGGCTCTCACTATATAACTAGTGCCGGCTCTTACTATATAACTAGTACCTACACTCACTATATAACTAGTGCCAGCTCTCACTATATAACTAGTACCGGCTCTCTCTATATAACTAGTACCGGCTCTCACTATATAACTAGTACCAGCTCTCACTATATAACTAGTACCTACACTCACTATATAACTAGTGCCAGCTCTCACTATATAACTAGTGCCAACTTTCACTATATAACTAGTACCAGCTCTCACTATATAACTAGCATCGGCTCTCACTATGTAACTGGTACTAGCTCTCACTATATAACTAGTGCCGACTCTCACTATATAACTAGTGCCGGCTCTCACTATATAACTAGTACCGGCTCTCACTATATAACTAGTGCCGGCTCTCACTATCTGGCTCTCACTATATAACTAGTACCGGCTCTCACTATATAACTAGTGCCGACTCTCACTATATAACTAGTGCCGGCTCTCACTATATAACTAGTAACGGCTCTCACTATATAACTAGTGCCGGCTCTCACTATATAAGTAGTGCCGGCTCTCACTATATAACTAGTGCCGGCTCTCACTATCTGGCTCTCACTATATAACTAGTACAGGCTCTCTCTATATAACTAGTACCTGCTCTCACTATATAACTAGTGCCGGCTCTCACTATATAACTAGTACAGGCTCTCTCTATATAACTAGTACCTGCTCTCACTATATAACTAGTGCTGGCTCTCACTATATAACTAGTACCGGCTCTCACTAAATAACTAGTGCCGGCTCTCACTATATAGCTAGTGCCGGCTCTCACTATATAACTAGTACCGGCTCTCATTATCTGGCTCTCACTATATAACTAGTGCCGGCTTTCACTATATAACTAGTACCGGCTCTAACTATCCGGCTCTCACTATATAGCTAGTGCCGGCTCTCACTATATAACTAGTACCGGCTCTCTCTATATAACTAGTACCGGCTCTCACTATATAACTAGTACCAGCTCTCACTATATAACTAGTACCGGCTCTCACTATATAACTAGTACCGGCTCTCACTATATAACTAGTGCCAGCTCTTACTATATAACTAGTACCTACACTCACTATATAACTAGTGCCAGCTCTCACTATATAACTAGTGCCGGCTCTCACTATATAACTAGTACCGGCTCTAACTATCCGGCTCTCACTATATAGCTAGTGCCGGTTCTCACTATATAACTAGTACCGGCTCTCTCTATATAACTAGTACCGGCTCTCACTATATAACTAGTACCGGCTCTCACTATATAACTAGTACCGGCTCTCACTATATAACTAGTGCCGGCTCTTACTATATAACTAGTACCTACACTCACTATATAACTAGTGCCAGCTCTCACTATATAACTAGTGCCAACTCTCACTATATAACTAGTACCAGCTCTCCCTATATAACTAGTGCCGCCTCTCACTATATAACTAGCATCGGCTCTCACTATGTAACTGGTACTAGCTCTCACTATATAACTAGTGCCGGCTCTCACTATATAACTAGTACTGGCTCTCACTGTATAACTAGTACCGGCTCTCACTATATAACTAGTACCGGCTCTCACTATCCGGCTCTCACTATATAACTAGTACCGGCTCTCACTATATAACTAGTGCCGACTCTCACTATATAACTATTGCCAGCTCTCACTATATAACTAGTGCCGGCTCTCACTATCTGGCTCTCACTATATAACTAGTGCCGGCTCTCACTATATAGCTAGCACTGGCTCTCTCTATATAACTAGTACCGGCTCTCACTATATAACTAGTACCAGCTCTCACTATATAACTAGTACCGGCTCTCACTATATAACTAGTGCCGGCTCTTACTATATAACTAGTACCTACACTCACTATATAACTAGTGCCAGCTCTCACTATATAATTAGTACTGGCTCTCTCTATATAACTAGTACCGGCTCTCACTCTATAACTAGTACCAGCTCTCACTATATAACTAGTACCGGCTCTCACTATATAACTAGTGCCGGCTCTTACTATATAACTAGTACCTACACTCACTATATAACTAGTGCCAGCTCTCACTATATAACTAGTGCCAGCTCTCACTATATAACTAGTGCCAACTCTCACTATATAACTAGTACCAGCTCTCACTATATAACTAGTACCAGCTCTCACTATATAACTAGCATCGGCTCTCACTATGTATCTGGTACTAGCTCTCACTATACAACTAGTGCCGACTCTCACTATATAACTAGTGCCGGCTCTCACTATATAACTAGTGCCGACTCTCACTATATAACTAGTGCCGGCTCTCACTATATAACTAGTAACGGCTCTCACTATATAACTAGTGCCGGCTCTCACTATATAACTAGTGCCGGCTCTCACTATATAACTAGTGCCGACTCTCACTATATAACTAGTGCCGGCTCTCACTATATAACTAGTAACGGCTCTCACTATATAACTAGTGCCGGCTCTCACTATATAACTAGTGCCGGCTCTCACTATATAGCTAGTGCCGGCTCTCACTATCTGGCTCTCACTATATAACTAGTGCCGGCTCTCACTATATAACTAGTACCGGCTCTACCTATCCGGCTCTCACTATATAGCTAGTGCCGGCTCTCACTATATAACTAGTACCGGCTCTCTCTATATAACTAGTATTGGCTCTCACTATATAACTAGTACCAGCTCTCACTATATAACTAGTACCGGCTCTCACTATCTAACTAGTGCCAGCTCTTACTATATAACTAGTACTTACATTCACTATATAACTAATGCCAGCTCTCACTATATAACTAGTGCCAACTCTCACTATATAACTAGTACCGGCTCTCACTATCTAACTAGTGCCAGCTCTTACTATATAACTAGTACCTACACTCACTATATAACTAGTGCCAGCTCTCACTATATAACTAGTGCCAACTCTCACTATATAACTAGTACCAGCTCTCCCTATATAACTAGTGCCGCCTCTCACTATATAACTAGCATCGGCTCTCACTATGTAACTGGTACTAGCTCTCACTATATAACTAGTGCCGGCTCTCACTATATAACTAGTACTGGCTCTCACTGTATAACTAGTGCCGGCTCTCACTATATAACTAGTACCGGCTCTCTCTATATAACTAGTGCCTGCTCTCACTATATAACTAGTGCCGGCTCTCACTATATAACTAGTACCGGCTCTCACTAAATAACTAGTGCCGGCTCTCACTATATAACTAGTACCGGCTCGTACCGGCTCTCACTAAATAACTAGTGCCGGCTCTCACTATATAACTAGCATCGGCTCTCACTATGTAACTGGTACTAGCTCTCACTATATAACTAGTGCCGGCTCTCACTATATAACTAGTACTGGCTCTCACTGTATAACTAGTACCGGCTCTCACTATATAACTAGTACCGGCTCTCACTATCCGGCTCTCACTATATAACTAGTACCGGCTCTCACTATATAACTAGTGCCGACTCTCACTATATAACTAGTGCCGACTCTCACTATATAACTAGTGCCGGCTCTCACTATATAACTAGTGCTGGCTCTCACTATCTGGCTCTCACTATATAACTAGTGCCGGCTCTCACTATATAGCTAGCACTGGCTCTCTCTATATAACTAGTGCTGGCTCTCACTATCTGGCTCTCACTATATAACTAGTACCGGCTCTCACTATATAACTAGTACCAGCTCTCACTATATAACTAGTACCGGCTCTCACTATATAACTAGTGCCGGCTCTTACTATATAACTAGTACCTACACTCACTATATAACTAGTGCCAGCTCTCACTATATAACTAGTACCAGCTCTCTCTATATAACTAGTACCGGCTCTCACTATATAACTAGTACCAGCTCTCACTATATAACTAGTACCAGCTCTCACTATATAACTAGTGCCGGCTCTTACTATATAACTAGTACCTACACTCACTATATAACTAGTGCCAGCTCTCACTATATAACTAGTGCCAACTCTCACTATATAACTAGTACCAGCTCTCACTATATAACTAGCATCGGCTCTCACTATGTAACTGGTACTAGCTCTCACTATATAACTAGTGCCGACTCTCACTATATAACTAGTGCCGGCTCTCACTATATAACTAGTACCGGCTCTCACTATATAACTAGTGCCGGCTCTCACTATCTGGCTCTCACTATATAACTAGTACCGGCTCTCACTATATAACTAGTGCCGACTCTCACTATATAACTAGTGCCGGCTCTCACTATATAACTAGTAACGGCTCTCACTATATAACTAGTGCCGGCTCTCACTATATAAGTAGTGCCGGCTCTCACTATATAACTAGTGCCGGCTCTCACTATCTGGCTCTCACTATATAACTAGTGCCGGCTCTCACTATATAACTAGTGCCGGCTCTCACTATCTGGCTCTCACTATATAACTAGTGCCGGCTCTCACTATATAACTAGTACCGGCTCTAACTATCCGGCTCTCACTATATAGCTAGTGCCGGCTCTCACTATATAACTAGTACCGGCTCTCTCTATATAACTAGTACCGGCTCTCACTATATAACTAGTACCAGCTCTCACTATATAACTAGTACCGGCTCTCACTATCTAACTAGTGCCAGCTCTTACTATATAACTAGTACTTACATTCACTATATAACTAATGCCAGCTCTCACTATATAACTAGTGCCAACTCTCACTATATAACTAGTACCGGCTCTCACTATCTAACTAGTGCCAGCTCTTACTATATAACTAGTACCTACACTCACTATATAACTAGTGCCAGCTCTCACTATATAACTAGTGCCAACTCTCACTATATAACTAGTACCAGCTCTCCCTATATAACTAGTGCCGCCTCTCACTATATAACTAGCATCGGCTCTCACTATGTAACTGGTACTAGCTCTCACTATATAACTAGTGCCGGCTCTCACTATATAACTAGTACTGGCTCTCACTGTATAACTAGTGCCGGCTCTCACTATATAACTAGTACCGGCTCTCTCTATATAACTAGTGCCTGCTCTCACTATATAACTAGTGCCGGCTCTCACTATATAACTAGTACCGGCTCTCACTAAATAACTAGTGCCGGCTCTCACTATATAACTAGTACCGGCTTGTACCGGCTCTCACTAAATAACTAGTGCCGGCTCTCACTATATAGCTAGTGCCGTCTCTCACTATATAACTAGTACCGGCTCTCATTATCTGGCTCTCACTATATAACTAGTGCCGGCTCTCACTATATAACTAGTACCTGCTCTAACTATCCGGCTCTCACTATATAGCTAGTGCCAGCTCTCACTATATAACTAGTACCGGCTCTCACTATATAACTAGTGCCGGCTCTCACTATATAGCTAGTGCCGGCTCTCACTATATAACTAGTGCCAGCTCTTACTATATAACTAGTACCGGCTCTTACTATATAACTAGTACCTACACTCACTATATAACTAGTGCCAACTCTCACTATATAACTAGTGCCAACTCTCACTATATAACTAGTACCAGCTCTCCCTATATAACTAGTGCCGCCTCTCACTATATAACTAGCATCGGCTCTCACTATGTAACTGGTACTAGCTCTCACTATATAACTAGTGCCGGCTCTCACTATATAACTAGTACTGGCTCTCACTGTATAAGTAGTGCCGGCTCTCACTATATAACTAGTACCGGCTCTCTCTATATAACTAGTGCCGGCTCTCACTATATAACTAGTACCGGCTCTCACTAAATAACTAGTGCCGGCTCTCACTATATAACTAGTACCGGCTCTCACTATATAACTAGTGCCGGCTCTCACTATATAACTGGTACCGGCTCTCACTATATAACTAGTGCCGGCTCTCACTATATAAGTAGTACTGGCTCTTACTATATAACTAGTACCTACACTCACTATATAACTAGTGCCAGCTCTCACTATATAACTAGTGCCGACTCTCACTATATAACTAGTGCCGGCTCTCACTATATAACTAGTGCCGGCTCTCACTATCTGGCTCTCACTATATAACTAGTGCCGGCTCTCACTATATAGCTAGCACTGGCTCTCTCTATATAACTAGTACCGGCTCTCACTATATAACTAGTACCAGCTCTCACTATATAACTAGTACCGGCTCTCACTATATAACTAGTGCCGGCTCTTACTATATAACTAGTACCTACACTCACTATATAACTAGTGCCAGCTCTCACTATATAACTAGTACCGGCTCTCTCTATATAACTAGTACCGGCTCTCACTATATAACTAGTACCAGCTCTCACTATATAACTAGTGCCGGCTCTTACTATATAACTAGTACCTACACTCACTATATAACTAGTGCCAGCTCTCACTATATAACTAGTGCCAACTCTCACTATATAACTAGTACCAGCTCTCACTATATAACTAGCATCGGCTCTCACTATGTAACTGGTACTAGCTCTCACTATATAACTAGTGCCGACTCTCACTATATAACTAGTGCCGGCTCTCACTATATAACTAGTACCGGCTCTCACTATATAACTAGTGCCGGCTCTCACTATCTGGCTCTCACTATATAACTAGTACCGGCTCTCACTATATAACTAGTGCCGACTCTCACTATATAACTAGTGCCGGCTCTCACTATATAACTAGTAACGGCTCTCACTATATAACTAGTGCCGGCTCTCACTATATAAGTAGTGCCGGCTCTCACTATATAACTAGTGCCGGCTCTCACTATCTGGCTCTCACTATATAACTAGTGCCGGCTCTCACTATATAACTAGTGCCGGCTCTCACTATCTGGCTCTCACTATATAACTAGTGCCGGCTCTCACTATATAACTAGTACCGGCTCTAACTATCCGGCTCTCACTATATAGCTAGTGCCGGCTCTCACTATATAACTAGTACCGGCTCTCTCTATATAACTAGTACCGGCTCTCACTATATAACTAGTACCAGCTCTCACTATATAACTAGTACCGGCTCTCACTATCTAACTAGTGCCAGCTCTTACTATATAACTAGTACTTACATTCACTATATAACTAATGCCAGCTCTCACTATATAACTAGTGCCAACTCTCACTATATAACTAGTACCGGCTCTCACTATCTAACTAGTGCCAGCTCTTACTATATAACTAGTACCTACACTCACTATATAACTAGTGCCAGCTCTCACTATATAACTAGTGCCAACTCTCACTATATAACTAGTACCAGCTCTCCCTATATAACTAGTGCCGCCTCTCACTATATAACTAGCATCGGCTCTCACTATGTAACTGGTACTAGCTCTCACTATATAACTAGTGCCGGCTCTCACTATATAACTAGTACTGGCTCTCACTGTATAACTAGTGCCGGCTCTCACTATATAACTAGTACCGGCTCTCTCTATATAACTAGTGCCTGCTCTCACTATATAACTAGTGCCGGCTCTCACTATATAACTAGTACCGGCTCTCACTAAATAACTAGTGCCGGCTCTCACTATATAACTAGTACCGGCTTGTACCGGCTCTCACTAAATAACTAGTGCCGGCTCTCACTATATAGCTAGTGCCGGCTCTCACTATATAACTAGTACCGGCTCTCATTATCTGGCTCTCACTATATAACTAGTGCCGGCTCTCACTATATAACTAGTACCTGCTCTAACTATCCGGCTCTCACTATATAGCTAGTGCCAGCTCTCACTATATAACTAGTACCGGCTCTCACTATATAACTAGTGCCGGCTCTCACTATATAGCTAGTGCCGGCTCTCACTATATAACTAGTGCCAGCTCTTACTATATAACTAGTACCGGCTCTTACTATATAACTAGTACCTACACTCACTATATAACTAGTGCCAGCTCTCACTATATAACTAGTGCCAACTCTCACTATATAACTAGTACCAGCTCTCCCTATATAACTAGTGCCGCCTCTCACTATATAACTAGCATCGGCTCTCACTATGTAACTGGTACTAGCTCTCACTATATAACTAGTGCCGGCTCTCACTATATAACTAGTACTGGCTCTCACTGTATAAGTAGTGCCGGCTCTCACTATATAACTAGTACCGGCTCTCTCTATATAACTAGTGCCGGCTCTCACTATATAACTAGTACCGGCTCTCACTAAATAACTAGTGCCGGCTCTCACTATATAACTAGTACCGGCTCTCACTATATAACTAGTGCCGGCTCTCACTATATAACTGGTACCGGCTCTCACTATATAACTAGTGCCGGCTCTCACTATATAAGTAGTACTGGCTCTCACTATGTAACTAGTGCCAGCTCTCATTATATAACTAGTACCTGCTCTCACTATATAACTAGTACAGGCTCTCTCTATATAACTAGTACCTGCTCTCACTATATAACTAGTGCCGGCTCTCACTATATAACTAGTACAGGCTCTCTCTATATAACTAGTACCTGCTCTCACTATATAACTAGTGCCGGCTCTCACTATATAACTAGTACCGGCTCTCACTAAATAACTAGTGCCGGCTCTCACTATATAGCTAGTGCCGGCTCTCACTATATAACTAGTACCGGCTCTCATTATCTGGCTCTCACTATATAACTAGTGCCGGCTCTCACTATATAACTAGTACCGGCTCTAACTATCCGGCTCTCACTATATAGCTAGTGCCGGCTCTCACTATATAACTAGTACCGGCTCTCACTATATAACTAGTGCCGGCTCTCACTATATAGCTAGTGCCGGCTCTTACTATATAACTAGTACCGGCTCTCACTATCCGGCTCTCACTATATAACTAGTACCTGCTCTCACTATATAACTAGTACCTGCTCTCATTATATAACTAGTGCCGACTCTCACTATATAACTAGTGCCTGCTCTCACTATATAACTAGTACCTGCTCTCACTGTATAACTAGTGCCTGCTCTCACTATATAACTAGTACCTGCTCTCACTATATGAGTTCCGGCTCTCACTATATAACTAGTACCTGCTCTCACTACATAACTAGTGCCGGCTCTCACTATATAACTAGTACCGGCTCTCACTATATAACTAGTACCGGCTCTCACTATCTGGCTCTCACTATATAACTAGTACCGGCTCTCACTATCTGGCTCTCACTATATAACTAGTGCCGGCTCTCACTATATAACTAGTACCGGCTCTCACTATCCGGCTCTCACTATATAACTAGTGCCGGCTCTCACTATATAACTAGTACCGTCTCTCACTATCTGGCTCTCAATATATAACTAGTACCGGCTCTCACTATCTGGCTCTCACTATATAACTAGTGCCGGCTCTCACTATATAACTAGTACCGGCTCTCACTATCTGGCTCTCACTATATAACTAGTACCGGCTCTCTCTAAATAACTAGTGCCAGCTCTCACTATATAACTAGTACTGGCTCTCACTATGTAACTGGTACTAGCTCTCACTATATAACTAGTGCTGGCTCTCACTATATAACTAGTGCCGGCTCTCACTATATAACTAGTACAGGCTCTCTCTATATAACTAGTACCTGCTCTCACTATATAACTAGTGCCGGCTCTCACTATATAACTAGTACCGGCTCTCACTAAATAACTAGTGCCGGCTCTCACTATATAGCTAGTGCCGGCTCTCTCTATATAACTAGTGCCTGCTCTCACTATATAACTAGTGCCGGCTCTCACTATATAACTAGTACCGGCTCTCACTAAATAACTAGTGCCGGCTCTCACTATATAACTAGTACCGGCTTGTACCGGCTCTCACTAAATAACTAGTGCCGGCTCTCACTATATAGCTAGTGCCGGCTCTCACTATATAACTAGTACCGGCTCTCATTATCTGGCTCTCACTATATAACTAGTGCCGGCTCTCACTATATAACTAGTACCTGCTCTAACTATCCGGCTCTCACTATATAGCTAGTGCCAGCTCTCACTATATAACTAGTACCGGCTCTCACTATATAACTAGTGCCGGCTCTCACTATATAGCTAGTGCCGGCTCTCACTATATAAGTAGTGCCAGCTCTTACTATATAACTAGTACCGGCTCTTACTATATAACTAGTACCTACACTCACTATATAACTAGTGCCAGCTCTCACTATATAACTAGTGCCAACTCTCACTATATAACTAGTACCAGCTCTCCCTATATAACTAGTGCCGCCTCTCACTATATAACTAGCATCGGCTCTCACTATGTAACTGGTACTAGCTCTCACTATATAACTAGTGCCGGCTCTCACTATATAACTAGTACTGGCTCTCACTGTATAAGTAGTGCCGGCTCTCACTATATAACTAGTACCGGCTCTCTCTATATAACTAGCGCCGGCTCTCACTATATAACTAGTACCGGCTCTCACTAAATAACTAGTGCCGGCTCTCACTATATAACTAGTACCGGCTCTCACTATATAACTAGTGCCGGCTCTCACTATATAACTGGTACCGGCTCTCACTATATAACTAGTGCCGGCTCTCACTATATAAGTAGTACCTACACTCACTATATAACTAGTGCCAGCTCTCACTATATAACTAGTACCTACACTCACTATGTAACTAGTGCCAGCTCTCATTATATAACTAGTACCTGCTCTCACTATATAACTAGTACAGGCTCTCTCTATATAACTAGTACCTGCTCTCACTATATAACTAGTGCCGGCTCTCACTATATAACTAGTACAGGCTCTCTCTATATAACTAGTACCTGCTCTCACTATATAACTAGTGCCGGCTCTCACTATATAACTAGTACCGGCTCTCACTAAATAACTAGTGCCGGCTCTCACTATATAGCTAGTGCCGGCTCTCACTATATAACTAGTACCGGCTCTCACTATATAACTAGTACCGGCTCTCACTATATAACTAGTACCGGCTCTAACTATCCGGCTCTCACTATATAGCTAGTGCCGGCTCTCACTATATAACTAGTACCGGCTCTCACTATATAACTAGTGCCGGCTCTCACTATATAGCTAGTGCCGGCTCTTACTATATAACTAGTACCGGCTCTCACAATATAACTAGTGCCGGCTCTCACTATCCGGCTCTCACTATATAACTAGTACCTGCTCTCACTATATAACTAGTACCTGCTCTCATTATATAACTAGTGCCGACTCTCACTATATAACTAGTGCCTGCTCTCACTATATAACTAGTACCTGCTCTCACTGTATAACTAGTGCCTGCTCTCACTATATAACTAGTACCTGCTCTCACTATATGAGTGCCGGCTCTCACTATATAACTAGTACCTGCTCTCACTACATAACTAGTGCCGGCTCTCACTATATAACTAGTACCGGCTCTCACTATATAACTAGTACCGGCTCTCACTATCTGGCTCTCACTATATAACTAGTACCGGCTCTCACTATCTGGCTCTCACTATATAACTAGTGCCGGCTCTCACTATATAACTAGTACCGGCTCTCACTATCCGGCTCTCACTATATAACTACTGCCGGCTCTCACTATATAACTAGTACCGTCTCTCACTATCTGGCTCTCAATATATAACTAGTACCGGCTCTCACTATCTGGATCTCACTATATAACTAGTGCCGGCTCTCACTATATAACTAGTACCGGCTCTCACTATCTGGCTCTCACTATATAACTAGTACCGGCTCTCACTATATAAGTAGTGCCAGCTCTTACTATATAACTAGTACCGGCTCTTACTATATAACTAGTACCTACACTCACTATATAACTAGTGCCAGCTCTCACTATATAACTAGTGCCAACTCTCACTATATAACTAGTACCAGCTCTCCCTATATAACTAGTGCCGCCTCTCACTATATAACTAGCATCGGCTCTCACTATGTAACTGGTACTAGCTCTCACTATATAACTAGTGCCGGCTCTCACTATATAACTAGTACTGGCTCTCACTGTATAAGTAGTGCCGGCTCTCACTATATAACTAGTACCGGCTCTCTCTATATAACTAGTGCCGGCTCTCACTATATAACTAGTACCGGCTCTCACTAAATAACTAGTGCCGGCTCTCACTATATAACTAGTACCGGCTCTCACTATATAACTAGTGCCGGCTCTCACTATATAACTGGTACCGGCTCTCACTATATAACTAGTGCCGGCTCTCACTATATAAGTAGTACCTACACTCACTATATAACTAGTGCCAGCTCTCACTATATAACTAGTACCTACACTCACTATGTAACTAGTGCCAGCTCTCATTATATAACTAGTACCTGCTCTCACTATATAACTAGTACAGGCTCTCTCTATATAACTAGTACCTGCTCTCACTATATAACTAGTGCCGGCTCTCACTATATAACTAGTACAGGCTCTCTCTATATAACTAGTACCTGCTCTCACTATATAACTAGTGCCGGCTCTCACTATATAACTAGTACCGGCTCTCACTAAATAACTAGTGCCGGCTCTCACTATATAGCTAGTGCCGGCTCTCACTATATAACTAGTACCGGCTCTCACTATATAACTAGTACCGGCTCTCACTATATAACTAGTACCGGCTCTAACTATCCGGCTCTCACTATATAGCTAGTGCCGGCTCTCACTATATAACTAGTACCGGCTCTCACTATATAACTAGTGCCGGCTCTCACTATATAGCTAGTGCCGGCTCTTACTATATAACTAGTACCGGCTCTCACAATATAACTAGTGCCGGCTCTCACTATCCGGCTCTCACTATATAACTAGTACCTGCTCTCACTATATAACTAGTACCTGCTCTCATTATATAACTAGTGCCGACTCTCACTATATAACTAGTGCCTGCTCTCACTATATAACTAGTACCTGCTCTCACTGTATAACTAGTGCCTGCTCTCACTATATAACTAGTACCTGCTCTCACTATATGAGTGCCGGCTCTCACTATATAACTAGTACCTGCTCTCACTACATAACTAGTGCCGGCTCTCACTATATAACTAGTACCGGCTCTCACTATATAACTAGTACCGGCTCTCACTATCTGGCTCTCACTATATAACTAGTACCGGCTCTCACTATCTGGCTCTCACTATATAACTAGTGCCGGCTCTCACTATATAACTAGTACCGGCTCTCACTATCCGGCTCTCACTATATAACTACTGCCGGCTCTCACTATATAACTAGTACCGTCTCTCACTATCTGGCTCTCAATATATAACTAGTACCGGCTCTCACTATCTGGATCTCACTATATAACTAGTGCCGGCTCTCACTATATAACTAGTACCGGCTCTCACTATCTGGCTCTCACTATATAACTAGTACCGGCTCTCTCTAAATAACTAGTGCCAGCTCTCACTATATAACTAGTACTGGCTCTCACTATGTAACTGGTACTAGCTCTCACTATATAACTAGTGCTGGCTCTCACTATATAACTAGTGCCGGCTCTCACTATATAACTAGTACAGGCTCTCTCTATATAACTAGTACCTGCTCTCACTATATAACTAGTGCCGGCTCTCACTATATAACTAGTACCGGCTCTCACTAAATAACTAGTGCCGGCTCTCACTATATAACTAGTGCCAGCTCTTACTATATAACTAGTACCGGCTCTTACTATATAACTAGTACCTACACTCACTATATAACTAGTGCCAGCTCTCACTATATAACTAGTGCCAACTCTCACTATATAACTAGTACCAGCTCTCCCTATATAACTAGTGCCGCCTCTCACTATATAACTAGCATCGGCTCTCACTATGTAACTGGTACTAGCTCTCACTATATAACTAGTGCCGGCTCTCACTATATAACTAGTACTGGCTCTCACTGTATAAGTAGTGCCGGCTCTCACTATATAACTAGTACCGGCTCTCTCTATATAACTAGTGCCGGCTCTCACTATATAACTAGTACCGGCTCTCACTAAATAACTAGTGCCGGCTCTCACTATATAACTAGTACCGGCTCTCACTATATAACTAGTGCCGGCTCTCACTATATAACTGGTACCGGCTCTCACTATATAACTAGTGCCGGCTCTCACTATATAAGTAGTACTGGCTCTCACTATGTAACTAGTGCCAGCTCTCATTATATAACTAGTACCTGCTCTCACTATATAACTAGTACAGGCTCTCTCTATATAACTAGTACCTGCTCTCACTATATAACTAGTGCCGGCTCTCACTATATAACTAGTACAGGCTCTCTCTATATAACTAGTACCTGCTCTCACTATATAACTAGTGCCGGCTCTCACTATATAACTAGTACCGGCTCTCACTAAATAACTAGTGCCGGCTCTCACTATATAGCTAGTGCCGGCTCTCACTATATAACTAGTACCGGCTCTCACTATATAACTAGTACCGGCTCTAACTATCCGGCTCTCACTATATAGCTAGTGCCGGCTCTCACTATATAACTAGTACCGGCTCTCACTATATAACTAGTGCCGGCTCTCACTATATAGCTAGTGCCGGCTCTTACTATATAACTAGTACCGGCTCTCACAATATAACTAGTGCCGGCTCTCACTATCCGGCTCTCACTATATAACTAGTACCTGCTCTCACTATATAACTAGTACTTGCTCTCATTATATAACTAGTGCCGACACTCACTATATAACTAGTGCCTGCTCTCACTATATAACTAGTACCTGCTCTCACTGTATAACTAGTGCCTGCTCTCACTATATAACTAGTACCTGCTCTCACTATATGAGTGCCGGCTCTCACTATATAACTAGTACCTGCTCTCACTACATAACTAGTGCCGGCTCTCACTATATAACTAGTACCGGCTCTCACTATATAACTAGTACCGGCTCTCACTATCTGGCTCTCACTATATAACTAGTACCGGCTCTCACTATCTGGCTCTCACTATATAACTAGCGCCGGCTCTCACTATATAACTAGTACCGGCTCTCACTATCCGGCTCTCACTATATAACTAGTGCCGGCTCTCACTATATAACTAGTACCGTCTCTCACTATCTGGCTCTCAATATATAACTAGTACCGGCTCTCACTATCTGGCTCTCACTATATAACTAGTGCCGGCTCTCACTATATAACTAGTACCGGCTCTCACTATCTGGCTCTCACTATATAACTAGTACCGGCTCTCTCTAAATAACTAGTGCCAGCTCTCACTATATAACTAGTACTGGCTCTCACTATGTAACTGGTACTAGCTCTCACTATATAACTAGTGCTGGCTCTCACTATATAACTAGTGCCGGCTCTCACTATATAACTAGTACAGGCTCTCTCTATATAACTAGTACCTGCTCTCACTATATAACTAGTGCCGGCTCTCACTATATAACTAGTACCGGCTCTCACTAAATAACTAGTGCCGGCTCTCACTATATAGCTAGTGCCGGCTCTCACTATATAACTAGTGCCAGCTCTCACTATCTGGCTCTCACTATATAACTAGTGCCGGCTCTCACTATATAACTAGTACCGGCTCTAACTATCCGGCTCTCACTATATAGCTAGTGCCGGCTCTCACTATATAACTAGTACCGGCTCTCACTATATAACTAGTGCCGGCTCTCACTATATAGCTAGTGCCGGCTCTCACTATACAGCTAGTGCCGGCTCTCACTATCCGGCTCTCACTATATAACTAGTACCTGCTCTCACTATATAACTAGTGCCGACTCTCACTATATAACTAGTACCTGCTCTCACTATATAACTAGTACCGGCTCTCACTATATAACTAGTGCCGGCTCTCACTATCCGGCTCTCACTATATAACTAGTTCCTGCTCTCACTATATAACTAGTACCTGCTCTCACTATATAACTAGTGCCAACTCTCACTATATAACTAGTACCGGCTCTCACTATATAACTGGTGCCGACTCTCACTATATAACTAGTACCTGCTCTCACTATATAACTAGTGCCGACTCTCACTATATAACTAGTGCCTGCTCTCACTATATAACTAGTACCGGCTCTCACTATATAACTAGTGCCTGCTCTCACTATATAACTAGTACCGGCTCTCACTATATAACTAGTACCTGCTCTCACTATATGAGTGCCGGCTCTCACTATATAACTAGTGCCGACTCTCACTATATAACTAGTACCTGCTCTCACTATATAACTAGTACCGGCTCTCACTATCCGGCTCTCACTATATAACTAGTACCTGCTCTCACTATATGAGTGCCGGCTCTCACTATATAACTAGTACCTGCTCTCACTATATAACTAGTGCCGGCTTTCACTATATAACTAGTACCGGCTCTCACTATCCGGCTCTCACTATATAACTAGTACCGGCTCTCACTATCCGGCTCTCACTATATAACTAGTACCGGCTATCTCTAAATAACTAGTGCCAGCTCTCACTATATAGCTAGTGCCGGCTCTCACTATATAAGTAGTACTGGCTCTCTCTATATAACTAGTACCTGCTCTCACTATATAGCTAGTGCCGGCTCTCACTATATAACTAGTACCGGCTCTCACTAAATAACTAGTGCCGGCTCTCACTATATAAATAGTGCCGGCTCTCACTATATAAGTAGTACTGGCTCTCACTATATAACTAGTACCGGCTTTCACTATATAACTGGTACTAGCTCTCACTATATAACTAGTGCCGGCTCTCACTATATAACTAGTACTGGCTCTCACTATATAACTAGTGCCGGCTCTCACTATATAACTAGTGCCGGCTCTCACTATCTGCCTCTCACTATATAACTAGTACCTGCTCTCACTATATAACTAGTGCCGGCTCTCACTATATAACTAGTACCAGCTCTCACTATATAACTAGTACCTGCTCTCACTATATAACTAGTACCAGCTCTCACTATATAACTAGTGCCGGCTCTCACTATATAAATAGTACCGGCTCTCACTATATAACTAGTACCAGCTCTCACTGTATAACTAGTACCGGCTCTCACTATATAACTAGTACCAGCTCTCACTGTATAACTAGTACCTGCTCTCACTATATAACTAGTACCGGCTCTCACTATATAACTAGTACCTGCTCTCACTATATAACTAGTGCCCGCTCTCACTATATAACTAGTACCAGCTCTCACTGTATAACTAGCATCGGCTCTCACTACGTAACTGGTACTAGCTCTCACTATATAACTAGTACTGGCTCTCACTATATAACTAGTACCGGCTCTCACTATATAACTAGTGCCAGCTCTCACTATATAACTAGTACCGGCTCTCACTATATAACTAGTACCTGCTCTCACTATATAACTAGTACTGGCTCTCACTATATAACTAGTGCCGGCTCTCACTATATAACTAGTACCGGCTCTCACTATATAACTAGTACCTGCTCTCACTATATAACTAGTACCTGCTCTCACTATATAACTAGTACCAGCTCTCACTATATAACTAGTACCGGCTCTCACTATATAACTAGTGCCGGCTCTCACTATCTGGCTCTCACTATATAACTAGTGCCGACTCTCACTATATAACTAGTACCTGCTCTCACTATATAACTAGTGCCGGCTCTCACTATATAACTAGTACCTGCTCTCACTATATAACTAGTACCGGCTCTCACTATATAACTAGTACCTGCTCTCACTATATAACTAGTGCCGGCTCTCACTATATAACTAGTACCTGCTCTCACTATATAACTAGTACCGGCTCTCACTATATAACTAGTACCTGCTGTCACTATATAACTAGTGCCGGCTCTCACTATCCGGCTCTCACTATATAACTAGTACCTGCTCTCACTATATAACTAGTGCCGCCTCTCACTATATAACTAGTACCGGCTCTCACTATACAACTAGTGCCAACTCTCACTATATAACTAGTGCCGGCTCTCACTATATAAGTAGTACTGGCTCTCACTATATAACTAGTACCGGCTCTCACTATATAACTAGTATCGGCTCTCACTATGTAACTGGTACTAGCTCTCACTATATAACTTGTACCGGCTCTCACTATACCGGCTCTCACTATATAACTAGTACCGGCTCTCACTCTCCGGCTTTTACTATATAACTAGTGCCGATCCTCTTGCCAATGTAAAAATAGCTCCCGAGACAAGCGGATGCCTCTGGGGCTGTATTTACTTACACTCCTTCATCTCATTACACTAAATGGTAAGAAAACATGATTCTATGATTTCTAAGTATTATTATTTATGCCTTGTGATGCCAGAGATCTCTCTAACATTCAAGAGTTTAAAAAATATTTTTTTAAAAAGCTGGTAAAATAATTGATTTGCGCTTAGGGTTTAACACTAGCACCAGCTCTCTATTTGCGCATCTTGAATTATTGTGCCAGTACATGAATAGAAGAAAGTTTACCTTTCATTATACATGACTCTAATTAGTTCTACTCTAATAATAAGTAAGCTGAAAATGTAAATTGATATTTAGAACAGAAATCACAAAAATAAGTGACACACAACATGTGTTAAAACAAAAAATTGAGTCCCCTTTTACCTGAAAAAATATGTATCAATAGACCCCCTTTTGCCCAGAATTGCATTTATTTTGTTTTCTTTTCTCTAAAAAAAATCATTTTCAGGTTTCCCCATATTTCATAACAGGACTTTTTTTTATTTTCTAGTCAATTTCCAGTACATTTTTTTACTTTTACATCTATACGTATTGCACAGGAAATCTTATTCAAAGGAGACATCATTTCAGTCCAAATGTGGAAAGTGAAATCCTTAGAGCATGTCAGTGTAAACCCAATATCCATTATTGGTCATATTTAATACACAGCCTCTTGCCTATGCTTTGTGCTGTCATTTGAGATTTCAGTAATGTAGTATGCAGAAGGTATACAATGTCATAATCACTCTCCAGTTTTATCACTTTCTCTCACGAGCTTATCTCACGTGTTGAATCTTTTGAAGGCCAGTGAGTTATACAAGGCACTGCACTCACCACTGCACATCAAAGTGTTAAAAGAAAATTGTGGTTAATGTCCAGTGGTGATACCACTCTAAGGGCTCGATTCAAATGTTGGCGTTAAAACCAACGTGAAGAAAAAAACTGCCTTCGCTCGTTAAGCAAGACCAGGTAACGTGAGATTCAAATCTTCCTTACCTAGAAAGCCTAACGAGCGATAACCAACAAAATACACGTTAATCTTAAACCTGCGTCGCACAGAAAATCTTACCTAAAAACACACGATAAAAATGTTACCTAGCACCACAGCCAATCACAGCACTGCAAAGTATCAAGTTCAGTCAGAAAATCCAAAACCCACGTCTCCAGTTCTGAACAGCTTTCTCTGTGCTTCCCTACCCAGCCACTAGGGGAACACAGAGAAGGCTTTCAGCACCATGGACAGCTTTGAATGCCATAGGGATGTGCACTGCTCACCCCTGTGGCATTCAAAGGGTTAAAATCAATAAAACTAGTACACCAAGCACTACACAATGCCCCCTTCCACATCCCCCCCCATTACTATGTCACATATATTGCATATATGTGACATACTAACCCCATCCACATCCACCTCATGGACTTCCATGTAGTGGACAAATCTGTCTTTTATTCCACAATTAACCCTTTGAGTACCAGAGAGGTAGGAAAGCATTGCTTAGCATGTTTCCTACCCCTCTGGTACCCAAAGGGTTAATAGGCAACGTATGGACTACATACCTTGCCTTTATATATATATATGTGTGTGTTTTAAACTTTTTTTAATTAAAATACTATTATTAGACAGTTTAACTTAGATCTCATTCATTGTTAACCCCCTACCTCCTGTGTCCCATTGCTATTAGTACTTTTGCTCCACTCTTCTTCAAACTGAGAGTGGAGCAAAAGTACTAAAAGCAAAGGGACGCAGTAAGTAGGGCATGATGAATGGATGAGATCTAAATTAACCCTTTGAGTGCCAGAGTAGTACGCAACGCATTGCAAAGCACAATGTTGTACAACGCCTTGTGCAAAGGGACGAATTGCACAAGGCGATCAGGCAACCTGGCACAATGCCACCGCGAGAGGAGAGGTATTGGAGGAAGCGGGCAGCAAATACAAGCCTACCACCCGCTTCCTCCAATGTCTCTGCCCCTCCTCCCGCTTCCTCCAATAGCTCTCTAGTGAGCATGGTGTTATTATGCTGCGGGCTTCACAGCTGCCCGCAGCAAGGGGGTGAATAGGAAAGAAATAATAAGAAAGAATGCTAATAAATAAAGAATTATGAATTAATGTATGAATAAAGCTGAGGGAAGCGCTGCCGTCACAGGGCAGCCTGCTCCCTCAGTTGTATTTAACCCTTTGAGTGCCAGAGTGGTACTCAACGCATTGCTTTGCAATGCGTTGCGTACTACTCTGGCACTCAAAGGGTTAATTTAGATCTCATCCATTCATCATGCCCTACTTACTGCGTCCCTTTGCTTTTAGTACTTTTGCTCCACTCTCAGTTTGAAGAAGAGTGGAGCAAAAGTACTAATAGCAATGGGACACAGGAGGTAGGGGGTTAACAATGAATGAGATCTAAGTTAAACTGTCTAATAATAGTATTTTAATTAAAAAAAAGTTTAAAACACACACATATATATATATATATAGGCAAGGTATGTAGTCCATACGTTGCCTATTAACCCTTTGGGTACCAGAGGGGTAGGAAACATGCTAAGCAATGCTTTCCTACCTCTCTGGTACTCAAAGGGTTAATTGTGGAATAAAAGACAGATTTGTCCACTACATGGAAGTCCATGAGGTGGATGTGGATGGGGTTAGTATGTCACATATATGCAATATATGTGACATAGTAATGGGGGGGGATGTGGAAGGGGGCATTGTGTAGTGCTTGGTGTACTAGTTTTATTGATTTTAACCCTTTGAATGCCACAGGGGTGAGCAGTGCACATCCCTATGGCATTCAAAGCTGTCCATGGTGCTGAAAGCCTTCTCTGTGTTCCCCTAGTGGCTGGGTAGGGAAAAGCACAGAGAATGCTGTTCAGAACTGGAGACGTTGGTTTTCTACTCTTACTTGTGGGCTGTACTCCAAAAAAATAGGCGTTAGATTTCTGGAGAGAAATGTTGCAATTTAACGCAAGTTAGCCCTAACTCCAACATTTGAATAGCTTTTGGCGTCATTTGTACATTATCCTCTATGGGTGAGATCTTGCTGTTCTGGCGACGGGCGATGTCTGTTTCAGAACTGGCGTCGCTTGTTTCTAGTAGAACATTTGCATTGCTCAATTGACGTTAAAACCAGCGCCTCCAGTTTTTTCTGGCGACGCCAACATTTGGATCGAGCCCTAAGATCTCTTGTGCCAAGGGGAGGGAAATGAAGGAGTCTGTTGGCATTTCAGAAAGTTCCCTTATTCATAACCAAAATCAGCCATGGTATAGACAGATTTGTCACCACCACAGTGCAATTCCACATGCATGCTATGGGGCAGGTGTACGAGGCTTCCTGGCATTAAAGCTGTAAGATGGCAGAGTGTATCTACTGGTATGTATTATATAGCAATCATGCACTGAAAAGCATATCCCACAACTCCCAACATTCGGTACCAGCGAAGAACATTGTGAGTCTCTTTTTAAACCCCTATTATTCTCTTTTGTTGGGCCTCTGAGGCGCACAATGCAGCCCCAGCTTCATTGTCAGGTCCTCTCCCAAGTGAACAGATCAATCAATGGGGCTCTGACCTGGTGGTGGTCACCCTTTAAGGTACAATAGCACATTAAAATACATATTTAAATTCTTTAGATCACAGTGTTTCACTGTATACAGCACTAGTCCCACTTATCTGGGTGCAACACTTATTCTTGTTCAGTTGTAATCAACATACTCAGGGTGAAAAAATATCTGTAGACTCCCAGTTTTGTGAAATCTGAAGGTTAGGGCCATATAGTAACACCTATCTCCTTCTTGGCGATCTGGTGGTCCAGTCATAGGAAGGAGGAGAACATAGGATTCCTACACCTCCCAGCATTCTGTGCTCCCAGCATTCTGTGCTCCCAGCACGGAACTCCCAGCATTCTGTGCTCCCACCATTCCGTGCGTTCGGGCAGTCTCTATTGCTCATGATGACTTCTGACAAACATCCTAGCAAATTATTATATAGGATTACTCTCAGTGGATGTTGTGTTGTTCTGTTTTGTGTTGCGTCATTCTGAATACTTTTGGAACAAGCTGCAGGACCAAATCTAAGAGAAGGACAGAGCAGGCAATTTTAATAACAGTTCTAACATACTTCCCAACATTTCAAATTGCCAAAGAGGGACACTTGTCTTTTAGGGGGTTTTGCTGGGGGCGTGACTGGTGGGAGGGGCATTACCAAGAATTTATAGGCTGTTTCATGACCTATTGACACCTCCTTTTGTAGCCTAATAAATGAGTTGTAACAAGAGCAAAGTATTTTAGTTACACAGACTAATGTATAAATACACATATACTGACGTTTAAACAAACAATGTGAGTTTTATTGCTGTAGAACAATATGATACACTTATATATACACCACACAGTCTGATTTCCTAAACACAGGGACACCAGGGTGATACACTTATATACACACCACACAGTGTGATCTCCTAAACACAGGGACACCAAGGTGATACACTTATATACACACCACACAATGTGATCTCCTAAACACAGGGACACCAGGGTGATACACTTCTATACACACCACACAGTCTGATCTCCTAAACACAGGGACACCAGGGTGATACACTTATATACACATCACACAGTCTGATCTCCTAAACACAGGGACACCAGTGTGATACACTTCTATACACACCACACAGTCTGATCTCCTAAACACAGGTACACCAGAGTGATACACTTATACACACACCACACAGTCTGATCTCCTAAGCACAGAGATACCAGGGTGATACACCTCTGTATACACCACACAGTCTGATCTCCTAAACACAGGGACACCAGGGTGATACACTTATATACACACCACACAGTCTGATCTCCTAAACACAGGGACATCGGGGTGATACACTTATATACACACCACACAGTCTGATCTCCTAAACACAGGGACACCGGGGTGATACACTTATATACACACCACACAGTCTGATCTCCTAAACACAGGGACACCAGGGTGATAGACTTATATACACACCACACAGTCTGATCTCCTAAACACAGGGACACCAGGGTGATACACTTATATACACACCACACAGTCTGATCTCCTAAACACAGGGACACCAGGGTGATACACTTCTATACACACCACACAGTCTGATCTCCTAAACACAGGGACACCAGGTTGATACACTTCTATACACACCACACAGTCTGATCTCCTAAACACAGGAACACCAGGGTGATACACTTATATACACACCACACAGTCTGATCTCCTAAACACAGGGACACTAGGGTGATACACTTATATACCCACCACACAGTCTGATCTCCAAAACACATGGACACCAGGGTGATACAGTTATATACCCACAACACAGTCTGATCGCCTAAAAAATGGGACACCAGGGTGGGAAAGAGGGATTTGTTTCAAAAAGAGGAACTGTCCCTCCTAAAGGGGGACACCTGAGGTATGTATGTGCGTAGATTTTTCACAATACATTCAGCTAGACCAGAATTTTCCCATTTTGTAATCGTAAACTTTTGTAAACTTTGTAATAGTATACCTCTCAAACCATAAAGGTTTGAGAGATAAAACTGGCCTCAATTACTTTATTTTTTGAATAGCTACAATAATAAATTAAGTTTAAAAGATCCATTACTATCACTTTAAGCCCTGTGCAATACCGTTCAATTTTCCCAGAAATAAAAGTATAAAGTATACAGTACTAAAAGTATACATTTCATTAATATGACACATAGGCAGTTTTGCATGAAGTTTGCAAATGATAGGTCCTCTTTAAATGGGGATTTAACCTGTTGAATGCTAGATAGGTCTCCAATGTATTGCTTTGGAATGGGTGGAGACCTCTTTAGCATTCAAAGGTTAAAATAACTACTTAAATTAATGCAAAGTTTATTTGTCCCCTATGGTGCAGTTGGTTTGTTCCAGAATCGCTCATCATTTCATTTACACATACAGCTCAAAAACTCTCGTCAACTAAACCAGAAGAGCTCAAGCCTGTCCTCTGTACCCCGCTCCGAGGTGCAGATTTTCAGGATCTGCTCATATGAGTACAGGTGGATCAATCAGTGGTTCTTTCATTCTTAAGGCTCTGTCTGAGAAAATGATCATACCTGGGAACTCTCCGGATTTGCCCCAGAGACTCCGGTTCTGACAGAGCTTTACCGGGTCTCCGGGGCAGAGGCTGATTCCTCCGGATATGGAGAGTATCTATTGAAACTCTGCCACATCTGCTTTTTCTCCCGCTGTTCCTCAGTCCCCAACCTTCTGTGTGACACCTTTAACCCTCTGAGTGCCAGAGCGGTAAGGAATGCATTGCTTTGGAATGCATTCCGTACCACTCTGGCACTCAAAGGGTTAAGTCACACACACACACACACACACACACACACTCGCGGCAAGCCCCGCCCCTTTTTGACGCGATTAGCGTCATTTTTGTCACCCCCTGCTGAACAGAGGACTACCCTCCGGGTAGCTCTCAACTGGAAGTTCCCAGGTATGAAAATGATATTCACTGGTGTTTAATTCAGCTGAGACACATCAACAGGCCAGATTCCTGCAATTCTAGCACCCTCTTCGGGCTTATTCATGAAAATCATAACAGCAAAATAAATCTAAGAGTGCTCTATAAAATATAACTTTTATTAGTCTACATTAAAATGAACAGATGCTGTAATGGAGGTGTGTTGCTGGAGCATATACTGACTTGCCTCTCAAAAAAAACCAAAAAATAAAAATACAGTCATGAAAAATTCTTCATAAATTTATATTCATGTAAGTGGGAACTCTCAGGATTTCACCCTGAGACTCAGGGTTTTGCCCCAAATCTCAGGGTGACGGTACAAATTCTCAGTGAGAGGTCTGGGAGCAGGGAATGGACAAAAATCACTCAATAGTTTAGGGAGCTATATCAAGAAGCACAGAGTGAATTTGTAATTCAAGGTTCTATATGATTCATATAATAATCATACTTGGTACTCTGAAAAGAGATGGGTACTATAGTTGTATTCGCGAACATTTGCTGCCTCAGGTTAGCATAAAAGTACCCACAAATTCTGGGAAGTGTAGAGGAAAACCTCTAAAAACCGTTTCTCTACAGAAAATAGACATTATTACCAACACACAAATGTTTCACGAAATCATGTGGAAAAAGAATCACACAATATCAACGTGCTGAAGCTTCAAACCTATTAACCTTTTAACATACCTCCCAAAATTTCAAATTGTCAAAGAGAGACAAGGAGTGTTGCTGGGGGCATGGCTGGTGGGCAGGGCATTAGCGAGAAGTTTTAGGCTATTTCATAACTTGTTGCCATCCCCTTTTGTAACCTAATACATGACTTATAACAAGATCAAAGTATTTTATTTACACAGACTAATTTATAACTCATATACTGACGTTTAAACATACATCATTGTGAGTTTTATTGCTGTGGAGCAATGTGATACACTTATACACACACCACACAGTCTGATCTGCTAAAAAGAGGGACATCAGGGTAGGAAAGAGAGACAGAGGGATTTGGTCTAAAAGAGGGACTGTACCTCCTAAAAGATGGACACTTAGGAGGTATGTTTTAACGAGAATCAAATTAAAAATTGGCTTAGAATTCCATTCTAAAAACGGGGGTTACAGGATCCAGGGACAAAACAGGCAAAACAAGGGACTCTCCGCTGGAATCAGAGACAGTTTGCAGGTATGGTATCTGGATGTGAAGAGTTTATTATTTACAGAGTGGAACCGTCTCACGACCACAGTCTGCTTCCGGGGGGAGGACAAAACACATGGACCGGAAGCCGAAAGCTGACATCTCCTCCACTTCCGTTGTGCCAGTTCTGAGCTCTATCTTGTTGGGGTATTATATATTTTCTTATCCTATACACATTATACGAGCTTCGTATACATGCGCTGCCGTGTATAGAACATTACATACAGTTCGCTGAGTTGTATGCACTACCTGCTGCCGCATAACTAATAATACTATTTTATATCAGCTGTGGGCAACATCAGGCCCTCTAGCTGTTCAGGACTACACTCACCATCATTCCCAGCTACCCAATGGCTGGCTAGATATTATAGACATTGTAGTCCCGAAAAGTTGGAGGGGATCAGCTTGTCCATAACATATATGCTGCTGTACAGTATACACATCGTACATACACCCGTGTATCCAGGAATGGGCAACATGGGGCTTTCCTGCTGTTCAGGATTACAATTCCCTTTGGCTGGCTGGTGATTATGGGAATTGTAATCCTGAACAGCGCAACAGCCCGACAGCTTCAGGTTGCCCATCCATGCATAGACTGCAAAATATACTCTGTGCTCTTCAGACTTTACTGTATTATACACGCCGCGACACACACAGCCTATACATACTGATGTGTATTACATTACTGCACACTGTGGTTCATAGCCAGTGCTTTGTAGCCTTATGTGATTATCTCTGGTGTTGGTGAAATAATACTAAAGTTCACCAGTCAGAGAAAAAATTAGCTATTAAAATGTAAAATATTACTTCTCTACCCAATTTTAAAAGTGTGTGTGTGTGTATATATATATATATATATATATATATCCTTTGAGTGTCATGGACATACCTGGGAACTTTCAGTTGAGGGCTACCCGGAGGGTAGTCCTCTGTTCTGCAGGGGGTAACAAAAATGACGCTAATCGCGTCAAAAAGGGGCGGGGCTTAGCTCGAGTGTTAACCCTTTGAGTGCCAGAGTGGTACGGAATGCATTGCAAAGCAATGCATTCCTTACCACTCTGGCACTCAGAGGGTTAAATTTATCACACAGAAGGCTGGGGACGGAGGCACAACGTGAGAAAAAGCAGATGTGGCAGAGTTTCAATAGAAACTCTCCACATCCGGAGGAATCTGCCTCTGCCCCGGAGACCCGGTAATGCTCTGTCAGAACCGGAGTCTCCGGGGTAAATCCGGAGAGTTCCCAGGTATGGTCATGGAGATTCCTGTGAAAGTCAGTGTGAAGAAGTGTGCATAATAGGACAAACTATGCACAAAGTCTTCCTTACATACCTACCAAGTGTCCCTCTTTAGGAGGGACAGTCCCTCTTTGAGACCCAAATCCCTCTGTCCCTCTTTTTAGGAGATCAGACTGTGTGGTGTGTATATAAATGTATCACATTGCTCCACAGCAATAAAACTCACATGAAACTTCAGTATCCGTGTCTATAAATTAGTCTGTATATATAAAACACTTTGTTCTTGCTCTATATCATTTATTCAGTTTCACAAAGGCGTGTCAATAGGTCTTGAAACAACCTAAAGATTCTCAGCAATGCCCTGACCACAAGCCACGCCCCCAACAATATCACCTAAAACAAAAGTGTCCCTCTTTGGCCATTTGAGATGTTGGTAGGTATGTCCTTATGCTGAACTACTTGCAATTTCCAACCCTTTGAATCACCTGGTTTGAGTGAGATTAAGGGAGTGAATGGGGGTTTAAACACTTGCAAGTTAGAGTTGGAGCTCTCTCTTGTATTCAAGGAGTTTAAAACACCATTTAAGTCAATGGTAATTTTTATTTGTCCCCACAGTGCAGTTGGTTTGCTCCAGAAATACTCTACTTTGTGTTAGTGCGTCGGTCTCAGTAACTGATCAGCCAGTCATCTCTCTAGTTGATCCTGTGATGAACCTGAACTGAGACTTTGAAGTCACACATTTCAGGTTATAGAACTTGCAACAGTTACCATAAGCAGCAAGCGTTAGTTTCTCATTCCTGACACTGCCTGTAGGGATTGCAGTGTACTAAGTGAAACCAATGGATTAACCCACATACTTCATTCACAAAGAGCAATCCCCTTCCAGGAGAACTGTCTATTTTCTGACCCCAAAACAAACTATATTAACTGTTTTTGAGCTGCATGATTAGTCGTGGGTCTTTTACTAATAGTTCCTCTTCATCTCTTTGAGTATCTAAGAGATCCAAAGCATTGCAATCTAATGTATAAGAAGGACAATATCACCTGTAAACAGATTTTGCACAAGTACTGTAATATAAAACAGGCTACTAGTAAGATTAGCAGCCCTATATGGAGTGCAACAAATCTTACTGAGCCGTACAGTTATTTGCCTCCAACTTGGATTGATATTTCTTTATCAGCCCATCCAGTATTTAAGCATTTGCTCACTATAAAGACCCTCTCAAGGGCCAGTAATGGTTAATAATAATGCCCTTTTTAGGGCTGGTGTGTAGGTAACTTGGCAATCTGTATTTTTGTGCCCCGGCAAATAATTGTATGGCTCACTAAGATTTGTTGCTCTCCATATAGGACTGCTAATCTTAGTAGTAGCCTATTTTATATTACAGTACTTGTGTGCTTTCTATAAAATAGCTTGTTTTAGGGCTGGTAAAGGGTCATTTTTACAGTCCCTTCCCTTTTTTCATGGTTGGTGACTTTTTTTCTTTTTTTTGTGAGCACTTTCAAGCCCTCATTCACTGATGGTATGTTATGCGCTGTGAATTTCTTACCATAGAATTCCTTATTCATTTTTGAATTCATCTAATCGGCGGATGTATTATTAGGGCTTGTTGATTATTTCAGCACACTTTTTTATTTGGATTTGTAAACCCTTATAATTTATAGCAAGCTGGTTATTGCCCCGGCAGTACGTTGAAGGGATAGTAATACTTAATTTTATCTTTATTTTATAGGCGTTAAAAAAACACGGAACGATTTAAGTCTTAACCCTCAAACCTTTATGGTTTGATAGATATTCACAAGCAAAGTTTCCCCTCCCGCCCCTTTTACCTAGTGTAAGCCATCTCTTCTCAGATGTGGAATACAGTCCATAGACCAGACAGATAACAGCAGGGGACAGTCTTCTTCCTATGAGAACAATGAAAGCCCTGCCCCCTTGACAAGTTTTTCAGGTTTTTCCCTTATCTTAATTGAAGATTGTCCCTCTCTGCAGTCTACCTGTGCACTTCCCTTCTGATCTGGCTGAGCAGTGTTACATCAGTAAAAGGGGTAGGAGGGGGATACTTTGTCATTGAATTACTCTTGAACTACAACTCTGACAGAATTGATATAACACTCTCAAAAGTCCAAATACTATGATGATTAATTAGAGCTGCTTTTATTATGAAATATTACTATCCTTTTAAGTTTAGTTTATCTTTCTCTTTGTTCTATTAATTTAACAATCTAATAAAGGTTACATTTTATTCCACCACACTTGGTGTTCAGGTTACACCTTTTGAATGATTTCCCTGAGTACTATTTTGGCAGGGTATCTGTTTCTTCTTGTCCCTATGCATAACCTCCTCTGCAGCACCAGATACATTCAGGGTGTTACTGTTTAGAACACAATATAAGTTTACAAATATAGATCCTGAGTTCACTGGTTATTATTTTTCTGTGTACAATGAATTTGATACCCTGTGGCACTCAAAAAATTAAAGGTGCCCTGAAGCATTACTGCTGTATGTCACAAAATGTGCCTTCCCCATAGAACGAGGGTACCAACTGGAGAAAAATAAATATAATATAGTATATATATATATATATATATAGATATATTTTTTATTTTTTTAAGGGCTTCCAGCCAAATGAAACAAAGATGCTTGTATTATTGCAAGATGTGTAATTCAAAAATGATTACAGAGCGAAACTTTCATTTTTGTGAGAATTTGACTGCAAACGTATTATTTTGCCATTCCATTTTATGGCGATGCTGTTGGTCAGTGACCTGAACTTTCCAAAGAAAGCAATAGCAAAACTACCACCGTAAAATTATAAGGTGACAAAAACTGTTATACTTAAACATTCAAAAAAGTAAGTCAAATTTGAAATAACATTTGAATAAAGCATTTTCACAGTGGGATTGCCTTGCCCTAATATATACTTTTTCCCCATAGTAAGTGTTATCTATTTAACTACCTCTTACAGATTATTTTAACCATTTGAGTGCCATTAGGGTATCCAAGGCATTTTGCAATGTGTGGATACCCTTCTGACACTCAAAGGTTTAAATTAAACTCATTGGCAGTTTTGCTAATTAACCCACTTATGTATACTTAGGGAAATTGTAATTCAGACTGAGCATGAGAAATATCTTGACCAATAATGTTGCTTTGATTCACTTGATAACACTTTGTCCCCAATCAACTCCCCCTTAGGTGCCATGTCTTTTCGGCGAGAGCTCCGCGCCCTTCGCTACATTCAGCGAGGTGATGTACTACGTTTGAAGTCTTACCTTCGCAAACACCGTCACTTGTGCCTGGACCAGCCACTGCCAGACGGTCAGAGCCTGCTGCACACTGCTTGCGCCCTTCAAGAGGATGCCTGTGTCTGTCTTCTGCTCCGCAAAGGAGCTAACCCCTTGCAGAGTGATACCGCGGGGAATAACGCTCTGCATGTGGCGGCACGGGAGGCAGAGATCAGCGGGGAAAGAGGTGAAGAGCAATGTTTTATGTTACATTGTTCTTTTCTTATTTGGCCAGATCTAGAGCTTCCTCTCTTTTTTTAATTGAACCACTTTGTTTTCACCCTTGACCACCACACATATACTAGCAATAGGAACAAAGGAGAGAAATGAGTCCAATAATGGTACACTGTACTGCAGTGGTGGTGGACAACTTGAGGCCTTCCAAATGTTCAAGACTACAATTTCCATCATCCCCCCTGTCAGCAGCTGGACGGTATAGTCATTAACATCTGGAGGGTATCAGGTTGCCCACTGTCCTAATGTGAATACATTAAATATATAATATTATCATTTACCGGTACAGTTGATGTCACTACCGGGGTGGGGAAGAAACCATTTACTGTTCCCAGTGTGTTTTGTCTCCACGTCCCTTGTTTTCTTCTGTGTTCAGGCAATGCCTGGTGAATATATTAAGTGTTTTGAGCTTCTATATCCTCTCTTGATAAAAAAAACTGTGAAAAAAAGCACAAACAAGGCACTCCTAGTGTAGTATCCTCAGTTTAAATATTCCCCTTCCCTTGGATCTCAAATGATATACTCACAATTTAAAGTGGCCAATGTTGCACATATGTGCCCACTGGACTTTCAAGCAGGTGGGATTTATTCAACTGCCCCCACAAACAGCATTCCAGGATTCTCAGTCTTCTGAAGATTATATGGGCTGCTCTTTATCATCAACCGGTCACAGGCTCAGAAGCATATAGAAGACAAAAAACAAAAATTAGGGCACCCTTTCTGTTGTTTTTTTGTCCTCTCTTGATAAAGGTACAGAGTGTGTATTGAAACATCAATCTTTAATAAACCTATGCACAGTTTTTTTTTTAACCAACAGAGAAATCATGTGAGCGCTGTTTATAGTGTATAATACTTCCACACACACCTTTTCCTTCTTGTCTACTCTGGTAGCACACACACAGAGTGCCCCCCGGTGGAACAGAAAATGTTAAAAAGGACCTCCTAACCCACTTTAATTGGATTTGAATTGAGCTTCTACATAATCTTTGTCAAAGCTATCTGACAGGAAGTCGAGTGAACGTGGAATAGAGGCAAATAGTGGCAAAGCAACCATGTTACAATATTTGCACTAGAAATTAAACTTCTTCGAACAATGGTGTTAGAACCTGAATGTACTTTCCTTCCTAGATCTGGGTAGCAGAACAAAAACAGTGGGAGAAAAGTCTTAATTTTGGCAAGATCTCATACTCAGGAATCGTGCTGTTAGGTTCAGTTTGAAGGCTAGCTGGTGTAAGACTGGCCTGTGAAGGAAATGGACATTCTCTAGGTAAAGAGGAGATGGAACTTTTACTGCCAGAGACTTCAGGGTGGACAACATGCTCGTCTCAGACATTATATGGCTAGTAGAGTAGCTTTGTTCTGTATATTCTACTCAGGAGTCCTGGAAGGAGCCTCAGAGGAGTAGGAAGAGGAGATACACCAGCTGGAAGAATCACATCTGAAATTATAACAATCAAAATATTTGCTGCCCTTGTTTTGTCTTTTGGTAACTGGAAAGAGAATCTGGCGACTGTTGCATTCTCCCATTTAGCCAGGGAGTTGATTTTCGGGAGTCCTCTTATGTGAAATGCATAGATAATTTCCTGATTGCATTCTACCCAGAGCAGAATCATTCCTTCCTGTTTGGACAAGTAGGCTACCATTGGCACGTTGTCTGATCTCAGCATAAGACATCTGCCCAGGTGCCCTAAAAGGATTGCCTGTGAATTATTGATCCCCAGTCGAACTTGCTTGAGTCTGTGGTCATCAATGGTTCATAAACCACAGAAAAACTTTTGGATGGGATAATCCATTTCCATCAGGTCAAAGAGCTTGTGACTAGAAGAGGAATGATAACCTGGTGCTCTAGAGACCAAGGATTACATTTGTGCAGGAAAAATAGCTTTAAAGGGATAGTAATACTTCATTTTATCTTTATTTTATTTCGTAGGCATTAAAAAACATGAAGAATGATTTATGTCTTATCTCTCAAACCTTTATGGTTTGAGAGATATTCACAAGCAAAGTTTCCCCTCCCGCCCCTTTTTTCTAGTGTAAGCCATCTCTTCTCAGATGTGGAATGCAGTCCATAGACCAGACAGATAACAGAAGGGGACAATCTTCTTCCTATGAGAACAATGAAAGCCCTGCCCCCCTTGACAAGTTTTTCAGGTTTTTCCCTTATCTTAATTGAAGATTGTCCCTCTCTGCAGTCTACCTGGGCACCTCCCTTCTGATCTGGCTGAGCAGTGTTACATCAGTAAAAGGTGCAGGAGGGGGATACTTTATCATTGAATTACTCTTGAACTACAACTCTGACAGAATTGAAATAACACTCTCCAATACTATGATGATTAATTAGAGCTGCTTTTATTATGAAACATTACTATTCCTTTAAGGGGCTCATTTATTGATGAACACATGAGACAGTCATTAAACACAGAATGAATAAGAGGTGTCACATTGAAAATATTCTTCAGATGTGAGAAAGCGAACCTGGTTGAGCAGTTTGGCAGCTTTCAAAAAAATAAAAAAAAGGGGGGGGGGTTCTTCCTTGATTGGAATCCAGGTGCATTTTCTGTCTCTGTGGCACCATGCTGGATTTAATCTGGTTCATCAGACACCCTAGGGATTGGAGTAGAGAGATTATTGGCTGTGTGTGAATCCCAGCTGATGAAAGGCAGACACTTTCACAACCAATCACCTAAATATGGGATCACAGTAAGAACTTGTTCCTGAAGAATTGCTGCAGCAGCTACCCTGAGCTTTGTAAACAACATTTGTGTTGTCAAGAACCCAAATGAAAGGCCACAAACTGGATAAAGAAGTTGTCTTAATTGCACCCCTAGGTATTTCTGACAGTACACATGAATAGAAAATGGAGAAATACCTCCTGCTGGTCTATTGTCATCATATAACCATTCTGGAGAATATTCACAGTAGACTTGTGCACACCATCTTGAAATGTTCATACTGAACATTTTGATTCAAAAGGTGACCCACCACTGAGAGGACCGAGACGTAAAAGACAGTGGCATACATCCCTTTCATGTGGAACAGGGATATACCAGAACTTGACTCCATTTTTTTTTTCTTTTCGTTTTTATTGGATAGGATTCTGGACCTTCATGTAGCCATAAATCTGGGAGAGGAATGATGGTCAATACCAACAAAATGAAGGTAATACTTTTCCTTGAGATAGCAAAAGACATAAACTGTCTGCTTCTAGGTTTGGCTTCAGAAATGGGTTTTGTACTGGTCTCCCTTCCTGCTGGACATGGGGTCATTGGCCTTTAGATCCTTACTAAAAACTCCAATATGGACACAAAATTGATTTTGAGAAGAGAATGCTTGCCTTGAGGCTAGTATTCCTTCCGTTCAGAAAGGGAATGGAGCAAGGCATCAAAATCTTATTCAAACAGAATGTTTGGCCTAAAAGCATAGTACAGAGCTTTCTTCTGTACCACAGCTCATTGCCTCAGTCAACGTGCTGTTCGCCAGTTGAAGAGAAGGCCGTAGGTTAAACGGTCATGTAGACATTCTCCACTGAAGCATTGTAGATGTAGCAGACTGCTAGTCTACGCAGGGAGACAGATTAAAGAAGTTCTTACTGAGGGACCAAATTAATCACATTATCCAAATCTGCCTAGCCCTTTAGAATCAGGTGGTGGCTACATATCCCAGAAACAAGTGTCCTAATTTTGTAGCACCTCTGGATAGCCAGGGAATGGCCAGGAGGACAAGCCCCCTCTGGATCTGCCCACAACGAGTCATGTACAGTTGGCCGCAGGAGTGCCCAGCTGGGTCCTTTCAATACAATAAACTGTGAAAAGAAAAAATAAAGTTTCTTACAACCTGAACATGCCTGGGTAGAAGACGAAAACACTGGGGATGGGGGCATACTTTTTAAAGTTTATTGTCCATCCGGAAGGTGGGGCTCCCTGTGTGTGCTACCTGGAGTCCCTAAAGCACAGGGTGTCCAGGTTTGAACCTCAAGGCCCTCCAACAGTCCAGGATATAAGGATTTACCTAATTAAGTACAGGTGAGTTGACCATTGTCTGTCATTCATTCTGATTGGCCCACCTGTGCTTTATCTGGGAAATCCTTATATCCTAGACTGTTGGTATCTTTTGAGGACCCGAACTTGGACACCCCTGCCTGAAAGGAAATAAAAATTCCCTTTAAATTAAATGGGGCCTTTAACCCCTTGAACACCGCAGAGCTCACCATGGCATTGTGACGTAATATGCTGGAAACCTATATAGTATTCAAGGGGTAGAAAAGCCTGTCTGAATCAAAGAGATATTGGGGGAATTTGCCTTTGTATATATGGCTGTTTATGTGTACAGACTCCAGATATGGGCCATATGGTAATGGAGGAGCAGTATGGGACAACCCAGCTGCACCGTAGGGAAAGCATGAAAGCTGCCATTAACCCCTTTTATTGTCAGAGGGGTACACAACGCATTGCTTTGCAATGTGTTGCGTACCCCTCTGGCATTCAAAGGGTTAATTTAAATTGGACTTTGAGTCATGTACTGGACCTGCGGTCGTTACTATAGCTAAGAATAAACTAACTGTCCCTTTGGTTCAAACTGCCCGGCCGCCATACACCATGGCAGCTTGGTAACTAGACTTTCCTGCTCGTGTTTAAAAAGTAGGAGGCTCCCTGATTGGCTGCCTGCAGTCCTATGTTAACTGTGCAATCGAATGTTTACTCGACAAGTAGGAAGCTACCTGATTGGTCGCCACTTGTCCCATCATGTTGCTCCAATCTCACAACCAATGGGACATCTCACAACCAATGGGACCAGGCGACAAGATGGCACAAGCGGTGACCAATCAGGTAGCCAACTGTTTGTCGAAGCAATGTCACTTTCTGCATGGTACTGCCTGAAAGCTGCAACCAATCAGTGAGCAGCCTACTTGTCGAGCAAACATTCGAATGCACAGTTAACATAGGACTGCAGGCAGCCAATCAGGGAGACGCCTACTTTTTAAATACCAGCTACCCGGCTGCCATGGTGTTTGGCGGCCGGACAGTTTGCAACAAAGGGACAGTTAGTTTATTCTTAGCTATAGTAATGACAGCAGGTCCATTACAAGTCCCTTGCATGCTAGAGGTCTCTAAGATCTCTCTAGAATTTATGGGGTTAGGAGCCCCTTAAATCAATGTCAATCAGTTTAACCCTTTTAGTGCAAAGTGGTGTGCAAAGCATTGTACAACCCCTCTGGCACTCGGACGGTTAAGGACTTTTTGTTCCCTATGGCGGTTATGTCTTGAATGTTTACCTGTGTAGATTTGAATGTGTGATGTTCGCTAGCCCGTGGCCTGGTCTGTGCACATCTAGAGACCTGACTTTGTTTTCTCTACCCAGTATACACAGACTTGGTGGTCCCCATACTACGACGCTGCCCTCAGGCTCTAGATGCCCCAAATCTTCAGGGAATAACCCCACGGGACATTCTGCGACGGGCAGAGGCTCTTATGGTAAACTAAACCCTTAACTGTACTTGTAAGAGAGTTTAGAATGGGGGGTGCGGACTAGGGAGAGGGGCAGAGAGGTGTTGGGTTGGGGGGACTCCAAAAGTAAGTGGTGATGAGGAGAAAGTAAGGAAGAAGGTTTAGGGGCATGTGTATTAATGTAAACGTAGACTCATTTTGGAGCAAACCAACTGCACCATAGGGATCACATACAAGTCCTCATTTATATAAAAGGGGAATTTCATGTGTAGTTGGTTTACCCCAGAATTTCTCTTTTTTTTTTTTTTTTTTTTTTTTTTTTTTCTCTCCAGGTTGCTCGGCTTTTAGCTTCTTACATATGCCCCTTAGTCTCAGATAACTACAAATATCTAACTATCTGTTGATTCGCAGTTCGATGCCCCACAGAACGTATCCGCCTCCAGGAAACAAACATGTCCCCCGTCTCCGGATATGTCAGACTGGAAGTGGAAGCTTATGGCAGAGAGTATGGATGAGTATCAGGAGGCGTTTGGACAGTACGAGGGTGAGTACGACCTATAGGATTATCTGTCTATATATGTGTATAGGTTAGCACTGTTGCCTTGCAGCGGTGGGGTCCTGGGTTCAAATCCCACCAAGGACAACACTGCAATGAGTTTGTATGTTCTCACTGTGTTTGCGTGGGTTTCCTCCGGGTACTCCGGTTTACTCCCACACTCCAAAAAACATACTGATAGGTGAATTTAGATTGTGAGCCCCAATGGGGACAGGAACCAATATGAGTGTAAAGCGCTGCGGAATCTGTGTGTGCTATATAAATAAAGGGTTATTATTATTATATATATATATATATATATATATATATAATATATATATATATATATATATATATATACAATGTGTATGTGTGTATATATGTATGTGTGTGTGTGTGTGTGTGTGTGTGTATATATATATATATATGCACACACAGCTGTCTGTGCCTGTAAGATACACAACATCACATACGCACAAAAGTCTTTCACTGTGACACACTTGTTAGATTGAGATGCTCACAAACACTAAGACCCCTTTAGCCATGAGAGTTGCTGTTATCCCTTTGGGTGCCAGAGGGGTACGCAACGCATTGCTCCCTCTGGCACGCAAAGGGTTAATCTCAAGATTCAGGTACATTGCTGTTCTAGCATTACCCATAACCTGTATATTGAAGGCTGTGCTCTCTGCATGGAAGACGTGCGGGCAGCTCTGTAACAGAGTAGAAGAAGCTCTCACACTAGTGTGCTGCTGTGTTAGAGAGTGCTGTTTTACTTGTAGTCTGACACTATTACTCAGTTTAACACTAACGTTCCCAGTCTGGCATTGTTACAGCACAGTCTGGAATCCTCGAAGGTACAGCCTTGCACTATTACTCAGTCTGATAATGTCACTATTTTACTGTGACATCCTCAGAGGATATTGTCAGTGCGACTTCTCTATCACTGTGACACACACGTGTATCTTGATGTGATTGGTACACACAAAGCTACTTATAAGTGACATCCACAATTCTCTGACTCCTACAGATGACTTCTTGGACCCTCCTCCAGAGATAGAGACCTTCGAGTGCTGGGCTGATCGCATCTTTAGGGAGCACCAGGCTAGGCAGCACAAGTCAGTGCATTCTGGTTTTAGGGCCCAGCGGGCTCCAGCTAATGGTACTCAGCGGGAGTTAGAGGAGCAGAAGTTCCTGGAGAGACAACAGCAAATGGAAAAAGAGCTTCGCCATTCTCAAAGGGAGCGTTACCAGAAACAGTGCCAAGAGGTCTTTGGGAGCCCGGGCACCTCCAAAGACACTGGTGTGAATCAAGGGGGAAGCACAGGGAGTAGCACTGAGCAGAAGAGAGGAAAGACAGGCGATGATTGTGCCAACATAGATAACAGAACTGGCACCCGCTTGTTGGGTTATAATGACATCCCGTGGCCTGTGCTAGGGGGCACAGCAGAGCAGATGGCACAGTCCATAGCAGCAGGTGCCAACTCCTCAGATACAAAAACATATAAACGGTACTTGCGGGCACAGCAGGTGACTTGGCACCCTGATCGTTTCCTCCAGAGGTGTGGGACGCGTCTGCTGGTGGAAGACCGGCAACGTGTGCTGGCCACTGTCACAGCCCTATCACAGGAGCTTAATAGGCTGGCAGAGAGGGTGAAATGATACAGATGGTCTTTTGTATAAAGACAAAAGCGGAGCAATTCGGGCGCAAACTAACTGCTCTGTATTGGACAGATAAAATTCCCATGATTTAATTGGACCCCTCCTGATGGCCCCGGCTACTGGTCTCCCAGCTAATTCCTCTGGGAGGTCATTAGAGGCGACACAGGGGAGCAACATAGCTCTCCTGCTTCCATTCTACCTTTAGCCGGGATCACCAAACCCTCTTCTGTCAATGAGGGAAAGCCTCCTTCATTAACATGAGAGGGTTTACCAATCCCACCCACTCCTCCCTGGTACTCCTAGTAGAATGGAAGCAGGGAGCTGTGTTTCTCCCCTGTACCACCTGTGTCGATCTTCCAGCCGGATCCGCTGGGAGATCAGTAGCTGGAGGCACCAAGAGGGGTCCTGATTCCCCACCACGAGGTCTGACTTTTTTTTGTAGGTGGTTGGCTACACCCCTTGCCTCTTCCTAAGCCAGGGGGTAACTTTGTTTTTTAACACTGTTTAAGACTGTTATCTTGGATTTTCACCATCATCACTTGACTGTGCTTCTTTCCTCAATGGTTCTCTTAATGGGCTGTATTCACACACTTAAAGGGATAGTAATGTGTCAAAATAAAAGCAGCTCCAGTTAATTCTTCATAGTATTTGGGCCATGGAGAGTGTTATTTCAGTACTGTCAGAGTTGTAGTTCAAGAGTAATTGAATGATAAAGTATCCCCCTCCCGCCCCTTTTACTGATGTAACACTGCTCACCTCAGAGCAGCAAGACTGTCCGAATGGATCGCAGAGAGGGACAATCTTCAGTGAGCATAAGGAAAACTGTCAAGGCGACGGGGTTTTTCTTATACTCACAGTAAGAAGATTGTCCCTTGCTGTGATCTGTCCGGTCAAGTGACCAGATTCCACATCTGAGGTGAACAGTGTTACAATAGGTAAAAGGGGCAGGAGGGGGATACTTTATAATTCAATTACTCTTGAACTACAACTCTGACAGTATTGAAATAACACTCTCCATGGCCCAAATACTATGTAGATTAATTGGTGCTGCTGTTTTTGTGAAACATTACTATCCCTTTAAATTAAGTAAGGTTAGTGTAAACTAAGTGCACTGTTGGGAACGAATAAAAATGACTAAAATTCCCATTGACTTAAATGGGGATTTTAAGATCTTGAATGTTAGAGAAGTCTCCAGTGCCATGCTTTGAAATGTGCTGGAAACTCTCTAGCATTCAAAGAGTTTAAAGACCCATTTGACCCCTTAAAGGGATAGTAATACTTCGTTTTATCTTTATTTTATTTTGTAGGCATTAAAAAACATGAAGAACGATATAAGTCTTATCTCTCAAACGCGATAATATTTCTGGCGACTAGCACTACTGAGCAGCTAGTCGCCAGATGGGGAATTATTGGGGGGCAAGTTTTTTAGCGGTGGTAGTTCCGCTTTAACCGTATCTTATGTGCGGCCCATGGTTTAACCCTTTGTGTGCCAGAGGGGTACGCAACATATTGCTTTGCAATGTGTTGCGTACCCCTCTGGCACTCGAAGGGGTAAGGGCATCTAGTATGATAAAATAAAATACACCTGTTAACCCTTTTGAGTGCCAGAGAGGTATCCTAATGCATTGCAGCTCAATGTGACTTCTCCAGTGATATCACTTCTCTAGTTCTTATGTTATTCTATGCAACCAATGCACTAAGCTAGCCAGGTTAGAGAAATCTTTACAGGCTCCATATAACAACCTAGAGATTGGAGACGTGATAAACTGGAGAAGTCATCTCTGCTTTATCACTCCTTAGTGCATATCTCCCCTGGGCTCTCCCCTAAGTGGTTGTGCTGTGAGCTCTGGTGAGAGAGCTGATGGTTCCCATAGGCTGTTATGAGATCACATCCAATTGCATAACCAATAAGAATGAGGCTGTTCCTGGAAGCTGAATTGTTACAGGAGGCGGGCACAATGATTGTGGCAGCCCAGTACAAATAGTCTTGTATGTTTTATAATGCTTTAGTGCCAGAAGGGGGAATATGCATGATTAACTAATAGAATACTGGGCTATGACATGGTTTTGTTAGATATGACAAACATATGTATAACACCTTTATGGAAGGTGTCACATGATGATATCCAGCTTCCTTCTTTTCCAGACGTCTTGGTATTCTTCCCCTTCAGCCACATGGGTGCAGCACAATAGAGATTTGGCCATCTCACAGGCTGAATCAATCGAACACGGGCAGCACTGCACTCCAGTTTATCTAGTATATAAAAATATTTTCAAATTATGCAATTTGTGGTACTGGTTGTATCATCTTCTGTAGTGGAGTACAGACTAATGCGTTTCACTTTAACTATACCATACCTCCCAACATTTAAAACAGCCAAAGAGGGATACACTTGTTTTAGGCGATGTTGCTGGGTGTGTGGCTGGTGAGTGGGGCATTATCTAGAATTTTTAGGTTATTTTATGACCTACTGACACCTCTTTGTGTAAATTAATAACTGATTTAGAATGGGACCAAAGAATTTTATTTGTACAGACTAATTTATAACCACATATACTGAGATTTAAACATTAATGTGAGTTTTATTGCTGTGGAGCAATGTGACACATTTATATACACACCACACAGTCTGATCTCCTAAACACAGGGACACCAGGGTGGGAAAGAGGGACAGTGGGATTTGGGTCTCAAAGAGGGAAACTTGGGAGGTACGGGCCCTTAATATCTACTAAAGAGGGAAACTTGGGAGGTATGGGCCCCTAATATCTCCTAAAGAGGGACTCTTGGGAGGTATTAACCACTAATATCTCCTTAAGAGTTACACTTGGGAGGTATGGACCACTAATGTCTCATAAAAAGAGGGACACTTGGGAGGTATGGACCCCTAATATGTACTACAGAGGGGCACTTGGGAGGTATGAACCCCTAATATCTCCTAAAGAGGGACACTTGGGAGGTATAGACCCCTAATCTATGTATATAAAAGAGAAAATCTGCATCTCTGGCCACACACACCCAGGGGCGGCAGTAAGGAGGAGATATTCAAATCTCCTCCATACTACCAGTCCTGGGAAAATCTCTGCAAGCAGTTGCCCCTTCCCCCTGCATCCATTGCTTCAACACAAAAAAAAAATGCCCATCTCTACCTGCATTTATGATATATGAGAATCAATATCTATGCACACCAGCTACGCAAACTTTACTACCTGTAACCAAATACACCACTCTTTATACAGCCAGAGGGTCCAGTGTGGGCTCAAGTGTGTTCACAAGACACCAACACTTTCTCTGCCTTCACATCCCAGTGCACAGTTCTGGTGCAGGAAGCTGACTTCACATCCCAGTGCAGCTCTGGTGCAGGCAGGGCTCGGGGCTCCTGCCCACCACAAAATCCTTCACTTTCCCCCTGTTCAACAAACAGGACCAGTCAAGCAGCCATTCATGCAGCTCTCTACCAGCAGCAGGTGGCTGAGGGGCTGTATAGAGGCCAGGCTGGGGCCACCCAGGCACTCATCCAACCAGATCGCAATGCTGACTCCAGACGCTCATCATGGCCCACAAGTCCTGTAGCGCCATCTCCACCCTCTCGCTGCACCCAACCTTCTGCACTGCCATTATCTGCCCTCTGTCACACACCGTTGTCTCCTTCATTACTCCGGATCAGCTACACCAATTCAGTCAGGTTTGTTAGGAACTACTTGGCCTCATTCACACCACTTTGGTTCTTTAACACCTTGAGTGCCAGAATGGTACTAAACCCATTGCAATGCATTGTGTACTCCTCTGGCATTCAACGGGTTAAAAAAGTAGCACTTCCCAATCGCGCTTTTCTTCCCCTATAAACATTTTTGCACAAATTTGGGTGCATGACACCTACAGTCAGTCGCATGTTGTCTGAAGAGCTACATATTTTACCTTTTTAATGCCATGGGGGTACAAACCATTTTGGCTCTTTAACTCCTTGAGTGCCAGAACGGTACAAAACCCATTGCTTTGCAATACTTTGTGTACTCCTCTGCCACTCAAAGGGTTAACAAAACTAGCACTTCCTATCGCGCTCTTCTTACCGTATATATACATTGACATGTTGTCTGAAGAGCTCCCACAAATGTGACCTTTTTAATGACATAGAGGTACAACTACCCCCTGCCATTCAAAGGGTTAATTGAGCTTCAGCGGTTCCCTCTCACAGCAAAGCACACCTTCTTCCAATAAAGACGGGCAACGCCGTCTGCCACTGCTAGTATCTCCTAAAGAGGGACACTTGGGAGGTATGTACCCCTAATATCTCCTAAAGAGGGACACTTGGGAGGTACGGACCCCTAATATCTCCTAAAGAGAGATACTTGGGAGGTACAGACCCCTAATACCTCCTAAAGAGGGACACTTGGGAGGTATATACCCCTAATATCTCCTAAAGAGGGACACTTGGGAGGTACAGACTCCTAATATCTCCTAAAGAGGGACACTTGGGAGGTATGGACCCCTAATATCTCCTAAAGAGGGACACTTGGGAGGTATCCCTAATATCTCCTAAAGAGGGACACTTGGGAGGTATGAACACCTAATATCTCCTAAAGTGGGACACTTGGGAGGTATGGACCCCTAATATCACCTAAAGAGGGACACTTGGGAGGTACAGACCCCTAATATCTCCTAAAGAGGGACACTTGGGAGGCATGGACCCCTAATATCTCCTAAAGAGGGACACTTGGGAGGTACAGACCCCTAATATGTCCTAAAGAGGGACACTTGGGAGGTACGGACCCCTAATATCGCCTAAAGAGGGACACTTGGGAGGTACGTACCCCTAATATCTCCTAAAGAGGGACACTTGGGAGGTACGGACCCCTAATATCTCCTAAAGAGGGACACTTGGGAGGTACGGACCCCTAATATCTCCTAAAGAGGGACACGTGGGAGGAATGCTTTACATCATAATCTTTACCATTCCATAAAGGTTGCTGTGGCCAGCACCAGTGCTGTGCTGATTTGAAAATAATGTTTTATATCCTGAATATATTGGAGTGTGATGTTGGCTTTATCAGGTGATGTCCCTTTAAAGGGAGAATGTAGCCCCCATTCCAGATTGATTTAGTAGGACGTGCACAGGAAAGTGAAATGTGAGGCACAGAATGGCCCTTCTCATAAGGGCTCAGTATGTGCTTTATGTTCCTTCAGTGGGAGATTTCTACATTTTGCAGGATTACTGTATAATAAATAACAGTCATTGTGTAGTAGTGCATGAAATGGGAGGCTGGCACTGCTGTCTGTACTGTACCTGTACTGTGTATACATGTCATGGTGTAGTAGTGTGTGTGAGGAGGAGACTGGCACTGCTGTCTGTACTGTACCTGTACTGTGTATACATGTCATGGTGTAGTAGTGTGTGTGTGGAGGAGGCTGGCACTGCTGCTGTCTGTACTGTGCCTGTGCTGTGTATACATATCATGGTGTAGTAGTGTGTGTGAGGAGGAGGAGACTGGCACTGCTGCTGTCTGTACTGTACCTGTGCTGTGTATACATGTCATGGTGTAGTGTGTGTGTGTGAGGAGGAGACTGGCACTGCTGCTGTCTGTACTGTACCTGTGCTGTGTATACATGTCATGGTGTAGTAGTGTGTGAGGAGGAGACTGGCACTGCTGTCTGTACTGTACCTGTGCTGTGTATACATGTCATGGTGTAGTAGTGTGTGTGAGGAGGAGACTGGCACTGCTGTCTGTACTGTACCTGTGCTGTGTATACATGTCATGGTGTAGTAGTGTGTGTGAGGAGGAGACTGGCACTGCTGCTGTCTGTACTGTACCTGTGCTGTGTATACATGTCATGGTGTAGTAGTGTGTGAGGAGGAGACTGGCACTGCTGCTGTCTGTACTGTACCTGTGCTGTGTATACATGTCATGGTGTAGTAGTGTGTGTGTGAGGAGGAGACTGGCACTGCTGCTGTCTGTACCGTATCTGTGCTGTGTATACATGTCATGGTGTAATAGTGTGTGTGAGGAAGAGACTGGCACTGCTGCTGTCTGTACTGTACCTGTGCTGTGTATACATGTCATGGTGTAGTAGTGTGTGAGGAGGAGACTGGCACTGCTGTCTGTACTGTACCTGTGCTGTGTATACATGTCATGGTGTAGTAGTGTGTGTGAGGAGGAGACTGGCACTGCTGCTGTCTGTACTGTACCTGTGCTGTGTATACATGTCATGGTGTAGTAGTGTGTGTGAGGAGGAGACTGGCACTGCTGTCTGTACTGTACCTGTGCTGTGTATATATGTCATGGTGTAGTAGTGTGTGTGAGGAGGAGACTGGCACTGCTGCTGTCTGTACTGTACCTGTGCTGTGTATACATGTCATGGTGTAGTAGTGTGTGAGGAGGAGACTGGCACTGCTGCTGTCTGTACTGTACCTGTGCTGTGTATACATGTCATGGTGTAGCAGTGTGTGTGAGGAGACTGGCACTGCTGTCTGTACTGTACCTGTGCTGTGTATACATGTCATGGTGTAGTAGTGTGTGTGTGAGGAGGAGACTGGCACTGCTGCTGTCTGTACTGTATCTGTGCTGTGTATACATGTCATGGTGTAATAGTGTGTGTGAGGAAGAGACTGGCACTGCTGTCTGTACTGTACCTGTGCTGTGTATACATGTCATGGTGTAGTAGTGTGTGTGAGGAGGAGACTGGCACTGCTGCTGTCTGTACTGTGCCTGTGCTGTGTATACATGTCATGGTGTAGTAGTGTGTGTGTGTGAGGAGGAGACTGGCACTGCTGCTGTCTGTACTGTACCTGTGCTGTGTATACATGTCATGGTGTAGTAGTGTGTGTGAGGAGGAGACTGGCACTGCTGCTGTCTGTACTGTACCTGTGCTGTGTATACATGTCATGGTGTAGGAGTGTGTGTGAGGAGGAGACTGGCACTGCTGCTGTCTGTACTGTACCTGTGCTGTGTATACATGTCATGGTGTAGTAGTGTGTGTGTGAGGAGGAGACTGGCACTGCTGCTGTCTGTACTGTATCTGTGCTGTGTATACATGTCATGGTGTAATAGTGTGTGTGAGGAAGAGACTGGCACTGCTGTCTGTACTGTACCTGTGCTGTGTATACATGTCATGGTGTAGTAGTGTGTGTGAGGAGGAGACTGGCACTGCTGCTGTCTGTACTGTACCTGTGCTGTGTATACATGTCATGGTGTAGTAGTGTGTGTGAGGAAGAGACTGGCACTGCTGTCTGTACTGTACCTGTGCTGTGTATACATGTCATGGTGTAGTAGTGTGTGTGTGAGGAGGAGACTGGCACTGCTGCTGTCTGTACTGTACCTGTGCTGTGTATACATGTCATGGTGTAGTAGTGTGTGTGTGAGGAGGAGACTGGCACTGCTGCTGTCTGTACTGTATCTGTGCTGTGTATACATGTCATGGTGTAGTAGTGTGTGTGAGGAAGAGACTGGCACTGCTGTCTGTACTGTACCTGTGCTGTGTATACATGTCATGGTGTAGTAGTGTGTGTGAGGAGGAGACTGGCACTGCTGCTGTCTGTACTGTACCTGTGTTGTGTATACATGTCATGGTGTAGTAGTGTGTGAGAGGAGGAGACCGGCACTGCTGCTGTCTGTACTCTACCTGTACTGTGTATACATGTCATGGTGTAGTAGTGTGTGAGGAGGAGACTGGCACTGCTGCTGTCTGTACTGTACCTGTGCTGTGTATACATGTCATGGTGTTGTAGTGTGTGTGAGGAGGAGACTGGCACTGCTGTAGTCTGTACTGTACCTGTACTGTGTATACATGTCATGGTGTAGTAGTGTGTGTGAGGAGGAGGAGACTGGCACTGCTGTAGTTTGTACTGTACCTGTGCTGTGTATACATGTCATGATGTAGTAGTGTGTGAGGAGGAGACTGGCACTGCTGTCTGTACTGTACCTGTACTGTGTATACATGTCATGGTGTAGTAGTGTGTGAGGAGGAGACTGGCACTGCTGCTGTCTGTACTGTATCTGTGCTGTGTATACATGTCATGGTGTAGCGGTGTGTGTGTGAGGAGGAGACTGGCACTGCTGCTGTCTGTACTGTACCTGTGCTGTGTATTCATGTCATAGTGTAGTAGTGTGTGAGGAGGAGACTGGCACTGCTGTCTGTACTGTACCTGTACTGTGTATACATGTCATGGTGTAGTAGTGTGTGTGTGAGGAGGAGACTGGCACTGCTGCTGTCTGTACTGTACCTGTACTGTGTATACATGTCATGGTGTAGTAGTGTGTGAGGAGGAGACTGGCACTGTTGCTGTCTGTACTGTACCTGTGCTGTGTATACATGTCATGGTGTAGTAGTGTGTGTGAGGAGGAGACTGGCACTGCTGCTGTCTGTACTGTACCTGTGCTGTGTATACATGTCATGGTGTAGTAGTGTGTGTGAGGAGACTGGCACTGCTGTCTGTACTGTACCTGTGCTGTGTATACATGTCATGGTGTAGTAGTGTGTGAGGAGGAGGCTGGCACTGCTGCTGTCTGTACTGTACCTGTGCTGTGTATACATGTCATGGTGTAGTAGTGTGTGAGGAGGAGGCTGGCACAGCTGTCTGTACTGTACCTGTGCTGTGTATACATGTCATGGTGTAGCGGTGTGTGTGTGAGGAGGAGACTGGCACTGCTGCTGTCTGTACTGTACCTGTGTTGTGTATACATGTCATGGTGTAGAAGTGTGTGTGAGGAGGAGACTGGCACTGCTGTCTGTACTGTACCTGTGCTGTGTATACATGTCATGGTGTAGTAGTGTGAGTGTGAGGAGGAGACTGGTACTGCTGCTGTCTGTACTGTACCTGTGCTGTGTATACATGTCATGGTGTAGTAGTGTGTGTGAGGAGGAGACTGGCACTGCTGCTATCTGTACTGTATCTGTGCTGTGTATACATGTCATGGTGTAGTAGTGTGTGTGAGGAGGAGACTGGCACTGCTGCTGTCTGTACTGTATCTGTGCTGTGTATACATGTCATGGTGTAGTAGTGTGTGTGTGAGGAGGAGACTGGCACTGCTGCTGTCTGTACTGTACCTGTGCTGTGTATACATGTCATGGTGTAGTAGTGTGTGTGAGGAGGAGACTGGCACTGCTGTCTGTACTGTACCTGTGCTGTGTATACATGTCATGGTGTAGTAGTGTGTGAGGAGGAGACTGGCACTGCTGTAGTCTGTACTGTACCTGTGCTGTGTATACATGTCATGGTGTAGTAGTGTGTGTGTGTGTGAGGAGGAGACTGGCACTCTGCTGTCTGTACTGTACCTGTGCTGTGTATACAGGTCATGGTGTAGTAGTGTGTGTGAGGAGGAGGCTGGCACTGCTGCTGTCTGTACTGTACCTGTGCTGTGTATACATGTCATGGTGTAGTAGTGTGTGAGGAGGAGACTGGCACTGCTGCTGTCTGTACTGTACCTGTGCTGTGTATACATGTCATGGTGTAATAGTGTGTGTGAGGAGGAGACTGGCACTGCTGCTGTCTGTACTGTACCTGTGCTGTGTATACATGTCATGGTGTAGTAGTGTGTGTGAGGAGGAGGCTGGCACTGCTGCTGTCTGTACTGTACCTGTGCTGTGTATACATGTCATGGTGTAGTAGTGTGTGTGTGAGGAGGAGACTGGTACTGCTGCTGTCTGTACTGTACCTGTGCTGTGTATACATGTCATGGTGTAGTAGTGTGTGAGGAGACTAGCACTGCTGTCTGTACTGTACCTGTGCTGTGTATACATGTCATGGTGTAGTAGTGTGTGAGGAGGAGACTGGCACTGCTGCTGTCTGTACTGTACCTGTGCTGTGTATACATATCATGGTGTAGTAGTGTGTGTATGAGGAGGAGACTGGCACTGCTGTCTGTACTGTACCTGTGCTGTGTGTACATATCATGGTGTAGTAGTGTGTGTGTGTGAGGAGGAGACTGGCACTGCTGCTGTCTGTACTGTACCTGTGCTGTGTATACATATCATGGTGTAGTAGTGTGTGTATGAGGAGGAGACTGGCACTGCTGTCTGTACTGTACCTGTGCTGTGTATACATGTCATGGTGTAGTAGTGTGTGTGAGGAGGAGACTGGCACTGCTGCTGTCTGTACTGTACCTGTGCTGTGTATACATGTCATGGTGTAGTAGTGTGTGTGGGAGGAGGTGAAGTTTGGAACCTAACAGTCTTTCCCTGAAATAGTATAAACATATGTAATAGGACAATGTCTCCACTTAATTTCAAAACATAAACCAATATTTAGTCTGGAATTTGTACACAGTGTCACCTTATCTCATTTGATCTCTGACAAGTGACCCATGAAAACATGAGTGTTGTCTGCAAAAGTTGGCTGAGCTCCTCTGGTATATATTAATGCCAGCCAACAGAGACAAGTTACTGTTGTCTCTGTCACATTACAGAATGGGGAACCTCATTGTGTGGCTGTCACTGTTCTGCGTCCTGTCTACTGCCCATGGGGGATCCCCTGACTGCATTGGAGAGCAGCCGGGGATTCCAACTGACTTCACTAAGGTGAGAGGAGGGGATAATGGATGAAGAGAGAACATGAGTGGAGGACAGTGTGGGACATGGGGAGAGAAAGGAGGAATGAGAGGAGGTTGTCCATTTACTGTGTAGTTTGGATGAAGGCAAACAAATTGAGCAATTATTGAGCAAATGAATTGTGCCATAAGCAGCAAATCAGATGCCTTTTATTTAACCCTTTGAGTCCTGTTAGATACCCCTCTATCACGCAGAGGGTTAAAGTGGGGAATTGAGGTCCCCCAGTTCTCAAAGACTACAATTCCAATTGTTATCCTTAACCTCCGTTTGCAATATATTTGATCCCATACACGATTGTTGCAGTAATGGCACCTCTCTGGGCCTAATGTTGGAAAAACAAAAAAAGTTTATCATTCCTGGGGCAGACCATCTGGACCAACGGAGGGAGAAGTCTAAATTCTCATTGACTGTAAACGCATAAATGTTAGAGATGTGTCCAATGTGTTGGAGACCTCTCTAGCATTCAAGGGGTTAAAACCTTCATCAATAATGTTAATCTATTATGTTGATATATTATTTTTTTTCTGCTACCGTATGGTGTATTTGGTTTGTTCAGAACTGCTCAACATTTCTTCTCAACATAGGTGCCTGTTGCAGAATTTTCTTATTAGAGGTATAGATACAATGTGTGAATGTCCACACTGAGTAACCATGAGTAATTATCTCTAATGACTTAAAGGTAGGCAGGCAATGTAATAAAGCCGTGGGGAATGCAAGCAGGGTACTGGGTTGTATAGCTAGGGGCATTAGTAGCAGAGAAAGGGAAGTAGTCATGCCACTCTACAGATCTCTGGTTAGACCTCACCTAGAGTATTGTGTACAGTACAGGAGACCCCATCTCCAGAAGGATATAGATACTCTACAGAGCATTCAGAGAAGGGCTACTGAAATGGTGACTGGTTTACTGGATAAGAAATATCAGGATAGACTAAAGGATCTGAACATGTAAAGCTTGGAGGAGAGAAGAGAGAGAGGATATGATAGACACATTCAAATACATGAAGGGATTCAACACAGTGCAGGATGGAAGTATATTTCAAAGGAGTAAAAATGTTAGGACAAGAGGCCATAGTCTAAAACTAGAGGGACACAGGTTTAGATGTAATGTAAGAAACTCTTAATTCACCGAGAGGGTAGTAGATAAGTGGAATAGCCTACCAGCAGAAGTGATAGAAGTTAATAAAGTGACAGAATTTAAGCATGCATGGGATAGGCATAAGGCAGTCCTTAACTTAAGAAAAGACCAAGGATCAAAAAAGTTTGAGGTTTGTACCGTAGGAAAATGGGCAGACTAGATGGGCCGAATGGTTCTTATCTGCCGTCAAATTCTATGTTTCTATGAGTTAATGATGTTAATGAGTTATATGGATATTCTAGGGTGATTCTGGGTTACTTTATGATAGTGGTATGATAAAAATGAAATTATATTTTCCATTATCCTATATGCAAACAGACTCTTCTCTATTAACAGCCTGAGCACAGGAATAACTACCGAGCATGTGATTGGACCCAGCATTCAAGGGGGCTCACTTGTTCCAGGACACAATATATTCTACTTGCATGTATGGGAAAATATTTTTCGCTAGAGGCTCATTTCTTCACACTGGGGGCCCATCAATGATTAATTACAGCACCGTGCATGAGATCACCTAAAAAGGCAAGACCCAGAGACATTTTAACAATAGGGAGTAGTGAACTGCCCCGTGTGTACTGGTGGAAGGAGTTCGCCACAGACACGGGGATCTCTGTCTCTCATGAAACATAGTTTAAAGTTAAATGCTCTGGAAGTGTCTATCTCAGACAATGGGGCACACAATTCAGACTACTACAATCAGATGGGACAATTCAGTATTCTGTTAGGTCAGAACACACAACATTCTATAAATGTTGGTATTAGCATAGGTATTAGTGCTTTTTTGCAATGTTTTGGAGACCTTTTTAGTATCCAGCAGGTCTTTCTATTTTATACATTGCCCAGGGCCCATTGGTGGTTTAAAGGGATAGTAATGTTTCATAATAAAAGCAGCTCTAATTAATCATCATAGTATTTGGACTTTGGAGAGTGTTATTTCAATTCTGTCAGAGTTGTAGTTCAAGAGTAATTCAATGACAAAGTATCCCCCTCCCACCCCTTTTACTGATGTAACACTGCTCAGCCAGATCAGAAGGGAGGTGCCCAGGTAGACTGCAGAGAGGGACAATCTTCAATTGATAAGGGAAAAACCTGAAAAACTTGTCAAGGGGGCAGGGCTTTCATTGTTCTCATAGGAAGAAGATTGTCCCCTGCTGTTATCTGTCTGGTCTATGGACTGGATTCCACATCTGAGAAGAGATGGCTTACACTAGGTAAAAGGGGCAGGAGGGGGAAACTTTGCTTGTGAATATCTCTCAAACCATAAAGGTTTGAGAGATAAGACTTATATCGTTCTTCATGTTTTTTTAATGCCTACAAAATAAAATAAACCTAAAACGAAGTATTACTATCCCTTTAAATGAGCAGTAAACAGTTTTTAATGACCAACAAAAATGTACTGTAGCGGTCCGTGATTTTCCTCTCTTATCTGTATCTTAAGTCAATGGTTTATCAGTATAAGATGGCATAATTCAGAGAGACAGAAGTTAAGGTCAACTTCTTCAGGTCTGTGTATCAATGAAAAGTTGGGCTAATAAATCAATACACATCTTTGTATAAGTCCTGCTAGTGTTTCCTCCTCTGTGGATCTGCATTGCTGTTCTTATGGTGTGCATCCATGCTAAACGAATCCTGTTCCTCTCCCTTGTCATCTGGGACTAGTAATCAGGCATTTTTTCCCTCCTTGTATGGGTGTTAACAGCCCACGCTATAACATTCTCTTTTTAATAATTTAAATGAATGGGATGGTGAGATTGCACCAGCTGTCGAATCTATTAAAGGGATAGTAATGTTTCATAATAAAAGCAGCTCTAATTAATCATCATAGTATTTGGACTTTGGAGAGTGTTATTTCAATTCTGTCAGAGTTGTAGTTCAAGAGTAATTCAATGATAAAGTATCCCCTTCCCGCCCCTTTTACTGATGTAACACTGCTCAGCCAGATCAAAAGGGAGGTGCCCAGGTAGACTGCAGAGAGGGACAATCTTCAGTTAAGATAAGGGAAAAACCTGAAAAACTTGTCAAAGGGGGCAGGGCTTTCATTGTTCTCATAGGAAGAAGATTGTCCCCTGCTGTTATCTGTCTGGTCTATGGACTGCATTCCACACCTGAGAAGAGATTGCTTACACTAGGTAAAAGGGGCGGGAGGGGAAACTTTGCCTGTGAATATCTCTCAAACCATAAAGGTTTGAGAGATAAGACTTTTATCATTCTTTATGTTTTTTTTAATGCCTACAAAATAAAATAAAGTTAAAATGAAGTATTACTATACCTTTAAGGTTGCAGGTTCTAGTCCCGGCAAGGTCAACTCAGCCTTTCACCCTTCTGAGGTAGAAAAAATGAGTTCAGGACATACTTGAAAATTAGAGATAATCTCAATGTATTCTTCCTAGTAAAATACTTTCTCAAAAAAAATGTTGAACCCCTTCAGCCTCCCTCCTTATATATTTTAATGATTAGTGAAGTAGTAGGCACCCTCCCTTCCCCCTGCCACTCACATGGCTCTCACTTAATTTGGGGCTTCCACTATCAGTAACATCCTCACCTTACTTTCCTCTCACCAGTGTTATAAAATACCACTTAAAAGAAATATAAACACTGTGGTTGTGCAAGCTCCTTGTGTCATATTAACATCATTATTGATATCAGAACAACACCTGCAATCTCCACACAGCCTGATGAAGGAACCCGGAATCCCAGTATACAGTGATATGTAACTTGGGTTTCAATGCCTGCGATCCAGAGTCTGCACTAAGCACTGCACTGGGATCTTAGTGCCAGATTGCCTCACACCAGAGCCATAGATACACACTAGTGAGTGCTGGGGTTCTAATTGTCCTCGATAGCCTGTGTGTAGATATTGGGTGTGCAGGGACGTGCACAGAATTTTGGGGGGCAGGGGCTCAAATGAAAAAAAGGGCACTTCTCATAAGTATTTATTCAAAATATATATTTAAAAAAAAAGAAAATAATTTACATCTCAGGAGCCTGTAGGCACAGAAATCTGAAGCCCCCCTCTCCCATTGGCCATCTCCACTGGACATCTCCACAATGCTCCCAATCTCCACATTGCCCTCCATCATCTCCATATTGCTCTTACATTGTCCCCTGTTAGCTCCAAATTGCCCCATCAGCTCCACGTTGACTCCATCATTTCCATATTGCCCCCATCATTTCCATATTGCCCCCATCAGCTCCATATTGATCCATCAGCTCCATATTGCCCCGTCAGCTCCAACTTACCCTCACATTGCCCCCTTCATCTCCATATTACCCCCTATCAGCTCCATATTGCCATCAGCTCCAACTTACCCTCACATACATTGCCCCATCACCTCTACATTGCCATCATCTCTATCTTGCCCTCCATCAGATCCATATTGCCCCATCATTTCCACATTGCCCCCCAGTGTCCGCTTCCTACCCCTTCCCTGGTGGTCCAGTGGCAGGAGAGGTCTGTATGTGCCTCCTTTGGCACAGACCTGTTGTTGCTGGAGCTCCCGTGCGGTCTTCTCTTCATGCAGAGCGCTGGGAGATGATGTCATCTCCCAGCGCTCTGTAATACTAAAGAGCTGACAAGGGAGCGCAGCATCTACAGGTCTGTCCTGAAGGAGGCACAGACCTGATTTGGCGGTGGGGGGGTTAGTGCGAGCGGCGAGGCAACTTTTTTTTTTTTTTTTGTTCAAAGGACACGAGGGCACTTTGGACAAAAAGGGCAGGTGCTCAAGCCCTCCTTGGTGTCTATGTGTTCATGTGCCTGTGGGTGTGACCCAGTTGTCACTGATGAAAAGATCTGTGATTTGGCTTGTATCTGTTACATATCTGGGTTAATTCTGTAAAAAGCAAGCTCTGTGATTCAGCTTGTGTCTGTACTGTAACATTGCAGGCCAATGCTGTAGAACACAAGCTCTGTGATTCATGTATATTCTGATCTAAAACAGCTGGTAGACCTAAACTTCGAATGACTTTATCGAGGCATACAGGATGATCTGCACCGGTGGCATAGGTTATTCATCTCCTGGTTTGGTAAGATCAATTTAATAAAAATGATAGCCCTTCCTAAAATAGTTTACATCTTAAAGACTATTCCTCTACACGTTTCCCCTTCATATATCACCAAACTGCAGTCCCTCCTTAAAGGGATAGTAATGTTTCACAAAAACAGCAGCTCCAATTAATCTTCATAGTATTTGGGCCATGGAAAGTGTTATTTCAATCCTGTCAGAGTTGTAGTACAAGAGTAATTGAATGGTAAAGTTTCCCCCTCCCGCCCCTTTCACCTAGTGTAAGTCACCTCCCCTCAGATGTGGAATCTGGTCCTGGGACCGGACAGATCACAGCATGGGACAATCTTCTTACTGTGAGAACAATGAAAACACTGCCCCCCTTCACAGGTTTTTCCCTTATGATAATTGAACATTGTCCTTCTCTTCAAGCCATCTGGACACCACCTTGCTGCTCTGATGTGAGCAGCGTTACCTCAGTAAAAGGTGCGAGAGGGGGATACTTTATCATTGAATTACTCTTGAACTACAACTCTGACAGAATTAAAATAACACTCTCCATGGTCCAAATACTATGAAGATTAATTGGAAATGCTTTTATTGTGAAACATTACTATCCCTTTAACTCATTTATTTGGTCATTTAAAAAAACCCAGACTGGCAGCCTCCCGTATGTACTTACACCGTGCTTGGCCTCTCCATTCTAAAGAAATGTAACCTCTCTGCAGCGGTCTCTACTTTGCTGGACTGTCACATTGAGATGGAAAAAGAATGGGTCACAGCTTCATATCTATATTTTCCATAATGTGCACCAGACAATGTCCTCTGCTCTGGGCCCAAAGGGAGATCTTCCGCTATGCTTTCCCATCCTGTCTTGTCTCACTTTTAATGCAATCTCATCTTGTGCTCCCTTCCCATCTCCCTTGCTTTCTATTTATAAACACACGAATTTCACCCATGGTAAGTAAGGAGGTCCCTTTTCTGTATGGAAACACAATGGTATTCATACACTACAATCCTTGATTCCAGATACTGGCGTTTCACCTTTTAATGTTCTGGTTCAAAACTACTCCTTGCCCTCCTCTCACTTCTGGCAATATAGGCATGTGCACCACTTATTACTAGACATTGTAACAAAGGTTTTTTCCCCACAAGATCTGACTAGGTTTGAGTCTGCACTCAGTAATAGTTCGCTCTTTACAAGAACTTTATCCAAACTCTATAAATTGTTGAATGGCCCCTCCTCAGACAAACAAAAACTCTTTTTATTACACAATCAGAAGATGATCTGCCTCTCCACAAAGGTTTTCTATCCTTAAACACATGCTGTCGAGCACCCCAAATATTCTTATGTAAGAATCTAATTACAAACTTTGCACCAGATGGTACTACACTCCATCTAACCTGCAAAAATGGACCCAAATACATCTCCCCACTGCTGGCAATGTTAAACAGAGGTGGGTTCGCACTTCCACATTTGGTGCACTTGCCCCCTTACTCAGCCTTATTAGTCAGAGATGGTGACCCATATTAACTCACTCCTAGACACTAATTTAAAGCAGGACCCCCTATTATTTATTTTCTTCACTTTCCCTGATTCTTCTTCCATCACGAAACATCACAAGTGTCTTCTTTCTTACCTAATCAACACTGCCAACATTCCTACCCACTGGAAGTACCCTACTCCCCCTTCACTCTCCTCATGGCAAGACAGGGTCAACAAGATATGGAAATTAGAAAAAGTTCATGCCCTAGCTACGGGCTCTCTAGATGCCTCACTTAGACCCCTGTACCCATTATTGGGTTAATTTGCCCGGATCTAAAACCCCTACCCACTGATTTGAAAGGGGTGGGACCCCTGGCATTGATAGTCTTTTCCCCCCTACCTGCACACTCCTGCACTCATAGGCATGTCGCCTGGGACTGGTCACACCTTCTGCTGCCTACTTGTTGGTTTGGTACCTTCCCGGAGCACACTGTTTTCTAGCCCAATTTTCTCTCTTCACCTTCGACAACCACCCCATCAGACATCCCTTCAGGAAAGCGAATCAATACTAGCTACTGTGAACCAGAATAAACCTATTTAATTAGGAATGGGAAAGCATCACTCTAGTATGGACTTTCTTAAATAGGGTTGTCCACCTAGTATGTATGGATCTTCTATATGCTGTCTCTGTTATTTGGACCATTGTATTTTGATTATATCATGCATAATCATTATCTGTCACTGAATTTGACTTTTTCATTTGTGTTGTGACATCCATATGAGCATTGCTCAATAACTTTCTTTCAAAAAAATGAAGAAAAAAATATATATATTTATAACAAAATCTTGTGTTATAGTCCCCGGAAGCATTGTCTCACTTTTATACATACAATACATATTTACAATTCCTTGGGACCGGGGAACACTGAATGAGCTGGCTGGTGCAGATGGTTGGTGGAGAATGAGCTTAACCACTTAAGGACCGGCCCCGCACGCACATGGCCGTCACTTAAGAACCACAGAGCATTTTTTTTTTTTTGGCATTCGCTTCCGGACTCCCCAAATGGAGTGCAGCCATGCGGGAAGCCTGGAATTCCATGATGGTCCTGGCATGTAATGAGTCCTTAATGGAAATCCACCCATGACGTGCCAGGACGATCAAGGGTCCTTAAGGGGTTAATATCTATTCAGGTCCTCCATCGTCCCATCTGATTTATAGGAAAGATGGCTATTGGGAAGTAGGTCTGCCCAGGACAGCATCGGCTCCCTTGGAGTCAGGAACTGTCCTTACTGACGGTGCTGATCTGAGCAGAGCTGCCTATTATAATAGGTGGTGAACTGACGTTTGACGCAGAAAGAAGAGGCTTACTCGCAGACATCAGGGCCATCTTTACAGTCTTGATTGTGCATGCTTGCACCCCTTCATGAAGACATCAGATTGTGTGCATGCACAGACCCTCATATGCGCCTGTGCTTTCATGCATGAGAAACAGAAGTGTGGACACACTGGCAAGAACCTAGCATGTTGCCTAGTCCCATGTAAGACCTGACACATATTGTAATAAAGCTCTATAGAATACAAGCTCTGTCATTCAGTCTTTATCAATACTGTAATACTGGATGACTTACGTAGAAGCAAGCTCTCAGATTCAGTCTGTATCTTTACTGTAATACTCGGCCAGTTCTGTAGAAGCGAGCTCTGTGATTCAGTCTGTATTTGTATTGTAACACGGTGGGTGAGTTCTATAGAATGCAAGCTCTGTGATTCAGTCTGTATCTGTACTGTAATACTGGATCAGTTCTGTAGATGCGAGCTCTGTGATTCAGGCTGTATCTTTACTGTAATACTGGATCAGTTCTGTAGATGCAAGCTCTGTGATTCAGTCTGTATCTTTACTGTAATACTGGATCAGTTCTGTAGAAGCGAGCTCTGTGATTCAGTCTGTATCTTTACTGTAATACTGGATCAGTTCTGTAGATGCGAGCTCTGTGATTCAGGCTGTATCTTTACTGTAATACTGGATCAGTTCTGTAGATGCAAGCTCTGTGATTCAGTCTGTATCTTTACTGTAATACTGGATCAGTTCTGTAGAAGCGAGCTCTGTGATTCAGTCTGTATCTTTACTGTAATACTGGATCAGTTCTGTAGATGTGAGCTCTGTGATTCAGTCTGTATTTGTATTGTAACACTATGGGTGAGTTCTATGGAATGCAAGCTCTGTGATTCAGTTTGTATCCATTCTGTAACATTGGATCAGTTCTGCAGAATGCAGTCTCTGCAATTCAGCCTTTATCTATTCTATAGAATGAAAGCTCTGGAATTCAGTCCTGTATCTTTACAGTAACACTGTGGATTAGTTCTATAGAATGCAAGCTGTTTGATTCAGACTGCACATGCACTATAATACTGGGTCAGCGCTATAGAATACAAGATTTGTGATTCAGTCTGTATCTGTAACGTAGTACTGGGTCAGCTCTGTGGACTGCACACTATGTGATTCAGTCTGTATCAGTACTGGAGTATTGAAGGTATGTTCTATAGAATATAGGCTCTGTGATTCTGGTTGTATCTGTACAACAATACTGTGTCAGTTCTATATAATGCAACCTCTTTGATTCAGTCTGTATCTGTACTGTAATACTGGATCAGTTCTGTAGAAGCGAGCTCTGTGATTCAGGCTGTATATGTACTGTAATACTGGATCAGTTCTGTAGATGCAAGCTCTGTGATTCAGTCTGTATTTGTATTGTAACACTATGGGTGAGTTCTATGGAATGCAAGCTCTGTGATTCAGGCTGTATCTTTACTGTAATACTGGATCAGTTCTGTAGAAGCGAGCTCTGTGATTCAGGCTGTATCTGTACTGTAATACTGGATCAGTTCTGTAGATGCGAGCTCTGTGATTCAGTCTGTATCTTTACTGTAATACTGGATCAGTTCTGTAGATGCAAGCTCTGTGATTCAGTCTGTATTTGTATTGTAACACTATGGGTGAGTTCTATGGAATGCAAGCTCTGTGATTCAGGCTGTATCTTTACTGTAATACTGGATCAGTTCTGTAGAAGCGAGCTCTGTGATTCAGGCTGTATCTGTACTGTAATACTGGATCAGTTCTGTAGATGCGAGCTCTCTGATTCAGGCTGTATCTTTACTGTAATACTGGATCAGTTCTGTAGAAGCGAGCTCTGTGATTCAGGCTGTATCTTTACTGTAATACTGGATCAGTTCTGTAGATGTGAGCTCTGTGATTCAGTCTGTATTAGTATTGTAACACTATGGGTGAGTTCTATGGAATGCAAGCTCTGTGATTCAGTTTGTATCCATTCTGTAACATTGGATCAGTTCTGCAGAATGCAGTCTCTGCAATTCAGCCTTTATCTATTCTATAGAATGAAAGCTCTGGAATTCAGTCCTGTATCTTTACAGTAACACTGTGGATTAGTTCTATAGAATGCACGCTCTTTGATTCAGACTGCACATGCACTATAATACTGGGTCAGCGCTATAGAATACAAGATTTGTGATTCAGTCTGTATCTGTAACGTAGTACTGGGTCAGCTCTGTGGACTGCACACTATGTGATTCAGTCTGTATCAGTACTGGAGTATTGAAGGTATGTTCTATAGAATATAGGCTCTGTGATTCTGGTTGTATCTGTGCAATAATACTGTGTCAGTTCTATATAATGCAACCTCTTTGATTCAGTCTGTATCTGCACTGTAATACTGGATCAGTTCTGTAGATGCAAGCTCTGTGATTCAGTCTGTATTTGTATTGTAACACTATGGGTGAGTTCTATGGAATGCAAGCTCTGTGATTCAGGCTGTATCTTTACTGTAATACTGGATCAGTTCTGTAGAAGCGAGCTCTGTGATTCAGGCTGTATATGTACTGTAATACTGGATCAGTTCTGTAGATGCGAGCTCTCTGATTCAGGCTGTATCTTTACTGTAATACTGGATCAGTTCTGTAGAAGCGAGCTCTGTGATTCAGTCTGTATCTTTACTGTAATACTGGATCAGTTCTGTAGATGTGAGCTCTGTGATTCAGTCTGTATTTGTATTGTAACACTATGGGTGAGTTCTATGTAATGCAAGCTCTGTGATTCAATTTGTATCCATTCTGTAACATTGGATCAGTTCTGCAGAATGCAATTTCTGCAATTCAGCCTTAATCTATTCTATAGAATGAAAGCTCTGTATCTTTACTGTAACACTGTGGATGAGTTCTATAGAATGCAAGCTCTTTGATTCAGACTGCACATGCACTATAATACTGGGTCAGTGCTAGAGAATACAAGATTTGTGATTCAGTCTGTATCTGTAATGTAATACTGGGTCAGCTCTGTGGACTGCACACTATGTGATTCAGTCTGTATCAGTACTGGAGTATGTTCTATAGAATATAAGCTCTGTGATTCTGGTTGTATCTGTACAATAATACTGTGTCAGTTCTATAGAATGCAACCTCTTTGATTCAGTCTGTATCTGTGCTGTAATACTGTTGGTGAATTGCAGTATTTAGAATGCAAGCTCTGTGATTCAGTCTGTGTGTATACACAGTAATGTGCAAAAGTCTTAGGCAAGTTTGAAAAAAAATGCGGTATAGTAAGAATGCTTTAAAAAATAGACATTTAATAGTTTATTTTTATAAATTAACAAAATGCATAGTGAATGAACAGAAGAAAAATCTAAATCAAATCAATATTTGGTGTGACCACTCTTTGCCTTCAAAACAGCATCAGTTCTTCTAGGTGCACTTGTACACAGTTTGTTAACCCCTTAATGACCCTTGACGGTCATAGTACATCATTGGTAGATCTGAGTTAACAACCCATGACGCACTATGACCGTCATGGAATTCTGGGCTCCCCCCGAGGCTGCACGCCATTCGGGGAGTCCAGAATCCAAATAATAAAAAAATGCTCCGTGGTCCTTTAGTGACCGCCACGTGCCTGCGTGGCCGGTCGTTAAGGGGTTAAGGAACTCAGAAGGTAGGTTGTTCCAAACATCTTGGAGAACCAATCACAGTTCTGTGGATTTACACAGCCTCAGTTGCTTCTCTCTCTTCATGTAATCCTAGACAGATTTGTGAGCTGTGGTTAAGAAAAATCTTTAAGCGTTTGGCTAAAGCATGGCTTTTGGCCACCAACGTTTGTTGGTCCATGAACCAGTCCAGTTATAGAATAGCTGTGGTACACAAGTGGGTTTCTCACTCTGTGTTTATTTGTCCCTTACCGGTTATTTTACTGGAGAGAATCGAATCCATCCCTGTGTGCTCAAATCTGTTTACTTTATACTAATAGTGCCGGATTTCCCAATAGCCAACGTAGGCAACTTCCTAGAGTTCCAAGTTTTGAGGGGCGGGGCCTCACATCCTGAATTGTGGGTGTGACCAGAACAACCTCAATGTCCCAGCGCTATTTTTATATCCCTTTACTGTCTATTATTTAAATACTAAAGTAACTAAAGGGTTCAAATGTTTTTTAAAGGCAATGAGTATTTTCTGTGCAAGGAAACAGTGGATGGGACCGGTGATGGGGTCATGTGATGAGTGGTGGTGAAGTCATGAGAAGAGCTAAAGGCCTGTAGAGTGATTTGCCTAGGGGAGCCAGTATACTAATATTTTACAACACCTAACATACCTAACATAGTAGATGAGGCTGAAAAAAGACATGCGTCCATCAAGTCCAGCCCTATGGTAGCTTTCTCCCTTCACAAGTGTGCTTGGTAGCTTGATAAAGTATTTTATTTTCCTGTACATCTTCAAATATTCTGCAGATATTTTTGTGTGTCCTTCATCAGTAAGATCCAAGGAGTCTTGTGAAGTGTGGGGAAAGAGATGGAGGAGATGGAGTAAGTGAAAAGGCAGGTGAGGGAGATGGGAAAGAAACAGAATCTGGGAAAGGAGAGGTGAGCAATGGAAAACGTATAGGATAAATGAAAGAAGACGTGAGAGGGAGAGAGATGGAGTAGGAAAAAATGAGAGGTGATGGAGGAGAAGGGACAATTCATGGGAGTAAAAGGAGGTGATGGAGGAGGAGGGAGAGACTAGGAGCAAGACAATGGAGTAAAGAGACGCGTAGATCAAGAAAAATGAGAGATGATAGAGATGGATGTGAGGCAAGGAGAAAAATAAATGAAAAGTGATGGAAGGAATGGGAAATAAAAGTAAAAGCAATGAGGGGCAATAGAGGTGGGGGAGACAAAGACCAAGGAAATGAAAGTTAATGGAGTTGGGAGAGACAAGGAGTAATAGAAAGGAGAGGTGATGGAGGTGAGATGACAAGTGCCAAGGAAATGAGAGGTGATAGAGAGGGGAGATACATGGACCAATGAAATGAGAGGTGATGGAGGTAGGAGAGGCAAGAACCAAGGAAAGGAGAGGTGATAGGGATGGGAGAGACAAGGACCAAGGCAAGGAGAGGTGATGGAGGTGGGAGAGACAAGAACCAAGGAAAGGAGAGGTGATGGAGGTGGGGAGACAAAGACCAAGGAAAGGGGAGGTGATGGAGGTGGGAGAGACAAGAACCAAGGAAAGGAGAGGGGATTGATGGGGGGAGACAAGGACCAAGGAAAGGGGAGGTGATGGAGGCAGGAGCGACAAGGACCAAGAAAATAAGTGATGATGGAGATGGGAGAGACAAGGACCAGTGAAAGGAGAGGTGATGGAGACAGGAGCGACAAGGACCAAGGAAAGGAGAGGTGATGGCGGTAGGAGAGACAAGGACTAAAGAAAGGGGAGGTGATGGAGGTGGGGGAGACAAGGGTCAAGGAAGGGGAAGATGATGGAGGTAGGAAAGAGAGAAGGAGCTATAAAAAGAAGAGGCAATTAATGTGGGGGAGACAAAGACCAAGGAAAGGAGAGGAGATGGTGACAAGAAGTAAGAGAAAGGAGAGGTGATGTGGAAGCAGGTGCAACAAGGACCAATGAATTAAGTGGTGATGGAGGTGGGAGAGACAAGGAGTAAGAGTAAGGAGAGGTGATGGAGGTGGGAGAGACAAGGAGTAAGAGTAAGGAGAGGAAACAGAAATAGTAAAGTGCACATAAAGTGTAGTAAGAAAGAACGGATAGCAGCGGTAGCGCTAGGGAGATGAGGGCTGCATTAATGGAGCGTTTCTGGTGCAAACGAGCTGCAGTATAAAGGGCCTCTAGCAATGCATTGGAGACCTCCCTAGCCTTGAAGGAGTTCACAGCCCAATGTAAATCAAATGAAATGCTAGGAGTTTTATTTTTCCCTTATTGGGTTGCTCCAAAAATGTTCCTCTTAAGCTTCCTGAATATGACCCTATGGATAAGAGAAATACTAAATGAACAGAAGAAGAAGAAGAAGATTTTATTGATAATCTCTGTTTTTTTCTCTAATGTTGATTTCCAGATAAGTGGTCTATGGAACCTAGCTGCATTTTCCACATCCTACACTAATGAAGAAGATATTGACACACTAATCTATACACATGCAAAAGTGTCAATCAACGAAGAAGAAGGAAATATGACGGTTTATTTTTATCCGTGAGTAACCTCTTTACATACATAGTATCCCACATAGCCACAAGTATATACTGTACCTAATTTAGCACACACAGGGACCACTGGATATTATCCTTACAAAGTAATAAAACTCTTGTAATAGAGTAACCACAGAATGTCACCGTCACATCCTCCTAACTATAGTAATACAATTCTTGTAATAGGCACAGTGACCACAGGATGTCACTGTCATATCCTCCTAACTATAGTAATACAATTCTTGTAATACACACAGTGACCACAGGATGCCACCATTGCAATCCACTGCCCATAGTCATAAAACTCTTGGAATACAAACAGTAGCCACAGATGTCACCATCACAGCCCTTTAACCAGAGTAATACAATTTTTGTAATACACACAGTGATGACAGGATGTCTCCAGCCCAGCCACGTACCCATAATAATAAAACTCTTGTAATACGTTTAATAACTACAGGATGTCACCTATCTCTTCCCCCTACCCATAGTAATAAAACTATTTCCCTACAGTCAAAGGGATAGGGGTAGAAGTGGGGTTTGGACAACCCCATTATACAGATTACAACTGCCTCCACACAATGGGCAGTGGTGGGGGTTCATGGGGACGTATAGACCCCAAGTAAATATTTTTTATATATCCTCAACACACAGCTCAAATGGGAGGTAGAAGAGGGAGTTAAGTTGTCTCCTTCCTCAGGTAATTTACAGGAATAGACCCCTAGCATCTAGAGAGCCTGTTGGTGGTTTTTTGGTTTGTTTTAATTGAACAATATAGAGAGATATATGGCACGATACAAGAAACATGTTCAGTCTTTATTTCCTGTGTGAAAACCACTAGGGAATAGGCTTGCGCATGATTTTGTTGAATTGCGCATGAAAAAATCAAGATTAGCGAACAGCTGCGCATATTTATTTTTTGTGGGCGTGGCCAGGATTAACGAATCCGTGTGAGTGGAATAGCGAATGCGCTTAATACATGAAGTGCTAATCAGAATTAATTGATACGTCTCTGTACTGTTGTCCTAAAAAGGAATTTTTTATGCGCAATTCAAGAAGCGTTCGGTATTCAGCTTCCTGGATTAGAACATGCGCAAAATCTATCGGCGCACAAAAATGCCTTTATCAGATGCAAACGTGTCTTGCATCGTGCCAGTAGTTCGTTGAAAAACAGTTTATTTTGAGGTCAATATTGTGGTGCTCAGTGGAACCTTTCTCAAGATCTTGAAAAAGGTGCCAATGAGCACAAAAACTTTGACCTCAAAATAAACTAAGTTTACAGCCACTGTTAACTCTTTGGAGTCCAGTGAGTGCTGTTTTTCGACTAGCTTTATGAATTATCCTGTTACTGCACGCTGGCATTTGCTTTTTGTTTCACTTTCAAGCGCGCTGCCACTTTTTTCATTTGACCAGAGGAGTGTGATGTAATTCTTTCTATTGCACTCACTGTGGTACCCGAAGGTGAATGATGTCACATGACTTATACTTCCACAAGTGAGCATCACAACGGGAAGATGCCCAAGGCATGCAAAGGTCAAGGGAAAGTTTTTATTTGCGCAAGCATTGAATAATGTATTATGTAGGTGAAGTTTACATTTCCTCAGTGGTATTTTGATAGGAACTGACAAAATAGAAATCCAGTTTGACAGAAGTGAAGAATTTGGAACGAGATGTCTGTCAAATTGCACTGAATGGAATAGGGGATTTAAAGGGATAGTATTGTTTCATAATAAAAGCAGCTCTAATTAATCATCATAGTATTTGGGCCTTGGAGAGTGTTATTTCAGTTCTGTCAGAGTTGTAGTTCAAGAGTAATTCAATGATAACTATCCCCCTCCCGCCCCTTTTACTGATGTAACACTGTTCAGCCAGATCAGAAGGGAGGTGCCCAGGTAGACTGCAGAGAGGGACAATCTTCAGTTAAGATAAGGGAAAAAGCTGAAAAACTTGTCAAGGGGGGCAGGGCTTTCATTGTTCTCATAGGAAGAAGAATGTCCCCTTCTGTTATCTGTACTGTCATACAACCAGACTCACATCTGAGAAGAGATGTCTTACACTAGGTAAAAGGGGTGGGAGGTGGATACTTTATCATTCAATTACTCTTGAACTACAACTCTGACAACTCTCTATGGCTCAAATACTATGAAGATTAATTGGAGCTGCTTTTTTTGTGAAACATTACTATCCCTCTAAGGATGTTTATTGTCTCCAGTGGAATCAAGCCCTTGTATTATACCCATAAGAATATAACATAATACGTAAAACATTGTGCAACCATACCGCTGTAATACATTGTGACCAATCACTGTCCTGTATCATTAGGAATAGAACTTGTGTAACGCACTCAGTATTCACACTATAATATGATCTACCAATTGTAGAATAACAGAACTGCACGAGGAGAACTACGTTTATAAGAGAACCCCGGATTATCTGGTGGGAGCCCCAGTCTATAAATTAGTGACCCCAGATGGTAAGATATATCAATATTATCACCGATCTTTAGCAACATTTTGACGATATCACTATAGAATACAATGTTGTGGGTGGATTGACTCTGTATACACACTGATAGTGAGTGCAGGTGCATACTAGTTTTACTTTTTCCAACCTCATCCGATGATTGAGGATTTCTCCATGTAAGCTGGAGCGATCTTATGAATCCATAAGTTGGAGCTGTTCCCAGCATTGAAGGGGTTACAAAGTATTTACCCCCCCCCCACCCCTTTTTTATTTTTTTCCACATAACACTATCAGTGATTCTCTGATCTATACATTGTAACGTTTTCTTTCCAGGGCGTGTTTTCTTGTCCACATTCATTCAACCTCATGAAGATAGTCTAATTCTATACGAACGAGAGGAGAATGTTTTGATACTTGCACTGCTATTCAGTAAGTCTTTTAAACCAAATGCCACTGTATTATAGGACCAGGAATATTGCTCCCAGGGCCAGATTTTCCAGCACAAAGTAGGCAGATTCCTAGAGCTCCAAATTTTGTGGGGCGACTCAGCTGTGTTGGCCACACCCACATTCTGAATTGTAGGTGTGACCAAAGTAATCTCAATGTCCCTGCAGCACTTTTTCCACCCCTCTACATGGTATTATTTAATTCCTTGGATGCTATAGAAATCTCCAACACATCACAAAGCAATGTGATGGGCAGGAGGAGGGCAACTACAATCAACTACAATTTACTATCGTTCCAGCCCACTGTCCCAGCCCACCCACCTTTTATTAATTTTATAATTGCCATTAACCCCTTAACGACCGCATGCCGTGCTATGACCGTCATGCATTTTTGCGTTAAGGACCGGTGACGGTCATAGTGCATCACATACATTTTACTTACAGCGCTCCCGGAGGAGCGGTCTCTCTCAGTCCCCAGTGCAGCGTGCCTTTACGCGTCATAGGTCACGTGTGCTGGCATGTTGGACGCCAAGGGGTTAAAGGTATAGTAATACTTAAAATGTAAAAAAAATATGTTGTAGGGTTTATCCCCCTGAGTAAAACAAGGGTACTCCCACTGCTGAAAGGTATTTCATTCAAAAGTTATTACAGCTAAAAGTTTAATTTTTTTAGGTGCGATATCACAGTGGCCTGAAATTGTACAATGGCGCTGTTGCTACACCATCCTAGGACAGTCCTGGTCCCAGGATATGCCACACATTGCGAAATACCCCTCCATCACTGAAAGGGTTAGTGTTGTGAAGTAAGGCAATCAATACCATGAAGCTTACAACTGATACCATATAACTTACTAGAGGAATGGGTTATGCTACTAGTGTAGCTCCACTTGGATTGTAGCTCCATTAGTGTAGCTAAATTTGCAGCAATAAGCGGGAGTGGCCCACCAGCCCAGATATATGACTGGCCCAGGGGGCAATTTCCTCTCCTGTCCCCCAGGCCAGCCCTCCTCTGGTGATGGGTATCTCTGTAGCAGCCAAGGGGTTAAAGCTTTTATACCCTTCCTTGTTATAAGCAATGATATTTCCTGTGCCAGGTAACAGTGGATCGGAATGGGGGTGGGGTCAAGTAAGCAGCGGGGTGTGTGGCCATAGGAGGAGATAACACCTGGCAGGTAAATCCAGCCCTTATTGATTCTGTAATAGATATGAGACCATCGGGGGTCACTGTGCTATATCCATAGGTATAGAAACACTGGCCTGTATGTACAAAAGTGGACCAATGAAATTCTGGGGCAAACCAACTTCACCATAGGGGACAAATTACACTGATTTAAATGCAGTTTTTCAACTCCTTGAATACTAGAGACCTAGCTCATGTGAATGAGCCTCTGATCACATGGTTTCCTTGTTAGAGCACAGGTGAGTTAATCAATGTGAATGAGCCTCTGATCACATGATTTCCTTGTTAGAGCACAAGTGAGTTAATCAATGTGAATGAGCCTCTGATCACATGATTTCCTTGTTAGAGCACAGGTGAGTTAATCAATGTGAATGAGCCTCTGATCACATGATTTCCTTGTTAGAGCACAGGTGAGTTAATCAATGTGAATGAGCCTCTGATCACATGATTTCCTTGTTAGAGCACAGGTGAGTTAATCAATGTGAATGAGCCTCTGATCACCACACCTGTGCTCTAGCAGAGAAATCCCTAAGTCCTGGCCTGTTAGTGGGTCCTGAGGACAGGAGTTGAGAACTACTGGCCTAACCTAATACTTTTGTACTGTAAGCCATTCACCATTTTAGTAGCCCCCCCCCCCCCAGTGGAACCTGAATGACTACCCCTGGTTTACGCAATTAATATCACACAGCACAGTCGGGGTGTTCATCTCCAGTGGTTTTCAGCTCCAATACTTGGGGCAAACCAACAGATCGGGTTTTAAGGAGATCCATAATTAATAAATTATAATGACTGAGCCATTGGTTACCCTGAAAACCTACACTGATGGTGTGCCCCGAGGACTAATGTTGGCACACAGACACAGCTCTAGTGGTGGATTGGATTTGTTTTACCAGCAATGACAGACTGTGCTGTAGAGTTTTCATAGCAAAAAGGATGATGGCAACATTAGTAGGTAGAATGCAAAAATGTATGTATGTGTGTGTATATATATGTATGTGTGTGTGTATGGCCCATAATATCTCCTAAAGAGGGACCCTTGGAAGGTACGGACCCCTAATATCTCCTAAAGAGGGATGCTTGGAAAGTATGGACTCCTAATATCTCCTAAAGAGAGAGACATGGGAAGTACGGATCCCGAATATTTCCTAAAGATAGACATTTGGAAGGTACCGATCCATAATATCTCCTAAAGAGGGACAATTGGGAGGTGCATACCCCTAATATCTCCTAAAGATGCACACTTGGAAGGTACCGATCCCTAATATTTCCTAAAGAGGGACACTTGGGAGGTACGGACCTCTAATATCTCCTAAAGAGGGACAATTGGGAAGTATGGACCCCTAATATCTCCAAAAGTGGGACACTTGGGAGGTACGAACCTCTAATATCTCCTAAAGAGGGATACTTGGGATGTACGGGCCCCTAATAGCTCTTAAAGAGGGACACTTGGGAGGCATGGACCCCTAATATCTCTGAAAGAGGGACACTTGGGAGGTATATACACCTATTGTCTCCCAAAGAGGGACACTGGGGAGGTATGGAGCCCTATTCTCTCGTAAAGTGGGACATTGGGAGCTATGGACCCCTAATATCTGCTAAAGAGGGACAATTGGGACAAACCCCTAATATCTCCTAAAGAGGGACAATTGGGACAAACCCCTAATATCTCCTAAAGAGAGACACTTGGGAGGTATGAATGCCTAATATCTCCTTAAGAGGGACACTTGGGAGGTATGGACCCCGAATATTTCCTAAAGAGGAACATTTGGGAGGTACGTACCCCTAATATCTTCTAAAGAGGGACAGTTGGGAGGTATGTACCCCTAATATCTCCTAAAGAGGGACACTTGGGAGGTATGGATCCCTAATATCTCCTAAAGATGGACACTTGGGAGGTACGGACCCCTAATATCTCCTAAAGAGGGACAGTTGGGAGGTATGAATGCCTAATATCTCCTTAAGAGGGATACTTGGGAAGTACGGACCCCAAATATTTCCTAAAGAGGAACATTTGGGAGGTACATACCCCTAATATCTCCTAAAGAGGGACACTTGGGAGGTATGTACCCCTAATATCTCCTAAAGAGGGACACTTGGGAGGTATGGATCCCTAATATCTCCTAAGATGGACACTTGGGAGGTACAGACCCCTAATATCTCCTAAAGAGGGACACTTGGGAGGTATGTACCCCTAATATCTCCTAAAGAGGGACACTTGGGAGGTATGGATCCCTAATATCTCCTAAAGAGGGACACTTGGGAGGTACGGACCCCTAATAACTCCTAAAGAGGGACACTTGGGAGGTATGGACCCCTAATATCAACTAAAGAGGGACACTTGGGAGGTTGTTGGCGGCTTTAATTTAACTGTTTGCTTACTTTTACCCTTGAGGCGCTGATAGAAAAATACAAGTTAGGTAAAAACAACTGCACCATTCACAACAAATCATTATGATCACTGATATAAATGAGACTTTTAAATCCTCGGATGCTATAAACGTCTCTGACACACCAGGGCACAATACATCTGGACCTCTCTAGTATCCAAGGGGTTAATGTTGGAACTGTACTGCTCTACTTTTTGTCTTTTATTAGTTGCCCCATAGCGTGCAATGCATTGCAGTGTTATGAGATCTACACTCCTCTGGCACACAAAGGGTTAAGTTATTTGCTATAACAGGTCCCAGGTCGGTCCCTTTCCTCTGCTGTAGCTGTCAGTAAAGTGTTGCGGTGCAGAACAGGTTAATGACTGTCTGTTTCTAGGTAAAGGACCATCGCTCCCAGACGCAGAGCTGGAGAGCTTCACACACTGGAGCCAATGCAACAAACTGAATTACATCAAACCATTTAATAATTCTATCAACTATGGTAGGTAAATGATTTAGATGGGAGACACATGGGAATCACAGAATAACACAGACATTTTGCTCTATAATTCTGTACTATGCACAATAACAACATACGTTTCTGTTATGCATGTCACAGGGTGTCATCAGAACTGTGTCATACCAATAGAAATAGAAATATTCTAATTATGTAGGGTGACCACAGGGTGTCACTATAACTGTGCCACACTAACAGAATTAGGACTGTAATTATGTAGGCTTACCACAGGGTTTAAAGGGACAGTAATACTTCGTTTTATCTTTATTTTATTTTGTAGGCATTAAAAAAACATGAAGAATGATATAAGTCTTATCTCTCAAACCTTTATGGTCTGAGAGATATTCACAAGCAAAGTTTCCCCTCCTGCCCCTTTTACCTAGTGTAAGCCATCTCTTCTCAGATGTGGAATGCAGTCCATAGACCAGACAGACAACAGCAGGGGACAATCTTCTTCCTATGAGAACAATGAAAGCCCTGCCCCCGTTGACAATTTTTTCAGGTTTTTCCCTTATCTTAATTGAAGATTGTCCCTCTCTGCAGTTTACCTGGGCACCTCCCTTCTGATCTGGCTGAACAGTGTTACATCAGTAAAAGGGGCGGGAGGGGGATACTTTGTCATTGAATTACTCCTGAACTACAACTCTGACAGAATTGAAATAACACTCTCCAAAGTCCAAATACTATGATAATTACTTAGAGCTGCTTTTATTATGAAACATTACTATCCCAATGTGTCATTCTAACACAAATAGAACTCCTGTAATTACACAGAGTGACCACAGGGTGTTACAATAACTGTGTCATGCCAATAGAATCAGCACACATGTAACTGGGAGTCATCATAACCAAGATATGCCAATAGGAATAGAATGCCTGCAGTACAGACAGTATATTAAAAGTCAGAGATGCTCAACTAGGAACGAACCTGCAATACAAATTAGCAGGCTCTATAGGAATGGTGTCCTACCCAGGGTACAATCTCTTTTAGCCCACTAGTGCCTTTCACAGAGAGAAAATATCCTAAAGCATATCATACTGGTCCTGCCCTTACAGCAGTCCAACCACGAAACGCCAGGCAATTCCTCTCTGAACAAGAGAAGCAGCCAAATCCAGATGTACGTTTCAGCCTTGTTGGGTGTCGTCAGTGAGTTGTAGCTGATCTCTATAGGCACTGTGAGCAAGGGATCCAATACTAGATTCTCCCTATTACCCGTGGGGTTACTAATCCCAAGGGTAATTTGCATATGTATATTAAAAGACAGAGATGCTCAACTAGGAACAAACCTGCAATACAAATTTACAGGCTCTCTAGGAGTGGTGTCCTACCCAGGGTGCAATCTCTTTTATCCCATTAGTGCCTTTCCCCCTATTACCCTTGGGGGAATTCAGCACTGGACTCCTTGCTCACAGTGCTTAGAGAGATCAGCTACACCTCACTGACGAGGCCTAACAAGGCTAAAACATCCGTCTGGGGTTGATTGCTTCTCTTGTTCAGAGAGGAATTGACTAGGAATTTGTGGTTGGACTGCTGTAAGGGCAGGACCAATATGATATGCTTTAGGATATTTCCTCTCTGTGAAAGGCACTAGTGGGCTAAAAGAGATTGCACCCTGGGTAGGACACCATTCCTGCAGAGCCTGCAAATTTGTACTGCAAGTTCGTTCCTAGTTGAAACAAAAACAAAAAAGAAGAAACAGAGCAATATCCTCTAAGTGTATAATCTTGAGAAATCAGCCATATATAATAGATAAAAGAGATTCCCTTAATCCAGGGTACTCACATATACCAGAGGCTTGGCCTGCCTCTAGGATTAACAGCCTTAACTGGATCTGACCTCCAGTTACGGTCACACTCCGGATTCTTCGTCCCAGCACCTCGCTTTTCACCTCATCTACTATAAGGAACCTGATCGTCTCCAAGGCATCCCAATATTCGGATGACACTGTATTGAATCCACCAAGGGAAAAGCAGGGTCTCTATATATCTAAGCTAATATGGTACTCACTCTCTACTAGCAGATTACCTATAGCAATAAACTCCTCATATATAAAGCAAGCAACCAGAGGTATAGAATATATATATTTATTAAAATATAAAAAAATAAAAACATATAGGAAAACACCTATAATCCTAGATCTCTAATACAAATACACCCTACGCGTTTCGTAGCAATGTGCTACTTCGTCAGGGGCATCAATTCGTTCCTAGTTGAGCGTTTCTGACTCCCAATCTACATATGCAGTACAGACAGAGATCATAGGGTGTCTTCGTAACTGTGACATCATGACAATAAGACAAAAACTTCTGTCATTACATAAAATGAAAGCTGGTTGTCATCTTAACTGTCTTGCCAACAGGATTAGAATTTAGTGAGAGGCTATACTGAATAACATAGTAACCTGTAGAGTTTATCTCCACGTAGGGTTTCCATGCCTTTATCTCAGACTAGTACATCTTGCCCTTTAGTACATACAGAGACCACAGGGTGATGTGGAAGATCCCCTTGTTGGGCTTGGGTACTCCTCTGTCAGATCAGCAGGCAATCAGGCTGGGCAGCTGGGACAGTGAAACTTTTAATCAGGCATCTGAAATACCATGATGTAGGAGAATGGCCAATACATCTGCCTTCTCTATAGGAGCACTCTTGATTCATCCCAGGCTATTGCATTGATCTCACCTTTATGAGTAACCTTGTAGACAGTTCCCTGGCATAGACCTGTAGTTCCTCCTGCTGGTCTCTAGGGATGCTGAAGTACAGTCTGGAGCTCCTCAGGAAATATGAACAGTCAATCAAGGAACTGCCAACATTCCTTTCAGTACAAGTGACCCAAAAGGATTACCAACAGTTGCAGTACTGGGCAAGGCCAAGCTTACCCATTCATCCCCAAGACTTACAGATATAATGGAAAAAATATATATAGTACTGTGAAGAGGTCATAGGCTACTCTGAAAAATTATAATTAAAGCTAATTATCTGAGCAGTAAGTGTTTATGTGTTTGTAAAACACTATGTAACATTGCTTCAAACATAAAAGACATCAATACAATGAAACGCAACAAAAACAACATTTTTAAAAGGTACATCAGTAATTTGTGCAGCCCCCCTTAGAATGCAGAACTAAAGCAATTCGCTTTGGTAGAGTACTGGATAATTTTTTTCAGGCCCTGTGGTAAATTCTTCCCATCTTCTTGCATAACTTGCCCAAATTCTTCGTTTGACTTTATTGACTTTTATTCTTTTCCCTGTCCAAGTGATCCCACACAGTTTCAGTTTTATTAAGGTCGGGGGTCAGAGGTGGCCAGGCTAATACTGTGAGCATTCCTTCATCTGAGGTGGCCAGTCTAATACTGTGAGCATTCCTTCATCTGAGGTGGCCAGTCTAATACTGTGAGCATTCCTTCATCTGAGGTGGCCAGTCTAATACTGTGAGCATTCCTTCATCTGAGGTGGCCAGTCTAATACTGTGAGCATTCCTTCAGGCAGACGTCCACTCTAAGTAAGGTCTTAGCCATATAGAGTGCTATTTCAATACTGTCAGAGTTGTAGTTCAAGAGTAATTGAAAGATAAAGTATCCCCCTCCAGCCCATTTTACCTAGTGTAACACTGCTGACCTCAGATGTGGAATCTGGTTGCTTGACCAGACGGATAACAGTAAGGGACAATCTTCTTACTGTGAGAACAATGAAAACCCTGCCCCCTTGACAGTGCTTTCAGCCTTTTCCCTTATCTTATTTGAAGATTGTCCCTCTCTGCAATCTACCTGGGCACCTCCCTGCTGCTCTGAGGTGAGCAGTGTTATATCTATATATATCATGTATGATAGACAGATATAACACAACCCATTTCATACAGCCTCACTGCTATACCCAGAGGAATATAACGCATCTCCCTTCATACAGCCTCACTGCTATATCCATAGGAATATATCACTTCTCCATACAGCCTCACTGCTATACCCATAGGGATATAACACAATACCCTTCTTACAGCCTCACTGCTATACCCATAGGAATATAACACAATACCCTTCATACAGCCTCACTGCTATTCCCATAGAAATATAACACTATACCCTTCATACAGCCTCACTGCTATACCCATAGGAATATAACACAATACCCTTCTTACAGCCTCACTGCTATACCCATAGGAATATAACACAATACCCTTCATACAGCCTCACTACTATACCCATAGGAATATAACACAATACCCTTCATACAGCCTAACTGCTATACCCATAGGAATATAACACAATACCCTTCATACAGCCTCACTACTATACCCATAGGAATATAACACAATACCCTTCATACAGCCTCACTGCTATTCCCATAGAAATATAACACTATACCCTTCATACAGCCTCACTGCTATACCCATAGGAATATAACACAATACCCTTCATACAGCCTCACTGCTATACCCATAGGAATATAACACAATACCCTTCATACAGCCTCACTACTATACCCATAGGAATATAACACAATACCCTTCTTACAGCCTCACTGCTATACCCATAGGAATATAACACAATACCCTTCATACAGCCTCACTACTATACCCATAGGAATATAACACAATACCCTTCATACAGCCTCACTGCTATTCCCATAGAAATATAACACTATACCCTTCATACAGCCTCACTGCTATACCCATAGGAATATAACACAATACCCTTCATACAGCCTCACTGCTATACCCATAGGAATATAACACTATACCCTTCATACAGCCTCACTTCTATACCCATAGGAATATATCACTTCTCCATACAGCCTCACTGCTATACCCATAGGAATATATCTCTATATCCTTCATACAGCCTCACTGCTATACCCATTGGAATATAACACAATACCCTTCATACAGCCTCACTACTATATCCATAGGAATGTAACACTATACCCTTCATACAGTTTAACTGCTATACCCATAGGAATATATCACTATACTCCTCATACAGTCTCACTGCTATACCCATAGGAATATAACACAATACCCTTCATACAGCCTCACTGCTATACCCATAGGAATATAACACAATATCTTCATACAGCCTCACTGCTATACCCATAGGAATATATCACTATACCCTTCATACAGCCTCACTGCTATACCCATAGGAATATAACACAATATCTTCATACAGCCACACTACTATACCCATAGGAATATAACACTGTACCCTTCATACAGCCTCACTACTATACCCATAGAAATATAACACTGTACCCTTCATACAGCTTCACTGCTATACCCATAGGAATATATCTCTATATCCTTCATACAGCCTCACTGCTATACCCATAGGATATAACAATAACCCTTCATACAGCCTCACTGCTATACCCATAGGAATATAACACTATACCCTTCATACAGCCTCACTGCTATACCCATAGGAATATATCTCTATATCCTTCATACAGCCTCACTGCTATACCCATAGGAATATAACACAATACCCTTCATACAGCCTCACTGCTATACCCATAGGAATATATCTCTATATCCTTCATACAGCCTCACTGCTATACCCATAGGAATATATCTCTATATCCTTCATACAGCCTCACTGCTATACCCATAGGAATATAACACAATACCCTTCATACAGCCTCACTGCTATACCCATAGGAATATATCTCTATATCCTTCATACAGCCTCACTGCTATACCCATTGGAATATATCACAATACCCTTCATACAGCCTCACTGCTATACTCATAGGAATATAACACAATACCCTTCATACAGCCTCACTGCTATACCCATAGGAATATAACACAATACCCTTCATACAGCCTCACTGCTATACCCATAGGAATATAACACTATACCCTTCATACAGCCTCACTACTATACCCATAGGAATATAACACTATACCCTTCATACAGCCTCACTTCTATACCCATAGGAATATATCACTTCTCCATACAGCCTCACTGCTATACCCATAGGAATATATCTCTATATCCTTCATACAGCCTCACTGCTATACCCATAGGAATATAACACTATACCCTTCATACAGCCTCACTGCTATATCCATAGGAATATAACACAATACCCTTCATACAGCCTCACTGCTATACCCATAGGAATATATCACTATACCCTTAATACAGCCTCACTGCTATACCCATAGGAATATAACACAATACCCTTCATACAGCCTATCATCTCACAAGTCTTTCTCCCTTTTTAGCTGAAGAATGTCATGAGATGCTTCAGCCTTCTGACTGTCTGAAGGACATAGAGGTTTGTATATGTTTATCTTAATTTTGCAGTCCCCTTGTCTACGTCACTGTTTAACCTGTGAGTAGCTCCTTCTGTCTGTGTCACTATATCACTACGCAGGAGGAGGGACAGACTCATATCTCCTTCTGTCTGTGTCACTGTGTCACCCTGCGGGAGGAGGGACAGACACATATCTCCTTCTGTCTGTGTCACTGTGTCACTCTGCAGGAGGAGGGACAGACTCATATCTCCTTCTGTCTGTGTCACTGTGTCACCCTGCAGGGGGAGGGACAGACTCATATCTCCTTCTGTCTGTGTCACTGTGTCACCCTGCAGGGGGAGGGATAGACTCATAGCTCCTTCTGTCTGTGTCACTGTGACACCCTGCAGGAGGAGGGACAGACTCATATCTCCTTCTGTCTGTGTCACTGTGACACCCTGCAGGAGGAGGGACAGACTCATATCTCCTTCTGTCTGTGTCACTGTGACACCCTGCAGGAGGAGGGACAGACTCATATCTCCTTCTGTCTATCACATTGTGTCTGTGTGTGGTGGTGGTGAGGGAGACAGACTAATCGCTCCTTCTGTCTGTGTCACCTTGTGTCTGTGTGTGTTGGAGGTGGGGAGACAGACTCATAGCTCCTTCTGTCTCCTTCTGATTAGACTCATACCATAACCTGTATGTGTCACCGTGTAGAAGGGACAGACCCATATTCTCTTCTGTGTCACGTTGTTACCCTGCAGTGGGGAGGGACAGAATTCTATATCTCTTCACTCTGTGTCACTGTGTCCTCCTCTAGGGGGACGGGCAGATCTCTGGTTCCCTTATGTCTGTACCACTGTGTCTCCCTGCAGGGGTAGTTGAAGACTTCCTGTTCCGTTCTATCTGTGTCACTGTGTTGTATCATTGGGGAGGTATAAACTGTTTCACTCCCGTTGATAATTTGCCCTACTCTCTCTCCCTTTCTGCTATAGGACAGTTTATCCTGGGGTCTCGTTGCTAAATCTTCCAGTTCTGCTGACCCCCATTACCTAGTGAGAGTATTGTATAAAGCAAGGCTGGAAATCAGCAGAAAAGGGAACGAGTATACAGTGCAAGAGATCCAGACTGTGTAAGTAATATCTCCTCCTGTACAATACGCCTGGGCTGGGGCGGATAATGTTGGTTCCTCCTGTAAAATACTCCATGGCTGAAATAGTAATGACTCCTCCTGTACCATACTCTTGAGTAAGAATCATTAGTGTTGACTCCAGCTGTATAACATTTATGGGCTGGGATAGTTAGTGATGACTCCAATTATATAGTACTCCTGGGCTGGGATAGTTAGTGATGACTCTATTAGTACAATACTGCTGGGCTTGGATGGGATACTTAGTGTTGTTTCAATCTGTACAATACTCCTGGTCTGGGATAATTAGTGATGACTCCATCTGTACAATACTCCCGGTCTGGGATAATTTGTGATGACTCCATCTGTACAATACTCCCAGTCTGGGATTGTTAGTGATGACTCCATCTGTACAATACTCCCGGTCTGGGATAATTAGTGATGACTCCATCTGTACAGTACTCCCGGTCTGGGATAATTAGTGATGACTCCATCTGTGCAATACTCCTGGTCTGGGATAATTTGTGATGACTCCATCTGTACAGTACTCCCGGTCTGGGATTGTTAGTGATGACTCCATCTGTGCAATACTCCTGGTCTGGGATAATTTGTGATGACTCCATCTGTACAATACTCCTGGTCTGGGATTGTTAGTGATGACTCCATCTGTACAATACTCCTGGTCTGGGATTGTTAGTGATGACTCCATCTGCACAATACTCCCGGTCTGGGATAATTAGTGATGACTCCATCTGTACAGTACTCCCGGTCTGGGACTGTTAGTGATGACTCCATATGTACAATACTCCCGGTCTGGGATAATTTGTGATGACTTCATATGTACATAACTCCCGGTCTGGGATAATTAGTGATGACTCCATATGTACAATACTCCCGGTCTGGGATAATTAGTGATGACTCCATCTGTACAATACTCCTGGTCTGGGATAATTAGTGATGACTCCATCTGTACAATACTCCCGGTCTGGGATAATTAGTGATGACTCCATATGTACAATACTCCCGGTCTGGGATAATTTGTGATGACTCCATCTGTACAGTACTCCCGGTCTGGGATTGTTAGTGATGACTCCATCTGTACAATACTCCTGGTCTGGGATAATTAGTGATGACTCCATCTGTACAATACTCCTGGTCTGGGATAATTAGTGATGACTCCATCTGTACAATACTCCTGGTCTGGGATAATTAGTGATGACTCCATATGTACAATACTCCCGGTCTGGGATAATTAGTGATGACTCCATCTGTACAATACTCCTGGTCTGGGATAATTAGTGATGACTCCATCTGTACAATACTCCTGGTCTGGGATAATTAGTGATGACTCCATCTGTACAGTACTCCCGGTCTGGGACTGTTAGTGATGACTCCATATGTACAATACTCCCGGTCTGGGATAATTTGTGATGACTTCATATGTACAATACTCCCGGTCTGGGATAATTAGTGATGACTCCATATGTACAATACTCCCGGTCTGGGATAATTAGTGATGACTCCATCTGTACAATACTCCTGGTCTGGGATAATTAGTGATGACTCCATCTGTACAATACTCCTGGTCTGGGATAATTAGTGATGACTCCATCTGTACAATACTCCTGGTCTGGGATAATTAGTGATGACTCCATATGTACAATACTCCCGGTCTGGGATAATTTGTGATGACTCCATCTGTACAGTACTCCCAGTCTGGGATTGTTAGTGATGACTCCATCTGTACAGTACTCCCGGTCTGGGATTGTTAGTGATGACTCCATCTGTACAGTACTCCTGGGCATGGATAGTTATTGATGACTTCCGTACAATACCTCCATCTTGGAATAGTTAGAGATTACTCTGTTTGTACAATACTCTAGGGATGGGAAATGTAGTGATGACTCCTCCTGTGCAACACTCCAGGGCTCGGATAGTTAGTGATGTCTCCTCCTATACAGTACAGATAGTTAGCAATGACTCCAAATGTACAATATTTCTGGGCTGGAATAGTTACTGATGTCCCTACCTGCACAATTCTTCTGGGCTGGAATAGTTATGATGACTTCATCTTTTCTGTATTCCTGTGCTGAAATAGTTAGTGATTATCAGGGGAGGGCTGGCAACTTGTGGCCTGGGGGGCAAATACTATCAAGTGGTCCATTTCAACTATCGTTCCAGCCCACTGTCCCAGCCCACCCCCTTTTGTTCATTTTAAACTTGTTATTAATGCTGTGAAGTAAGACAAATGATACCACAGAGCTTACAACTGGAATGGGGCTACACTAGTGATAATACAGAGCATACAGTTGAAATGAAGTTACACTAGAGATAACATAGAGCTTACAATTGAATGGAAGCTAGACTAGTGATACCACAGAGCTTACAATTTAAAGCTACACTAGTGATACCATAGAGCTTACAATGGCAATGGGTTATGCTACTAGAGGTACCACTAGCTCAGTGGTATCACTAGTGCAGCTCCGTTTAAGTGGTAAGCTCTGTGATATCACTAATGTAGCTCCATTTCAATTGTAAGCTCTGTGGTATCACTAGTGTAGCTCCATTTACAACAGCAAGAAGGAGATTGAGTGAGGCAGTGGCCCACCAGACCAAACCTATGACCGGCCCAGGGGGCAATTGACCCTCTGCCCCACAGGTCAACCCTCCCCTGGTGATTATTCAATCTGTACAATACTCCTAGCCTGGGATAGTTAGAGATTGCCCTATTTGTACAATACTCATGGGCTGGGATAGTCAGTGATGATTCGTAGTAACATAGTAAACATAGCAACAGTAAAGTAGACTAAAAAAAAGACAAGTCCATCAAGTTCAACCTTTTCCTAATAACCCAGAAAAATTTGAATTATATTAGCCTTTCTGCCTCCAAAATGAGTATTAGTCTACTTACTGGAACCTCCTCTTTTACCTACTAATACACAATATAACGCTACATGTTTTCATAGAACCACATCTGATCTTCTCTTAAATGTGTCCATTGTATTTGTCATTACCACATCCGTAGGCAAAGAATTCTACAATTTAACAGACCTTACTGTATAAAACCACTTCCTCTGCTGACGTTAAATCCTCCTTTCCTCTAATCTTAAGGGGTGATGGCTAGTTTTTTGATCTGGCCTTGGAATGAAAAGCTCACCAGAGAAAACCTTGTATTGAGCTTTCTGATCAATGTATTATATATACAATAATGTGCAAAAATTTTAGACAGGTGTGAAAAAATGCTATGAAGTAAGAATGCTTTAAAAAATAGTTTGGAACACTGTTTAAAATAATAAAACTTAACTTTTATTCAAAGTATACATGATGTATGTCCAACGTTTCAGTCAATCATACTGACTTTCATCAGAGACTTCGCTTTACAGATCACACAAAACTTCATATTAAATAGCACTTCCGTTCGTCCAAGGAGCAAAACTAGCACCACACAGTTACCAAGGCAATGGTAGCATCCATCCCGCCCCATGCACTACGGATACTCTTCACATAATATACAGTCATTAAAAATAAGAGCTAGAAACAACACTATATATATTTATAATAAATGATTCATGTGTAATTATCAAACATAGTTGATTAAACGGAATTGTTCGTTCAGACCAGATGGAGCCAGTGTTCGCACTGTGTATATCCAGTACATTTCTCTTTTGGCCAGTTTGGTTAATCTATCTCCTCCTCTTGGGTTCTCTTTCACCCACTCTATAGGACATCATTCCAGCTCTATTAATTTATGTTTAAAGCTATTAAATGTCTTGCCACGGGTGTTACTTTCAACTCCTTTTCACTTAAAGGGATAGTAATATTTCATTTCAACTTTATTTTATTTTGTAGGCATTAAAAAAACATGAAGAATGATTTAAGTCTTATCTCTCAAACCTTTATGGTTTAAGAGATATTCACAAGCAAAGTTTACCCTCCCGCCCCTTTTACCTAGTGTAAGCCATCTCTTCTCAGATGTGAATCTGGTTGTATGACCAGACAGATAACAGCAGGGGACAATCTTCTTTGTATGAAAACAATGAAAGACCTTCCCCCTTGACAAGTTTTTCAGGTTTTTCCCTTGTCTTAATTGAAGATTGTCCCTCTCTGCAATCTACCTGGGCACCTCCCTTCTGATGTGGCTGAACGGGGGGGGGGGGAAACTTTGCTTGTGAATATCTCTTAAACCATAAAGGTTTGAGAGAGAAGACTTATATCGTTCTTCATGTTTTTTAATGCCTACAAAATAAAATAAAGATAAAATGAAGTATTACTATCCCTTTAAGGTTCCATTAAGTCCCCTAATGATAGATGAACGGTGCCCCCGCATCCATTCCTTAAAGGGCCTGCTGGTCTTACCAATATAACACTTCTGGCAAGGGCAAAACAAAGCATATATTACATAGGCTGTATTGTATGTAGGTCTGTCCTTGATTTAATTAGTTGGTGGTATTATTATCGTAGTCCCTGTCCTCATGTGACTGCAGGTCACGCAGCTTATACAACGTACTATGCCACGGTTCATCACTTGTATGGTTTCCATATATTTGCTAGTTGGATCAGATTTAACTAATTCATCCTTGATGTTTCTACCCCGTTTGTATCCAAATATGGGTTTATGCTTAAAAAGATTTTTTTATTCCGGATCTGTGCTCAGTAATTCAATCTGTGAATAAGAGATGTATCCCAGCTTTGTAAGAGACGTATCCAATGCAATGCTGAAGTGAAGAACAAAGTTATTTCATTGAATCCATATCTGCCAAGAACGTTCGGTCCACACAGGACCTTCCTTAGGGCAAATGTTCTACAACATTAAATATAGGGGGTATATATACAAGAAACCCAAACTTACCCATCTGACCATGTTCCCCTCATGTAATGTGGGCACCAAAACACAGCATTCCCAACCAGCATGGCTAGGGATGATGTCACAGGGTAACTAAGCAACCAAAAACACCTTATAGTTCAACATCGTTATTGCCGGGTTAAGGAAACAAGCGATGTATACATCACCTGCTGGATAAATAAAAATTATAATCCTTTCTTCACTTCAACATTGTGTGCTGTCTCTTACAATGCAGGGAGAATGTCCAGGCTGAGCATACTTGAATATTTCAATTTATATGGGACGTGCACCAATTTATATTTATATTGGTAATGTTTAGTGAGAGCTGCTTCTTGTTGTATAGATGTCTATATAGTATATATATATAGTCCTTATACACTAAGTCCTCCCACTCATTTGTCTAGTGGGTGTTACTTAGCTTCTCTCTAATTCTCCCTTCTCTTATCCTAGTTTACGTGACAAGACTGTATTGGAGCTGAAATATGAAAAAGGAGTTACAGGTGAGCAAATTGTGACACAATAGAAAATTATAGTTTAAATAACATTGAGCTGTAATAATTTCTAAATATGGGTTTTGCATTTTGAAGCAGTGTGTTGGAAACATTTCTCTAGCATCAGAAGTATTCATTTGTAGGACACAGTTATCATATAATGTATTTGCAGTGACAAAAAATTGCTTCATATCCTATTGTAAACTGCATCATATTCTGTAGATACATGCTGATTACATAAATTCAAACATGAGCCAGTGATGTTCTCAGACAAGCTGAAATGACAGGTAAACAAATGGTCTTCCTCCAAGATAGTATCACTTCCTACTAAAAATTGTCCTCATGGTATCACTTCTTCACACCCAACACAGATGTCCCATATAGCCTCTCCTATTTCCTGTTAATAGCATTACTTCTTTGAGAAAGATTTGCTTTTGTAGACTTAGGCTACGAATGTAATACAGTAAAGGTAGCACTGTCAGATGGGAGAGCATCACCACATTACTTCTTGACATCCAAAAGAGATGTCCTCTATAGTCTCTCCTATCACCTATTCATAATATTACTTCTTTGAGAAAGATTTGTTTTGTTGACTTAGGCTGTGAATATAATACTGTAAAGGTAGATCTGTCCGACTGGAGATCTTCAGGGCTGTAATCTCTCAAGAACAAGAAAATCACTACCCATTTGTTTCTTTGTCTATACGTTATAATGTTGGTTTTAAAGGGATAGTAATACTTTGTTGTATCTTTATTTTATTTTGTAGGCATTAAAAAAACATGAAGAACGATAGAAGTCTTATCTCTCAAACCTTTATGGTTTGAGAGATATTCACAAGCAAAGTTTCCCCTCCCACCCCTTTTACCTAGTGTAAGCCATCTCTTCTGAGATGTGGAATCCAGTCCATAGACCAGACAGATAACAGCAGGGGACAATCTTCTTCCTATGAGAACAATGAAAGCCCTGCTCCCCTTTACAAGTTTTTCAGGTTTTTCCCTTATCTTAATTGAATATTGTCCCTCTCTGCAGTCTACCTGGACATCTCCCTTCTGCTCTGGCTGAACAGTGTTACATCAGTAAAAGGGGTGGGAGGGGGATACTTTGTCATTGAATTACTCTTGAACTACAACTCTGACAGAACTGAAATAACACTCTCCAAAGTCCAAATACTATGAATATTAATTAGAGCTGCTTTTATTATGAAACATTACTATCCTTTTAAAACTAGACAATAAGACAAGAGCTATATACATATTCTATGACGTGTAATTCTACAGTTCTGTAAATCTGGAGCTTGAACCTGTCCCCGATTACTCCTACAAACATCAAATACTCAACCACTTTTTTTACATTTTCTAGAGGGGGTTAAATTGGTAACTTTTAAGATCGAGGAGTATTTGCTTCTCCTGGGAATCGAAAACGAGGCAGGAAGAACTTTATATCTGGCATGTAAGTAATAGTTGAAACATAGTTTTGTTATGCTTCAGTCCCTCACGGCATGATTATACTAAGTTTAACCCTTTGAATGCCAGAGAGATATCCAAAGCATTGCATTGGATACCTCTCTGGCACCCCATGGGTTAAGAACATATGTAAGGGTCTAGCCTTCCTTGGAACAATCATGTACTTATGATACTGACACGATTAAAGTGAACATAAGACAAGTTGAACTTGTTTTACAGGAAATTAATATATGAACATCCACTGTTCTAGAATTTACTATAGATGTGGTGATTACACTACTCATCATCGCTGTGATATGCTAAAAGAACTAAATTGGTTAACACTCAAATCTAGCCATGCCCTTCACCTTTCTTGCTTACTACACAACCACTTCTATGGAAAACTACCACACTACCTGAGCAGTATGATCACTCCAGATATCCATACTAACTATAACCTCCACTGCTAACAACTCACTGACTATTCCACACTACCTGAGCAGTGTGATCACTCCAGATCTCCATACTAACTATAACCTCCACTACTAACAACTCACTGACTATTCCACACTACCTGAGCAGTGTGATCACTCCAGATCTCCATACTAACTATAACCTCCACTGCTAACAACTTACTGACTATTCCACACTACCTGAGCAGTATGATCACTCCAGATCTCCATACTAACTATAACCTCCACTGCTAATAACTCACTGACTATTCCACACTACCTGAGCAGTGTGATCACTCCAGATCTCCATACTGACTATAACCTCCGCTCCACTGATAACAACTCACTGACTATTCCACACTACCTGAGCAGTATGCTCACTCCTGCTCTCCATACTAACTATAACCTCCGCTCCACTGATAACAACTCACTGACCTCCACTAATAACAACTCACTGACTATTCCACACTACCTGAGCAGTATGCTCACTCCTGCTCTCCATACTACCTATAACCTCCACTGATAACAACTCACTACATATACCACACTACCTGAGCAGTATGCTCACTCCATCTCCCCATACTAACAATAACCTTCACTCCACTACTAACAACTCACTGACTATTCCACATTACCTGAGCAGTATGCTCACTCCATCTCCCCATACTAACTATAACCTTCACTCCACTAATAACAACTCACTGACTATTCCACACTACCTGAGCAGTATGATCACTCCTGCTCTCCATACTAACTATAACCTCCACTGATAACAACTCACTACATATACCACACTACCTGAGCAGTATGCTCACTCCATCTCCCCATACTAACTATAACCTTCACTCCACTAATAACAACTCACTGACTATTCCACACTACCTGAGCAGTATGATCACTCCTGCTCTCCATACTAACTATAACCTCCGCTCCACTGATAACAACTCACTACATATACCACAATACAGGAAAGAAGCAGGAAGATCTGCCTTCTCCTTCAGAGCTCCAAAGGCCTGGAACAATCTGTCTGAAATAATCAAATTTGCTCCCAGCCTAAAATCCTTAAAAGTAAATGCTTCTTTATATCTAAAAACAGAGTGTAACTGCATATAATTTTAATATTCCATAGGTATGTATATTCATATGTGTATGTATGTTTAATAACATGTAATATATAATGTTTCTCAATTTGTGTATATATGCAACCCTCTACTGAAAACTATCCAGGACATACTTGAAAACGAGAGAAATCTCAATGTATTCTTCCTGGTAAAACATTTTCTACATAAAATAAAATAAATATCCAGCACCAAAGTTAATAGTCTACTGCACTGCAGGCTTATTGCTTATAAAAGCAGATACATGAAAACAGATACAGAAAAGAAACAGCCTTGGATTACAACTAATCCTACATAGTTTGTGGCTGCACTAGAGTCCGTTCAGTGCCACGCCCTCAGTTTATAATGATTATAATAGGTGTGCATGTGTGTGTTTGTGTGTATATGTGTATGTGTGCCTGTGTGTGTATATATATTTGTGACTTTTTTGTGTGTGTGTATGTATGTGTGCGTGTGCATATGTGTGTATGTGAGATTTTTTGTGTGTATGCATGCATGTGTGTGCATGTATATGTGTGTGCGTGTGTTATATGTGCAACATTATTCTCCATTTGCTAGTATTTATTAACAATAATCATACAAATTTGGTTGCAGCATCAGTGGGAGTATACTTAATTTACTCTGCATGAAAAGTGCTACAATTTTTTGGTTTGTTTTTTTAAAAACAAAACAACTTTACTATCACTTTAAAGGAAATGATCAGTGCAAGTTCAGACTTAATTTTGACTCAAGTGATGAAATGCGTTGGACAGTCCTCCACTCAAATGGCTAACGCCTAACGTGAAATTGAATTTATTTGTAGAAAAGTGTACTTTTTTTTAATGAAAATACATTTTTTTTATTTTTTTTATTTTCTTTATTGAGCAACATAAAAAGTTACAGTAAAATCATTACAGAGAATGATCTAAATATAGAACAGTAGATAAGAAATCTATGTTGGAACATAGTATTACTTAATAAACATTTTAAAGAAACATATAAAGACAAGCAAATTAATTGAAGGGATAATCCTAGTTTATACTATGAACGGAGGGACCTATTTGTCTAAGACAAAACAGGTTTACACCTATGGGGAATAAGAGCATAGGAAAATTGGAATATAAACTATGATAATGGTAGTTTGAGAACAAATGTACTTGAAATACCAAGATAAAAAATACATTTGTTTAGCTAAAGGAGGGTTTGCAAAAAACAAAAAACAAAATTATAGTTACAGGGGAGACATAGGAGAATGGGAAAGGTATAGGGCATGCATCTGGTCAGGAGCATCTCATAAACAACGCTTTATCGATTCAGACATATTATGCCTAGGGGCCTCTTCTCATCTGTGAATGAATTAAATATCAGAAACAGTCACCGTTATCTGTCATGAGTTTAGAAATGATGGGAATTCTGTGGGAAGAATGTGGTCCATTCCGACCAGTTGTCTAAGTGATTGTTTATAGAGTGTTTAGTGATAGCATGATAATATTCCATAATGACATATTCATTGACCCTCTCAACCCATTCTCATTGGGATGGGGTGTCTGTCTGTTTCCAGTATAGTGGGATCAATCCCTTCCCTGCATTAAAGAGCATTTGTATACATGCCCATTTTCTAGGTGGAGAGAATTTGGGTATATGATGTGTATAGTGAAAAAGTAAGATAATAAGGTCAAAAGGAAGTGATATTTTATATACTGAATTTATTCGAGAAGCTATATTAGACTGAAAGCTAGAGATCTGAGGACAGGACCACCATATATGCAACATCGATCCAATTTCAGAATTACATCTCCAACAACAGGCGGGTGAAGTTTTGAAAAATTGTACAATCCTTTGAGGTGTCATATACCATCTTGTGAAGTTAAGTTATAGTTAAGTTCTTGTGTTTTTGTATCTCTGGCTGATTTCTTTAGAAGGGAGAAAATCTGAAGCCTTTCCGAGGTTTCTAGCACCAAACCTAACTTTCTCCCAATTCCTCAAAAAGTAAAATTTACCTACTGGGATATTTTGATATATGAGTTTGTGGCAGAAAGTAAGAGGTTGTAGACCTAATGGTCTTGTTGATAGAGCTCTTTCAAACGGATTGAGTGTTCTAACCGAGGAGAAGTTCAAAGTAATCTTACTGAACCAATGTCACATTTGTAAATATATCCACCAAGGAATCTTGTCAATGGCAAGAGACTGAAGAATTGTTGGCAAGGGGATAAACCCCCTCATCTGAAGACAAAGAACCCAGTGTGTCAAGGGAAGCTTTTTTGAGTTTCCGATAAAAGGGATGAGAGACACCCATTGGAAAATTGGAATTACTCACTATAGATATTAATGGAGATGGAAATGGCACTAGAGGGTATAAATCATTTAATGCTTTCCATTGATTTTATAGGTGATCTAGTATAATGTGAGGTTTATAACAGGTTTTTTGAATCTTAGAAGGGGATATCACAATTTGAAATGGGTCAAAAACTCCTTCTGATTCATCCAGTGAATCCACCCATCTGATCGGAGAGGGGGAGTTTAAGTAAAAAAACTTAGCTAATGTGGCTGCTCTGTAGTAAAACAATATATTAGGAAGGCCTATTCCTCCTCTAGAATGCGCTAAATACAGAATATAATTTCTTAATCTTGGTTTCTTATTCTGCCAAATGAAGAAAGATATTCTGTAAAGTCTGAAGAGAATGAATAGGGAAAGCTATCGGCAGTGCATTAATCATGTAAATCATTTTCGGTATCTTTATTAGGTTCGAACGTCCGAACCAGGATAAAGGAAGCTGGTTCCAACTTTAGTTCAAGTTGGATAGTTCCGGAGAGGGGAGTTCAATTTATTTCAGACTAGCAATGTGGGACGGCGTTGCCCGTCATGTTATGCAGGGAATGTTTTTTGTTTTTTTTTTAATAAATGTTTTGATAGTGAAATATAGCGTAGGGTGTTCGTGTCAGAAAGGTGCACAGAGTGATACACAGACACATGTGCAAATACACACATATACAGGAGGACACACAGTATAGACAGAGATGCATGCAACACACATACATACACACACGTGCACTGACATACACAGTGACACACAGATGCAAATCAGAACATACATACATACAGTGTGAGCAGTGTAAGTAACATACCTTCCAACATTTCAAATGGTCAAAGAGGGGCACTTGTGTTTTAGGTGGTGTTACTGGGGGCGTGGCTGGTGGCGTATTTTAGAGAATTTTAACCCTTAGAGTGCCAGGGGGTAAGCAATGCATTGCATCCCCTCTGGCATTGAAATGGTTAAGTTACTCTTTCTGTAAGTGAATGATTTAGAAGACGATGAAAGTATTTTTTTTACACAGACTAATTCAACAGATATATACAGAAGTTTATACCCATATTACTGTGGGTTTTATTGATGTGGAGCAATCTGATACACTTGTATATACACCACACAGTGTGATGTCCTAAATAGAGGAGCAGAGGGATTTGGGTGTCAAACATGGACTGTCCCTCCTATGCTGTATAGTGCCAGTCCTTATACACAGAAACATGCAGACTGTATACTATACAGCAGAGGTTCTCAGCCCATGTCCTCAGTGGCCACTGTTGATCAGAGGCTCAGTTGTATTGATTAACTCACCTGTGCTCTTAAAATGAAATTCTAACATCCTGGCCTGTTAATAGCCACTGAGAGCACAGGTTGAGGACCACTGATATACAGTGCCAGACCATGGTAGATAATTTTTAACCCTTTGAGTGCCAGGGGGTAAGCAATGCATTGCATCCCCTCTGGCATTGAAATGGTTAAGTTACTCTTTCTGTAAGTGAATGATTTAGAAGAAGATGAAAGTATTTTTACACAGACTAATTTATTAGATATATACAGAAGCTTATACCCACATTACTGTGGGTTTTATTGATGTGGAGCAATCTGATACACTGCTATATACACCACACAGTGTGATCTCCTAAATAGAGGAGCAGAGGGATTTGGGTGTCAAACAGGGACTGTCCCACCTATACTTTATAGTGCCAGTCCTTATCCACAGACACATGCAGACTGTATACTATACAATGCCAGACCATATATAAATAGTTTGTCATATATGTTATACAGTGAGCTATGTACAGCATGCAGATGATTGTAGGAACTGGCACCTCTACTTACAGACAGACAGACAAACAATCTGTTCTCTTTCTCTCTCTTTGTGCAATATATAAATATGTCTCTACCACTAACCAGCTCAACTGAAGCCCTGCTCTGCACTGCCTGATCATGTATCTGCCATTGTTCCACTTTCCCAGCTTCTCTGTGCTAGCAAGTCAGCTCCCCAGCATCCTGCCTGCTGATTGGCTAGAAATCGCCTCACTTGTAGTAATTGGCAGGGCTGTGCAGGGTCACAGACAGGGAATGAAGAAGCTGCATACTACAGACTGGACCATGGCCTTCCAGCTGTAGTTTGAACATAGTTCCCATCATCCTCAGCTGCTCATCGTACGTGTGTGTGTGTGCCTCTTTATGAGTGTGTGTATATGTGTGTATGTGTCTGCCAGTGTGTGGGGGGAATGTGTGTGTGTGTCTGTGATGTAGGAGTGAGTGTCAGCCATTTTTTTTCAGCCTTAGATAGTGGTGGGCGGGCTGGATAGTGGGGGCTGGCCAAAAATCACACCCCCATTGAATTACCCAATGGAAGCAGTAATCCTCCTTATTGCCGCACCTGGGTGTGTTTTGCCAGGCACAAAGTCTTTTTTTTATATATATATAGATAATTTGTCTGTTTGTGGAGAGAGGAGAATTCCCAAGTATTTTAGGGAGGAGGAACAAAGTTTGAATTTGAAATTCTTATTTAGTTTGGTGAATCTTAAACTTGGGAGGTTTATATTTAATAGTTATGATTTGGAATAGTTGATAGGGGCTTGAGAAATTGAACAATATTCTTCCAGATTGAAACTAGCACTGGGAGAAATGATTCTGGTTTTGATAGGTAAAACAAAATGACATCTGCATAAGCAGCATTTTTAAAAATATGTTTGCCTATTGTGAGTTCAGAAATTTCAGGTGAAAGTCTAACAAGGTTGAGAAGGGGTTACATGGTGATAATAAAGATGATAGGAGATAGTGGGCATCCCTGTCTGGTGCCACTGGATATGGTGAAGGCGTCCGACAGGCTTCCGTTCACTAATACTTTTGCGGAAGGGTTTGTGTATAAACTCATTATTGTCCTTAACATATTTCTTCTCAAGCCACTGTGTTTTAATATCTCTTCCATATATGTCCAGCTGACCCTGTTGAACGCCTTCTCTGCATCCGTCAAAACAAGAATTGAAGGGTTTTTTTTATATTGTGCGTAATGTATCAAAGAAATGACAGTGGTTGTGTTATGCCGGGCCTCTCTTCCTGAAATGAAACAACTTTGGTCAGATGAGATTAGAAGTGATAGAAAAGGCTTCAATCTGTTAGCTAGTATTTTAGAAAAGATCTTTATGCCCATGTTTAATAAAGATACGGATCTGTAGTTAGCACAGCTCGAGGGATCTTTTCCTTCTTTATGAATCACCACAATATGTGCTTCCAAATATAGTTGAGTGGATTTCTGACCAAGTAGAATCACATTCAAGGTTTTCAACATATGAGGGAGTAGAGAGTCTTTAAATTTGCAGTAATATTGTATCGAGAAACCATCTGGTACAGGGCTTTTACCAGACACCATACTATGTAGAGAATCTAATATCTCTTTTTCTGTAAATGGAGCTTCAAGTGCCTCCAATTGTTGGGTGGTAAGTGTGGGTACTTTTGCTCTGGATAGGACAGATTCGATCAGTGTATTCCTATCTGTCAGTAGTGAGGGAGGGTTAGAAGAGATATTATAAAGTTTGCTATAATAATCTTTAAAAGAATTAGCTATTTGAGGGAAAGTTTTCTGTATTTGCGTTACTGCTGTTTAACGACGCTTGCATTGGATGAGTCTTGCTAATGCATGAAAAAAAAGTGTACTTTTAATATTAAATAACACTTTTATTCATATTCTCCCTTTCAGCTAAAACTTCAAAAGCCAATCAGTCTGTTGTGGACAAATTCGAGAAGCAAGCTCAGTGTTTTGAAACAAAACACATCTACTTAATTCCTGGGAGCATAGAGGAAGGTGATGAAATGAATCCAGTAAATTCTATTTAATAAAGTTGAAAAGGTTGCAGAGGTTTTACATTTAGTATCAGGGAGGGAGCAGTACTACATGGAATGGAAAGCATTATAAATCCATAACCAGTAAGGACACACATTTTTTTTTCAATTTCAGCATGGGAGAGAGAGAACTACATAAACCAGAATTCATTGCAAATCCAGTCATAGTGATATCCGGAGTGCTTGGCATTGGGGTGAAAGGAGTGATTAGTGAGTGAACTGAAAAATCCATAACTAGAAAAGATCAGGATTGTGTAGACCAGAATGCATTGCACATCTAGGACCAGTTGTTGATTAGGACTCCAGACATCAGAATGCACTGCAATTAAAGAATCCGAAAGAGATCCCAACTGTAGGTACCAGAGTGCGTTGCAAATCCAGAAGTAGATGATAAACATATCTCTAGGGGGCACAATTCATTACACACGAGTAATCATTTACACGAGTATACTGTAAATTCATAACCAGAAAGAAAGTACCAAATGCATTGCAAATCCAGAACCACAAAGAGATCACTACTATAGGCACCAACTGCATTGTAAATCCAGAACCACAAAGAGATCAGTACTATAGGCACCAACTGCATTGTAAATCCAGAACCACAAAGAGATCAGTACTATAGGCACCAAATGCATTGTAAATCCAGAAACAGGAAGAGATCCGTACTATACGTACCAAATGCATTGCAAATCCAGGACCACAAAGAGATCAGTACTATAGGCACCAATGCATTGTAAATCCAGGACCACAAAGAGATCAGTACTATAGGCACCAAATGCATTGTAAATCCAGAACCACAAAGAGATCAGTGCTATAGACACCAAATGCATTGCAAATCCAGAACCTCAAAGGGATCAGTACTATAGGCACCAAATACATTGCAAATTCAGAACCACAAAGAGATCCGTACTATATGCACCAAATACATTGCAAATCCAGAACCATAAAGAGATCAGTACTATAGGCACCAAATACATTGCAAATTCAGAACCACAAAGAGATCAGTACTATAGGCACCAATGCATTGTAAATCCAGAACCACAAAGAGATCCGTACTATAGGCACTAAATGCATTGTAAATCCAGAACCACAAAGAGATCAGTACTATAGGCACCAAATGCATTGCAAATCCAGAACCACAAAGAGATCCGTACTATAGGCACCAATGCATTGTAAATCCAGAACCACAAAGAGATCCGTACTATAGGCACCAAATGCATTGTAAATCCAGAACCACAAAGAGATCAGTACTATAGGCACCAAATGCATTGCAAATCCAGAACCACAAAGGGATCAGTACTATAGGCACCAAATACACTGCAAATTCAGAACCACAAAGAGATCCGTACTATAGGCACCAAATACATTGTAAATCCAGAACCACAAAGAGATCAGTACTATAGGCACCAAATACATTGCAAATCCAGAACCACAAAGAGATCCATACTATAGGCACCAAATGCATTGTAAATCCAGAACCACAAAGAGATCAGTACTATAGGCACCAAATGCATTGCAAATCCAGAACCACAAAGAGATCCGTACTATAGGCACCAAATGCATTGCACATCCAGAACCACAAAGAGATCAGTACTATAGGCACCAAATGCATTGTAAATCCAGAACCACAAAGAGATCCGTACTATAGGCACCAAATGCATTGTAAATCCAGAACCACAAAGAGATCCGTACTATAGACACCAAATGCATTGCAAATCCAGAACCACAAAGGGATCAGTACTATAGGCACCAAATACATTGCAAATTCAGAACCACAAAGAGATCCGTACTATATGCACCAAATACATTGCAAATCCAGAACCATAAAGAGATCAGTACTATAGGCACCAATGCATTGTAAATCCAGAACCACAAAGAGATCCGTACTATAGGCTCCAAATGCATTGTAAATCCAGAACCACAAAGAGATCAGTACTATAGGCACCAAATGCATTGCAAATCCAGAACCACAAAGAGATCCGTACTATAGGCACCAATGCATTGTAAATCCAGAACCACAAAGAGATCCGTACTATAGGCACCAATGCATTGTAAATCCAGAACCACAAAGAGATCCGTACTATAGGCACCAAATGCATTGTAAATCCAGAACCACAAAGAGATCAGTACTATAGGCACCAAATGCATTGCAAATCCAGAACCACAAAGGGATCAGTACTATAGGCACCAAATACATTGCAAATTCAGAACCACAAAGAGATCCGTACTATAGGCACCAAATACATTGTAAATCCAGAACCACAAAGAGATCCGTACTATAGGCACCAACTGCATTGTAAATCCAGAACCACAAAGAGATCAGTACTATAGGCACCAAATGCATTGTAAATCCAGAAACAGGAAGAGATCCGTACTATACGTACCAAATGCATTGCAAATCCAGGACCACAAAGAGATCAGTACTATAGGCACCAATGCATTGTAAATCCAGGACCACAAAGAGATCAGTACTATAGGCACCAAATACATTGCAAATCCAGAACCACAAAGAGATCAGTACTATAGGCACCAACTGCATGGTAAATCCAGAACCACAAAGAGATCAGTACTATAGGCACCAAATGCATTGTAAATCCAGAACCACAAAGAGATCAGTACTACAGGCACCAAATACATTGTAAATCCAGAACCACAAAGAGATCAGTACTATAGGCACCAAATACATTGCAAATCCAGAACCACAAAGAGATCAGTACTATAGGCACCAACTGCATTGTAAATCCAGAACCACAAAGAGATCAGTACTATAGGCACCAAATGCATTGTAAATCCAGAAACAGGAAGAGATCCGTACTATACGTACCAAATGCATTGCAAATCCAGGACCACAAAGAGATCAGTACTATAGGCACCAATGCATTGTAAATCCAGGACCACAAAGAGATCAGTACTATAGGCACCAAATGCATTGTAAATCCAGAACCACAAAGAGATCAGTACTATAGACACCAAATGCATTGCAAATCCAGAACCTCAAAGGTATCAGTACTATAGGCACCAAATACATTGCAAATTCAGAACCACAAAGAGATCCGTACTATATGCACCAAATACATTGCAAATCCAGAACCATAAAGAGATCAGTACTATAGGCACAAAATACATTGCAAATTCAGAACCACAAACAGATCAGTACTATAGGCACCAATGCATTGTAAATCCAGAACCACAAAGAGATCTGTACTATAGGCACCAAATGCATTGTAAATCCAGAACCACAAAGAGATCAGTACTATAGGCACCAAATGCATTGCAAATCCAGAACCACAAAGAGATCCGTACTATAGGCACCAATGCATTGTAAATCCAGAACCACAAAGAGATCCGTACTATAGGCACCAAATGCATTGTATATCCAGAACCACAAAGAGATCAGTACTATAGGCACCAAATGCATTGCAAATCCAGAACCACAAAGGGATCAGTACTATAGGCACCAAATACATTGCAAATTCAGAACCACAAAGAGATCCGTACTATAGGCACCAAATACATTGTAAATCCAGAAACACAAAGAGATCAGTACTATAGGCACCAAATACATTGCAAATCCAGAACCACAAAGAGATCCGTACTATAGGCTCCAAATGCATTGTAAATCCAGAACCACAAAGAGATCAGTACTATAGGCACCAAATGCATTGCAAATCCAGAACCACAAAGAGATCCGTACTGTAGGCACCAAATGCATTGCACATCCAGAACCACAAAGAGATCAGTACTATAGGCACCAAATGCATTGTAAATCCAGAACCACAAAGAGATCCGTACTATAGGCACCAAATGCATTGTAAATCCAGAACCACAAAGAGATCAGTACTATAGGCACCAAATGCATTGCAGATCCTGAACCACAAAGGGATCAGTACTATAGGCACCAAATACATTGCAAATTCAGAACCACAAAGAGATCCGTACTATAGGCACCAAATACATTGTAAATCCAGAACCACAAAGAGATCAGTACTATAGGCACCAAATGCATTGCACATCCAGAACCACAAAGAGATCAGTACTATAGGCACCAAATGCATTGTAAATCCAGAACCACAAAGAGATCAGTACTATGGACACCAAATGCATTGCAAATCCAGAACCACAAAGGGATCAGTACTATAGGCACCAAATACATTGCAAATCCAGGACCACAAAGAGATCAGTACTATAGGCACCAAATACATTGCAAATCCAGAACCACAAAGAGATCCGTACTATAGGCACCAAATGCATTGTAAATCCAGAACCACAAAGAGATCAGTACTATAGGCACCAAATGCATTGCAAATCCAGAACCACAAAGGGATCAGTACTATAGGCACCAAATACATTGCAAATTCAGAACCACAAAGAGATCCGTACTATAGGCACCAAATACATTGTAAATCCAGAACCACAAAGAGATCAGTACTATAGGCACCAAATACATTGCAAATCCAGAACCACAAAGAGATCCATACTATAGGCACCAAATGCATTGTAAATCCAGAACCACAAAGAGATCAGTACTATAGGCACCAAATGCATTGCAAATCCAGAACCACAAAGAGATCTGTACTATAGGCACCAAATGCATTGCACATCCAGAACCACAAAGAGATCAGTACTATAGGCACCAACTGCATTGTAAATCCAGAACCACAAAGAGATCCGTACTATAGGCACCAAATGCATTGTAAATCCAGAACCACAAAGAGATCCGTACTATAGACACCAAATGCATTGCAAATCCAGAACCACAAAGGGATCAGTACTATAGGCACCAAATACATTGCAAATTCAGAACCACAAAGAGATCCGTACTATATGCACCAAATACATTGCAAATCCAGAACCATAAAGAGATCAGTACTATAGGCACCAATGCATTGTAAATCCAGAACCACAAAGAGATCCATACTATAGGCACCAAATGCATTGTAAATCCAGAACCACAAAGAGATCAGTACTATAGGCACCAAATGCATTGCAAATCCAGAACCACAAAGAGATCCGTACTATAGGCACCAATGCATTGTAAATCCAGAACCACAAAGAGATCCGTACTATAGGCACCAATGCATTGTAAATCCAGAACCACAAAGAGATCCGTACTATAGGCACCAAATGCATTGTAAATCCAGAACCACAAAGAGATCAGTACTATAGGCACCAAATGCATTGCAAATCCAGAACCACAAAGGGATCAGTACTATAGGCACCAAATACATTGCAAATTCAGAACCACAAAGAGATCCGTACTATAGGCACCAAATACATTGTAAATCCAGAACCACAAAGAGATCCGTACTATAGGCACCAACTGCATTGTAAATCCAGAACCACAAAGAGATCAGTACTATAGGCACCAAATGCATTGTAAATCCAGAAACAGGAAGAGATCCGTACTGTACGTACCAAATGCATTGCAAATCCAGGACCACAAAGAGATCAGTACTATAGGCACCAATGCATTGTAAATCCAGGACCACAAAGAGATCAGTACTATAGGCACCAAATACATTGCAAATCCAGAACCACAAAGAGATCAGTACTATAGGCACCAACTGCATTGTAAATCCAGAACCACAAAGAGATCAGTACTATAGGCACCAAATGCATTGTAAATCCAGAACCACAAAGAGATCAGTACTACAGGCACCAAATGCATTGCAAATCCAGAACCACAAAGAGATCCGTACTATAGGCACCAAATACATTGTAAATCCAGAACCACAAAGAGATCAGTACTATAGGCACCAAATACATTGCAAATCCAGAACCACAAAGAGATCAGTACTATAAGCACCAACTGCATTGTAAATCCAGAACCACAAAGAGATCAGTACTATAGGCACCAAATGCATTGTAAATCCAGAAACAGGAAGAGATCCGTACTATACGTACCAAATGCATTGCAAATCCAGGACCACAAAGAGATCAGTACTATAGGCACCAATGCATTGTAAATCCAGGACCACAAAGAGATCAGTACTATAGGCACCAAATGCATTGTAAATCCAGAACCACAAAGAGATCAGTACTATAGACACCAAATGCATTGCAAATCCAGAACCTCAAAGGGATCAGTACTATAGGCACCAAATACATTGCAAATTCAGAACCACAAAGAGATCCGTACTATAGGCACCAAATACATTGTAAATCCAGAACCACAAAGAGATCAGTACTATAGGCACCAAATACATTGCAAATCCAGAACCACAAAGAGATCCGTACTATAGGCTCCAAATGCATTGTAAATCCAGAACCACAAAGAGATCAGTACTATAGGCACCAAATGCATTGCAAATCCAGAACCACAAAGAGATCCGTACTGTAGGCACCAAATGCATTGCACATCCAGAACCACAAAGAGATCAGTACTATAGGCACCAAATGCATTGTAAATCCAGAACCACAAAGAGATCCGTACTATAGGCACCAAATGCATTGTAAATCCAGAACCACAAAGAGATCAGTACTATAGGCACCAAATGCATTGCAGATCCAGAACCACAAAGGGATCAGTACTATAGGCACCAAATACATTGCAAATTCAGAACCACAAACAGATCAGTACTATAGGCACCAATGCATTGTAAATCCAGAACCACAAAGAGATCTGTACTATAGGCACCAAATGCATTGTAAATCCAGAACCACAAAGAGATCAGTACTATAGGCACCAAATGCATTGCAAATCCAGAACCACAAAGAGATCTGTACTATAGGCACCAATGCATTGTAAATCCAGAACCACAAAGAGATCCGTACTATAGGCACCAAATGCATTGTATATCCAGAACCACAAAGAGATCAGTACTATAGGCACCAAATGCTTTGCAAATCCAGAACCACAAAGGGATCAGTACTATAGGCACCAAATACATTGCAAATTCAGAACCACAAAGAGATCCGTACTATAGGCACCAAATACATTGTAAATCCAGAAACACAAAGAGATCAGTACTATAGGCACCAAATACATTGCAAATCCAGAACCACAAAGAGATCCGTACTATAGGCTCCAAATGCATTGTAAATCCAGAACCACAAAGAGATCAGTACTATAGGCACCAAATGCATTGCAAATCCAGAACCACAAAGAGATCCGTACTGTAGGCACCAAATGCATTGCACATCCAGAACCACAAAGAGATCAGTACTATAGGCACCAAATGCATTGTAAATCCAGAACCACAAAGAGATCCATACTATAGGCACCAAATGCATTGTAAATCCAGAACCACAAAGAGATCAGTACTATAGGCACCAAATGCATTGCAAATCCAGAACCATAAAGAGATCCGTACTATAGGCACCAATGCATTGTAAATCCAGAACCACAAAGAGATCCGTACTATAGGCACCAATGCATTGTAAATCCAGAACCACAAAGAGATCCGTACTATAGGCACCAAATGCATTGTAAATCCAGAACCACAAAGAGATCAGTACTATAGGCACCAAATGCATTGCAAATCCAGAACCACAAAGGGATCAGTACTATAGGCACCAAATACATTGCAAATTCAGAACCACAAAGAGATCCGTACTATAGGCACCAAATACATTGTAAATACAGAACCACAAAGAGATCAGTACTATAGGCACCAAATGCATTGCACATCCAGAACCACAAAGAGATCAGTACTATAGGCACCAAATGCATTGTAAATCCAGAACCACAAAGAGATCAGTACTATGGACACCAAATGCATTGCAAATCCAGAACCACAAAGGGATCAGTACTATAGGCACCAAATACATTGCAAATTCAGAACCACAAAGAGATCCGTACTATATGCACCAAATACATTGCAAATCCAGAACCATAAAGAGATCAGTACTATAGGCACCAAATACATTGCAAATTCAGAACCACAAAGAGATCAGTACTATAGGCACCAATGCATTGTAAATCCAGAACCACAAAGAGATCCGTACTATAGGCACCAAATGCATTGTAAATCCAGAACCACAAAGAGCTCAGTACTATAGGCACCAAATACATTGCAAATTCAGAACCACAAAGAGATCCGTACTATAGGCACCAAATACATTGTAAATCCAGAACCACAAAGAGATCAGTACTATAGGCACCAAATACATTGCAAATCCAGAACCACAAAGAGATCCATACTATAGGCACCAAATGCATTGTAAATCCAGAACCACAAAGAGATCAGTACTATAGGCACCAAATGCATTGCAAATCCAGAACCACAAAGAGATCTGTACTATAGGCACCAAATGCATTGCACATCCAGAACCACAAAGAGATCAGTACTATAGGCACCAACTGCGTTGTAAATCCAGAACCACAAAGAGATCCGTACTATAGGCACCAAATGCATTGTAAATCCAGAACCACAAAGAGATCCGTACTATAGACACCAAATGCATTGCAAAACCAGAACCACAAAGGGATCAGTACTATAGGCACCAAATACATTGCAAATTCAGAACCACAAAGAGATCCGTACTATATGCACCAAATACATTGCAAATCCAGAACCATAAAGAGATCAGTACTATAGGCACCAATGCATTGTAAATCCAGAACCACAAAGATATCCGTACTATAGGCACCAAATGCATTGTAAATCCAGAACCACAAAGAGATCAGTACTATAGGCACCAAATGCATTGCAAATCCAGAACCACAAAGAGATCCGTACTATAGGCACCAATGCATTGTAAATCCAGAACCACAAAGAGATCCGTACTATAGGCACCAGTGCATTGTAAATCCAGAACCACAAAGAGATCCGTACTATAGGCACCAAATGCATTGTAAATCCAGAACCACAAAGAGATCAGTACTATAGGCACCAAATGCATTGCAAATCCAGAACCACAAAGGGATCAGTACTATAGGCACCAAATACATTGCAAATTCAGAACCACAAAGAGATCCGTACTATAGGCACCAAATACATTGTAAATCCAGAACCACAAAGAGATCCGTACTATAGGCACCAACTGCATTGTAAATCCAAAACCACAAAGAGATCAGTACTATAGGCACCAAATGCATTGTAAATCCAGAAACAGGAAGAGATCCGTACTATACGTACCAAATGCATTGCAAATCCAGGACCACAAAGAGATCAGTACTATAGGCACCAATGCATTGTAAATCCAGGACCACAAAGAGATCAGTACTATAGGCACCAAATACATTGCAAATCCAGAACCACAAAGAGATCAGTACTATAGGCACCAACTGCATTGTAAATCCAGAACCACAAAGAGATCAGTACTATAGGCACCAAATGCATTGTAAATCCAGAACCACAAAGAGATCAGTACTACAGGCACCAAATGCATTGCAAATCCAGAACCACAAAGAGATCCGTACTATAGGCACCAAATACATTGTAAATCCAGAACCACAAAGAGATCAGTACTATAGGCACCAAATACATTGCAAATCCAGAACCACAAAGAGATCAGTACTATAGGCACCAACTGCATTGTAAATCCAGAACCACAAAGAGATCAGTACTATAGGCACCAAATGCATTGTAAATCCAGAAACAGGAAGAGATCCGTACTATACGTACCAAATGCATTGCAAATCCAGGACCACAAAGAGATCAGTACTATAGGCACCAATGCATTGTAAATCCAGGACCACAAAGAGATCAGTACTATAGGCACCAAATGCATTGTAAATCCAGAACCACAAAGAGATCAGTACTATAGACACCAAATGCATTGCAAATCCAGAACCTCAAAGGGATCAGTACTATAGGCACCAAATACATTGCAAATTCAGAACCACAAAGAGATCCGTACTATATGCACCAAATACATTGCAAATCCAGAACCATAAAGAGATCAGTACTATAGGCACAAAATACATTGCAAATTCAGAACCACAAACAGATCAGTACTATAGGCACCAATGCATTGTAAATCCAGAACCACAAAGAGATCTGTACTATAGGCACCAAATGCATTGTAAATCCAGAACCACAAAGAGATCAGTACTATAGGCACCAAATGCATTGCAAATCCAGAACCACAAAGAGATCCGTACTATAGGCACCAATGCATTGTAAATCCAGAACCACAAAGAGATCCGTACTATAGGCACCAAATGCATTGTATATCCAGAACCACAAAGAGATCAGTACTATAGGCACCAAATGCATTGCAAATCCAGAACCACAAAGGGATCAGTACTATAGGCACCAAATACATTGCAAATTCAGAACCACAAAGAGATCCGTACTATAGGCACCAAATACATTGTAAATCCAGAACCACAAAGAGATCAGTACTATAGGCACCAAATACATTGCAAATCCAGAACCACAAAGAGATCCGTACTATAGGCTCCAAATGCATTGTAAATCCAGAACCACAAAGAGATCAGTACTATAGGCACCAAATGCATTGCAAATCCAGAACCACAAAGAGATCCGTACTGTAGGCACCAAATGCATTGCACATCCAGAACCACAAAGAGATCAGTACTATAGGCACCAAATGCATTGTAAATCCAGAACCACAAAGAGATCCGTACTATAGGCACCAAATGCATTGTAAATCCAGAACCACAAAGAGATCAGTACTATAGGCACCAAATGCATTGCAGATCCAGAACCACAAAGGGATCAGTACTATAGGCACCAAATACATTGCAAATTCAGAACCACAAAGAGATCCGTACTATAGGCACCAAATACATTGTAAATCCAGAACCACAAAGAGATCAGTACTATAGGCACCAAATGCATTGTAAATCCAGAACCACAAAGAGATCCGTACTATAGGCACCAAATGCATTGTAAATCCAGAACCACAAAGAGATCAGTACTATAGAGACCAAATGCATTGCAAATCCAGAACCACAAAGGGATCAGTACTATAGGCACCAAATGCATTGCAAATTCAGAACCACAAAGAGATCCGTACTATATGCACCAAATACATTGCAAATCCAGAACCATAAAGAGATCAGTACTATAGGCACCAAATACATTGCAAATCCAGAACCACAAAGAGATCAGTACTATAGGCACCAACTGCATTGTAAATCCAGAACCACAAAGAGATCAGTACTATAGGCACCAAATGCATTGTAAATCCAGAAACAGGAAGAGATCCGTACTATACGTACCAAATGCATTGCAAATCCAGGACCACAAAGAGATCAGTACTATAGGCACCAATGCATTGTAAATCCAGGACCACAAAGAGATCAGTACTATAGGCACCAAATGCATTGTAAATCCAGAACCACAAAGAGATCAGTACTATAGACACCAAATGCATTGCAAATCCAGAACCTCAAAGGGATCAGTACTATAGGCACCAAATACATTGCAAATTCAGAACCACAAAGAGATCCGTACTATATGCACCAAATACATTGCAAATACAGAACCATAAAGAGATCAGTACTATAGGCACAAAATACATTGCAAATTCAGAACCACAAACAGATCAGTACTATAGGCACCAATGCATTGTAAATCCAGAACCACAAAGAGATCTGTACTATAGGCACCAAATGCATTGTAAATCCAGAACCACAAAGAGATCAGTACTATAGGCACCAAATGCATTGCAAATCCAGAACCACAAAGAGATCCGTACTATAGGCACCAATGCATTGTAAATCCAGAACCACAAAGAGATCCGTACTATAGGCACCAAATGCATTGTATATCCAGAACCACAAAGAGATCAGTACTATAGGCACCAAATGCATTGCAAATCCAGAACCACAAAGGGATCAGTACTATAGGCACCAAATACATTGCAAATTCAGAACCACAAAGAGATCCGTACTATAGGCACCAAATACATTGTAAATCCAGAACCACAAAGAGATCAGTACTATAGGCACCAAATACATTGCAAATCCAGAACCACAAAGAGATCCGTACTATAGGCTCCAAATGCATTGTAAATCCAGAACCACAAAGAGATCAGTACTATAGGCACCAAATGCATTGCAAATCCAGAACCACAAAGAGATCCGTACTGTAGGCACCAAATGCATTGCACATCCAGAACCACAAAGAGATCAGTACTATAGGCACCAAATGCATTGTAAATCCAGAACCACAAAGAGATCCGTACTATAGGCACCAAATGCATTGTAAATCCAGAACCACAAAGAGATCAGTACTATAGGCACCAAATGCATTGCAGATCCAGAACCACAAAGGGATCAGTACTATAGGCACCAAATACATTGCAAATTCAGAACCACAAAGAGATCCGTACTATAGGCACCAAATACATTGTAAATCCAGGACCACAAAGAGATCAGTACTATAGGCACCAAATGCATTGCACATCCAGAACCACAAAGAGATCAGTACTATAGGCACCAAATGCATTGTAAATCCAGAACCACAAAGAGATCAGTACTATGGACACCAAATGCATTGCAAATCCAGAACCACAAAGGGATCAGTACTATAGGCACCAAATACATTGCAAATTCAGAACCACAAAGAGATCCGTACTATATGCACCAAATACATTGCAAATCCAGAACCATAAAGAGATCAGTACTATAGGCACCAAATACATTGCAAATTCAGAACCACAAAGAGATCAGTACTATAGGCACCAATGCATTGTAAATCCAGAACCACAAAGAGATCCGTACTATAGGCACCAAATGCATTGTAAATCCAGAACCACAAAGAGATCAGTACTATAGGCACCAAATGCATTGCAAATCCAGAACCACAAAGAGATCCGTACTATAGGCACCAATGCATTGTAAATCCAGAACCACAAAGAGATCCGTACTATAGGCACCAATGCATTGTAAATCCAGAACCACAAAGAGATCCGTACTATAGGCACCAAATGCATTGTAAATCCAGAACCACAAAGAGATCCGTACTATAGGCACCAAATGCATTGCAAATCCAGAACCACAAAGGGATCAGTACTATAGGCACCAAATACATTGCAAATTCAGAACCACAAAGAGATCCGTACTATAGGCACCAAATGCATTGTAAATCCAGAACCACAAAGAGATCAGTACTATAGGCACCAAATGCATTGCAAATCCAGAACCACAAAGAGATCCGTACTATAGGCACCAAATGCATTGCACATCCAGAACCACAAAGAGATCAGTACTATAGGCACCAAATGCATTGTAAATCCAGAACCACAAAGAGATCCGTACTATAGGCCCCAAATGCATTGTAAATCCAGAACCACAAAGAGATCAGTACTATAGAGACCAAATGCATTGCAAATCCAGAACCACAAAGGGATCAGTACTATAGGCACCAAATACATTGCAAATTCAGAACCACAAAGAGATCCGTACTATATGCACCAAATACATTGCAAATCCAGAACCATAAAGAGATCAGTACTATAGGCACCAAATACATTGCAAATCCAGAACCACAAAGAGATCAGTACTATAGGCACCAACTGCATTGTAAATCCAGAACCACAAAGAGATCAGTACTATAGGCACCAAATGCATTGTAAATCCAGAAACAGGAAGAGATCCGTACTATACGTACCAAATGCATTGCAAATCCAGGACCACAAAGAGATCAGTACTATAGGCACCAATGCATTGTAAATCCAGGACCACAAAGAGATCAGTACTATAGGCACCAAATGCATTGTAAATCCAGAACCACAAAGAGATCAGTACTATAGACACCAAATGCATTGCAAATCCAGAACCTCAAAGGGATCAGTACTATAGGCACCAAATACATTGCAAATTCAGAACCACAAAGAGATCCGTACTATATGCACCAAATACATTGCAAATCCAGAACCATAAAGAGATCAGTACTATAGGCACCAAATACATTGCAAATTCAGAGCCACAAAGAGATCAGTACTATAGGCACCAATGCATTGTAAATCCAGAACCACAAAGAGATCTGTACTATAGGCACCAAATGCATTGTAAATCCAGAACCACAAAGAGATCAGTACTATAGGCACCAAATGCATTGCAAATCCAGAACCACAAAGAGATCCGTACTATAGGCACCAATGCATTGTAAATCCAGAACCACAAAGAGATCCGTACTATAGGCACCAAATGCATTGTAAATCCAGAACCACAAAGAGATCAGTACTATAGGCACCAAATGCATTGCAAATCCAGAACCACAAAGGGATCAGTACTATAGGCACCAAATACATTGCAAATTCAGAACCACAAAGAGATCCGTACTATAGGCACCAAATACATTGTAAATCCAGAACCACAAAGAGATCAGTACTATAGGCACCAAATACATTGCAAATCCAGAACCACAAAGAGATCCGTACTATAGGCACCAAATGCATTGTAAATCCAGAACCACAAAGAGATCAGTACTATAGGCACCAAATGCATTGCAAATCCAGAACCACAAAGAGATCCGTACTATAGGCACCAAATGCATTGCACATCCAGAACCACAAAGAGATCCGTACTATAGGCACCAAATGCATTGTAAATCCAGAACCACAAAGAGATCAGTACTATAGACACCAAATGCATTGCAAATCCAGAACCACAAAGAGGATAGTACTAAGGCACCAAATACATTGCAAATTCAGAACCACAAAGAGATCCGTACTATATGCACCAAATACATTGCAAATCCAGAACCATAAAGAGATCAGTACTATAGGCACCAAATACATTGCAAATTCAGAACCACAAAGAGATCAGTACTATAGGCACCAATGCATTGTAAATCCAGAACCACAAAGAGATCCGTACTATATGCACCAAATACATTGCAAATCCAGAACCATAAAGAGATCAGTACTATAGGCACCAAATACATTGCAAATTCAGAACCACAAAGAGATCAGTACTATAGGCACCAATGCATTGTAAATCCAGAACCACAAAGAGATCTGTACTATAGGCACCAAATGCATTGTAAATCCAGAACCACAAAGAGATCAGTACTATAGGCACCAAATGCATTGCAAATCCAGAACCACAAAGAGATCCGTACTATAGGCACCAATGCATTGTAAATCCAGAACCACAAAGAGATCCGTACTATAGGCACCAAATGCATTGTAAATCCAGAACCACAAAAAGATCAGTACTATAGGCACCAAATGCATTGCAAATCCAGAACCACAAAGGGATCAGTACTATAGGCACCAAATACATTGCAAATTCAGAACCACAAAGAGATCCGTACTATAGGCACCAAATACATTGTAAATCCAGAACCACAAAGAGATCAGTACTATAGGCACCAAATACATTGCAAATCCAGAACCACAAAGAGATCCGTACTATAGGCACCAAATGCATTGTAAATCCAGAACCACAAAGAGATCAGTACTATAGGCACCAAATGCATTGCAAATCCAGAACCACAAAGAGATCCGTACTATAGGCACCAAATGCATTGCACATCCAGAACCACAAAGAGATCAGTACTATAGGCACCAAATGCATTGTAAATCCAGAACCACAAAGAGATCCGTACTATAGGCACCAAATGCATTGTAAATCCAGAACCACAAAGAGATCAGTACTATAGACACCAAATGCATTGCAAATCCAGAACCACAAAGGGATCAGTACTATAGGCACCAAATACATTGCAAATTCAGAACCACAAAGAGATCCGTACTATATGCACCAAATACATTGCAAATCCAGAACCATAAAGAGATCAGTACTATAGGCACCAAATACATTGCAAATTCAGAACCACAAAGAGATCAGTACTATAGGCACCAATGCATTGTAAATCCAGAACCACAAAGAGATCCGTACTATAGGCACCAAATGCATTGTAAATCCAGAACCACAAAGAGATCAGTACTATAGGCACCAAATGCATTGCAAATCCAGAACCACAAAGAGATCCGTACTATAGGCACCAATGCATTGTAAATCCAGAACCACAAAGAGATCCGTACTATAGGCACCAAATGCATTGTAAATCCAGAACCACAAAGAGATCAGTACTATAGGCACCAAATGCATTGCAGATCCAGAACCACAAAGGGATCAGTACTATAGGCACCAAATACATTGCAAATTCAGAACCACAAAGAGATCCGTACTATAGACACCAAATACATTGTAAATCCAGAACCACAAAGAGATCAGTACTATAGGCACCAAGTGCATTGCACATCCAGAACCACAAAGAGATCAGTACTATAGGCACCAAATGCATTGTAAATCCAGAACCACAAAGAGATCCGTACTATAGGCACCAAATGCATTGTAAATCCAGAACCACAAAGAGATCAGTACTATGGACACCAAATGCATTGCAAATCCAGAACCACAAAGAGATCCGTACTATAGGCACCAATGCATTGTAAATCCAGAACCACAAAGAGATCCGTACTATAGGCACCAATGCATTGTAAATCCAGAACCACAAAGAGATCAGTACTATAGGCACCAAATGCATTGCAAATCCAGAACCACAAAGGGATCAGTACTATAGGCACCAAATACATTGCAAATTCAGAACCACAAAGAGATCCGTACTATAGGCACCAAATACATTGTAAATCCAGAACCACAAAGAGATCAGTACTATAGGCACCAAATACATTGCAAATCCAGAACCACAAAGAGATCCGTACTATAGGCACCAAATGCATTGTAAATCCAGAACCACAAAGAGATCAGTACTATAGGCACCAAATGCATTGCAAATCCAGAACCACAAAGAGATCCGTACTATAGGCACCAAATGCATTGCACATCCAGAACCACAAAGAGATCCGTACTATAGGCACCAAATGCATTGTAAATCCAGAACCACAAAGAGATCAGTACTATAGACACCAAATGCATTGCAAATCCAGAACCACAAAGGGATAGTACTATAGGCACCAAATACATTGCAAATTCAGAACCACAAAGAGATCCGTACTATATGCACCAAATACATTGCAAATCCAGAACCATAAAGAGATCAGTACTATAGGCACCAAATACATTGCAAATTCAGAACCACAAAGAGATCAGTACTATAGGCACCAATGCATTGTAAATCCAGAACCACAAAGAGATCCGTACTATATGCACCAAATACATTGCAAATCCAGAACCATAAAGAGATCAGTACTATAGGCACCAAATACATTGCAAATTCAGAACCACAAAGAGATCAGTACTATAGGCACCAATGCATTGTAAATCCAGAACCACAAAGAGATCTGTACTATAGGCACCAAATGCATTGTAAATCCAGAACCACAAAGAGATCAGTACTATAGGCACCAAATGCATTGCAAATCCAGAACCACAAAGAGATCCGTACTATAGGCACCAATGCATTGTAAATCCAGAACCACAAAGAGATCCGTACTATAGGCACCAAATGCATTGTAAATCCAGAACCACAAAAAGATCAGTACTATAGGCACCAAATGCATTGCAAATCCAGAACCACAAAGGGATCAGTACTATAGGCACCAAATACATTGCAAATTCAGAACCACAAAGAGATCCGTACTATAGGCACCAAATACATTGTAAATCCAGAACCACAAAGAGATCAGTACTATAGGCACCAAATACATTGCAAATCCAGAACCACAAAGAGATCCGTACTATAGGCACCAAATGCATTGTAAATCCAGAACCACAAAGAGATCAGTACTATAGGCACCAAATGCATTGCAAATCCAGAACCACAAAGAGATCCGTACTATAGGCACCAAATGCATTGCACATCCAGAACCACAAAGAGATCAGTACTATAGGCACCAAATGCATTGTAAATCCAGAACCACAAAGAGATCCGTACTATAGGCACCAAATGCATTGTAAATCCAGAACCACAAAGAGATCAGTACTATAGACACCAAATGCATTGCAAATCCAGAACCACAAAGGGATCAGTACTATAGGCACCAAATACATTGCAAATTCAGAACCACAAAGAGATCCGTACTATATGCACCAAATACATTGCAAATCCAGAACCATAAAGAGATCAGTACTATAGGCACCAAATACATTGCAAATTCAGAACCACAAAGAGATCAGTACTATAGGCACCAATGCATTGTAAATCCAGAACCACAAAGAGATCCGTACTATAGGCACCAAATGCATTGTAAATCCAGAACCACAAAGAGATCAGTACTATAGGCACCAAATGCATTGCAAATCCAGAACCACAAAGAGATCCGTACTATAGGCACCAATGCATTGTAAATCCAGAACCACAAAGAGATCCGTACTATAGGCACCAAATGCATTGTAAATCCAGAACCACAAAGAGATCAGTACTATAGGCACCAAATGCATTGCAGATCCAGAACCACAAAGGGATCAGTACTATAGGCACCAAATACATTGCAAATTCAGAACCACAAAGAGATCCGTACTATAGACACCAAATACATTGTAAATCCAGAACCACAAAGAGATCAGTACTATAGGCACCAAGTGCATTGCACATCCAGAACCACAAAGAGATCAGTACTATAGACACCAAATGCATTGTAAATCCAGAACCACAAAGAGATCCGTACTATAGGCACCAAATGCATTGTAAATCCAGAACCACAAAGAGATCAGTACTATGGACACCAAATGCATTGCAAATCCAGAACCACAAAGGGATCAGTACTATAGGCACCAAATACATTGCAAATTCAGAACCACAAAGAGATCCGTACTATATGCACCAAATACATTGCAAATCCAGAACCATAAAGAGATCAGTACTATAGGCACCAAATACATTGCAAATTCAGAACCACAAAGAGATCAGTACTATAGGCACCAATGCATTGTAAATCCAGAACCACAAAGAGATCCGTACTATAGGCACCAATTGCATTGTAAATCCAGAACCACAAAGAGATCAGTACTATAGGCACCAAATGCATTGCAAATCCAGAACCACAAAGAGATCCGTACTATAGGCACCAATGCATTGTAAATCCAGAACCACAAAGAGATCCGTACTATAGGCACCAATGCATTGTAAATCCAGAACCACAAAGAGATCAGTACTATAGGCACCAAATGCATTGCAAATCCAGAACCACAAAGGGATCAGTACTATAGGCACCAAATACATTGCAAATTCAGAACCACAAAGAGATCCGTACTATAGGCACCAAATACATTGTAAATCCAGAACCACAAAGAGATCAGTACTATAGTCACCAAATACATTGCAAATCCAGAACCACAAAGAGATCCGTACTATAGGCACCAAATGCATTGTAAATCCAGAACCACAAAGAGATCAGTACTATAGGCACTAAATGCATTGTAAATCCAGAAACAGGAAGAGATCCGTACTATACGTACCAAATGCATTGCAAATCCAGGACCACAAAGAGATCAGTACTATAGGCACCAATGCATTGTAAATCCAGGACCACAAAGAGATCAGTACTATAGGCACCAAATGCATTGTAAATCCAGAACCACAGAGATCAGTACTATAGACACCAAATGCATTGCAAATCCAGAACCACAAAGGGATCAGTACTATAGGCACCAAATACATTGCAAATCCAGAACCATAAAGAGATCAGTACTATAGGCACCAAATGCATTGCAAATCCAGAACCACAAAGAGATCAGTACTATAGGCACCAAATGCATTGCAAATCCAGAACCACAAAGAGATCCGTACTATAGGCACCAAATGCATTGTAAATCCTTAACCACAAAGAGATCAGTACTATAGGCACCAAATGCATTGCAAATCCAGAACCACAAAGAGATCCGTACTATAGGCACCAATGCATTGTAAATCCAGAACCACAAAGAGATCCGTACTATAGGCACCAAATGCATTGTAAATCCAGAACCACAAAGAGATCAGTACTATAGGCACCAAATGCATTGCAGATCCAGAATGACAAAGGGATCAGTACTATAGGCACCAAATACATTGCAAATTCAGAACCACAAAGAGATCCGTACTATAGGCACCAAATACATTGTAAATCCAGAACCACAAAGAGATCAGTACTATAGGCACCAAATGCATTGCACATCCAGAACCACAAAGAGATCAGTACTATAGGCACCAAATGCATTGTAAATCCAGAACCACAAAGAGATCCGTACTATAGGCACCAAATGCATTGTAAATCCAGAACCACAAAGAGATCAGTACTATGGACACCAAATGCATTGCAAATCCAGAACCACAAAGGGATCAGTACTATAGGCACCAAATACATTGCAAATTCAGAACCACAAAGAGATCCGTACTATATGCACCAAATACATTGCAAATCCAGAACCTTAAAGAGATCAGTACTATAGGCACCAAATACATTGCAAATTCAGAACCACAAAGAGATCAGTACTATAGGCACCAATGCATTGTAAATCCAGAACCACAAAGAGATCCGTACTATAGGCACCAAATGCATTGTAAATCCAGAACCACAAAGAGATCAGTACTATAGGCACCAAATGCATTGCAAATCCAGAACCACAAAGAGATCCGTACTATAGGCACCAATGCATTGTAAATCCAGAACCACAAAGAGATCCGTACTATAGGCACCAATGCATTGTAAATCCAGAACCACAAAGAGATCAGTACTATAGGCACCAAATGCATTGTAAATCCAGAACCACAAAGAGATCAGTACTATAGGCACCAAATACACTGCAAATCCAGAACCACAAAGGGATCAGTACTATAGGCACCAAATACATTGCAAATTCAGAACCACAAAGAGATCCGTACTATAGGCACCAAATACATTGTAAATCCAGAACCACAAAGAGATCAGTACTATAGGCACCAAATACATTGCAAATCCAGAACCACAAAGAGATCCGTACTATAGGCACCAAATGCATTGTAAATCCAGAACCACAAAGAGATCAGTACTATAGGCACTAAATGCATTGTAAATCCAGAAACAGGAAGAGATCCGTACTATACGTACCAAATGCATTGCAAATCCAGGACCACAAAGAGATCAGTACTATAGGCACCAATGCATTGTAAATCCAGAACCACAGAGATCAGTACTATAGACACCAAATGCATTGCAAATCCAGAACCACAAAGGGATCAGTACTATAGGCACCAAATACATTGCAAATCCAGAACCATAAAGAGATCAGTACTATAGGCACCAAATGCATTGCAAATCCAGAACCACAAAGAGATCAGTACTATAGGCACCAAATGCATTGCAAATCCAGAACCACAAAGAGATCCGTACTATAGGCACCAAATACATTGCAAATCCAGAACCACAAAGGGATCAGTACTATAGGCACCAAATACATTGCAAATTTAGAACCACAAAGAGATCCGTACTATAGGCACCAAATACATTGCAAATGCAGAACCACAAAGAGATCAGTACTATAGGCACCAAATACATTGCAAATCCAGAACCACAAAGAGATCCGTACTATAGGCACCAAATGCATTGTAAATCCAGAACCACAAAGAGATCAGTACTATAGGCACCAAATGTATTGTAAATCCAGAACCACAAAGAGATCAGTACTATAGGCACCAAATGCATTGTAAATCCAGAACCACAAAGAGATCAGTACTATAGGCACCAAATGCATTGTAAATCCAGAACCACAAAGAGATCCGTACTATAGGCACCAAATACATTGCAAATCCAGAACCACAAAGAGATCCGTACTATAGGCACCAAATACATTGCAAATTCAGAACCACAAAGGGATCTGTACTATAGGCACCAAATACATTGCAAATTCAGAACCACAAAGAGATCCGTACTATAGGCAACAAATACATTGCAAATCCAGAACCATAAAGAGATCAGTACTATAGGCACCAAATACATTGCAAATTCACAACCACAAAGAGATCAGTACTATAGGCACCAAATGCATTGTAAATCCAGAAACAGGAAGAGTTCCATACTATACGTACCATGAAGATCCACAATCAGAAAGAGATCAGAATGGTAGGGATGAAAGTGCATTGCAAATCCAGATCCAGAAAGAGAGACACCAGTCATATAAGTACCAAATGCATTGCAAATCCCGAAGCAGAAAGGGTTCAGTACTATAGGTACTATGCAAACCCAGAACCATAAAGAAATCAGAATGGTAGGGATCAGAGTACACTGCAAATACATATCCAGAACAAGATTAGAACCTCCCATGGAATTTTAGTATATTGGACTACAAGGGTGTAATTACAGGATGTGCAGAGGATGCAGTTGCAGCAGGGCCTAACATCCAAATGTGCCCCATCTGCTCCAGAGTCCAATAAATTCTAGTTATGCCTCTGTGAAATTATTTTATGTTAGGAGGACCAAACAAATGACTCCAATGACTAGTTGCACCACTATTGGAGTCCATATCTGAGTGCATATCAAACGTCCCCATAGCTCTGCAATGTGATTCCCCCATAAGAGGGTGAAATTTAACATTAAACTGCCAAGGAGAAGGTTGAAATATGTTACTACTGAGTATTTTGTCCCTTAGGGCCATATATTCAAAGGGATAACGACAAAAAATGTCGTATGAAAGACAAAAATAAGTAATACTATGCATGAACGACATATTTTCTATAGAGTATACGACAAAAAACTAGTAATGTCCTTTGTGTGCGACACAACTCCAGAATTGCCAGCCAAAGGGGAGTGGCAAGGGCGTGGCTAAACTATTCTCCAGCGTCGTATAGAGGAAAAGAAAATTTGTCGTATGCAACAACATAAAAATGTCTTGCAAAAGACAAAATTAGTACGTTAAGAAAAAAGTGGAGGAAACGATAAGTTCTGAATGTGAGAATTTTTGTCGTTAGTTAAGACATTTTTGTAGTTAGTTAACCCTTTGAGTGCCAGAGGTGTACGCAACGCATTGCAAAGCAATGCGTTGCGTACCCCTCTGGCACTCAAAGGGTTAAGATATTTTTCTCGTTAATTAAGACATTTTTTGTCGTTACATACGACAATTTCAGTCAGGACAGGCTACATATTTCCGATCACAACCGACACTCTCTGAAAATATTAATGATCCCAATGACACTGCACTTTGAAAAGTCGTTACAAACGACAAAAGCTATTTTGCTACTTCTTTGAACATATGGCCCTTTGAGTGCCACATCCAATGAACTGCTTTGCATGTGTTGGATACACCTCTGGCACTCAAAGTGTTAAACGGATAGTAACAATATGTAGAGAAATATATATCGTAGTGTTTACCCTCCTGAGTAAAACAACGGCACTCACTGCTGAGAGGTGTTCTATTCAAAACTTATTGCAGCTCAACCATTAATTTTTTAAGTGCAGTGTCTCAATGACATGACACTGTACAGTGGCGCTGTTGCTACAGCATCCAGAGGAGGTTTATGGTCAACTGACCAGAGCTTTCCATAGGATGGTGTAGCAACAGCTTCACTGGGAAATTCTATGCCATTGAGATACTGCACTTAAACAATTAATGGTTGAGCTGCAATATTTGTATAAAATACAAATACAAATGGGAGTTCCCTTGTTGTACTCAGGACGATAAACCCTACAATATACATCTCATAGACAAAAACCTCCAAACAAAACAACATTATATTGGATTTTAGTGCATCTCCCCAAGTACTTGATTGCACTGCAAATCCAGATCCAGAAAGAGATTGGAACTAAAGGTACCAAAGTACACAAATCACTGTGTGGTTCTAGATTTGTACTGTAGTCTTTCCTCTACAGTCTACAGCTGTGGTTTTCAACCATGGTGCCGTTCCTCTTAGGTGTGCCACAGACAGATGCCCCATTTTCTCTATGTAGACTTGGACAAAAAAAGTGAATTTGGAGTTACAATTGAATATTTATTTAAATTGTTATGCACAATATGTTTATTTTAGTTATTCTGATTGTAAGATCTAAGGATAACTATGTATTTATGCACTTGTAACCTGTATTACGCCCATGGCAAATGACATAAAATGTTAGGTGCGCCCCAAAAGTTCCAGACTGTGTTATAGCATACCTCCATCCTCTTCAGTCCCTGGGGAGAGTTCACGTGCTGTGACCGGGAGTATGTAACATAATGCAATCATCATAAAGGGGGTAGGGTTTAATTGGGTGGTTGGGGTTTATCACATTGTACTTAAAGTGGGTGGGAAATGGGCAGAACAGGGTGGGTAGTAGAGAAGCGGGTGGGAAATGGGATGAACAGGGTGAGAAGGAGAAGTGGGAGGAACATGGTGGGAAGGGGGAGAATTAGGTGGGAAGTGGGAAGGACATGGTGGGAAGGAGGAGAAGCGGGCGGGAGGAACAATGTGAGAAGGAGGAAAAGTGGGTGGGAAGTGGGAGGAACAGGATGAGAAGGAGGAGAAACAGGAGGAACAGGGTGAGAAGGAGGAGAAGTGGGCGGGAAATGGGAGAGATATGGTAGGAAGGAGGAGACGTGGGCGAGAAGTGGAAGGAACAGGGTGAGAATGAGGAGGAGAGGGAGGAACAGGGCCATTGATCTGCACAAACTAATTTCCTTTACCATCCTGATTGATACCCGCATCAGAGAGAGACCATCTTTTAGGGAGCGCCTGCGTAGGCCTCCAACTCATTTGGTGCCGAGCTTTGCTCACCCACCCATGCCTCCCTCGCCTTCCATGCCTCCTGGTTCAGAACCTGTGGGGGGGCCTATGTAGCTTGGTTTTAGTCACCTTACGGTGGAGGAACGGGCGTTCTGTCGGTGAGAGGGCCTATGTCTGTATTGTGGCAAGCCTGGGCACTTACTGCACTCTTGTCCCGTGCGGCTGGGAAATGTTCGCACCTAGTGTTATGCTGGGGAGTGGCAGGGGGTGGCATTTCGCAGTCCCCGCTGGCTCCACAAGATAAACCTATCCTTGAGGTCATTCTTTCTTGGACAGATTCCTCAGTGGTAGCTCCAGCCTTGATTGATTCTGGCGCCACCAATTTTTCGAGTAAGCATTCGATTCCTCTACAGCTCCGCTCTTCTTCTCTAGTGAATGAAGCCATTGATGGGAGGCCCCTCGAACCCTTTCACGTTACTCGTGAGACCTGTTTCTTGTCTCTGTTGGTCAGGGTGCTTCATCTTGAGACATTACAGTTCCAGGTCATACATTCTCCACATTATGCGATTATTTGGGGGTTCCCATGGTTGCAGAAACATAACCCTAGATTTGATTGTCATACTTGCTATATCTTGTCCTGGTCTCCCCAGTGTGTTGAATCTTGTCTTCAGCGACTTTTGAGGGTATTGTGTACGTCCTCCCCTCTCTTATTGCTGGAAGAGTACCATTCTTACATAGATGTATTCAATAAGGTACAGGCCAGCTCCCTACCCCCACATAGGCTGTACGACTGTACCATTGATTTGATTCCTGGAGCCATTCCTCCGAGGGGTCGTGTCTACCCTCTGTCTGTAGTGGAGAACAAGGCTATGGAGGAACACATGTCAGATTCCTTGGCTAGAGGAATTATTTGCAAATCTACCTCTCCAGCTGGGGCGGGGTTCTATTTTGTGAAAAAAAGGATGATGAACTAAGGCTGTGTATCGATTTTAGAGGTTTAAACAAGCTTATGGTCAATAATGTGCATCCCATTCCATTGATCACCAAACTGTTCGACCGACTGAAGGGGTCGTCGGTGTTTACCAAACTGGTCCTCAGGGCTGTGTACAACCTGGTAAGTGTCAAAGAGGGTCAAGAATGGAAGACAGCGTTTAACACCCGAAGTGGGCACTATGAATACTTAGTCATGCCGTTCAGGTCATGCAACGCCCCCGCTGTCTTCCAGGAGTTCATCAATGATGTGCTAAGAGAGTTACTGCAAAGTTGCATGGTTGTCTATCTGGATGACATCCTCATCCATTCTCCTACACTAGAGAGGCGCATCGTTCAGATGTGTCTAAAGTTTTACAGCTCTTAAGACAGAATAATTTGTTTTGCAAGTTGGAAAAGTGCAAATTCCATAAATAACAAGTGACATTCTTGGGCTATGTTATCTCTTCCACTGGCTTGGAGATGGACTCACAAAAGCTGTCTGCAGTCCTACAATGACCCCTTCTGACCGGTCTCATGTTGATACAGAGATTTTTGGGATTCGCCAATTACTACAGAAAAGTTTATAAGAAACTTCTCCGCTATTGTCAAACCACTCTCAGACATGACTCACAAGGGGGCCAACCCGTCTGACTGGTCTCCCAAAGCTCTACAAACTTTTGAGACCCTTAAGTCTGCCTTTGCGTCAGCTCCAATTTTGTGCCATCCCAGCCCTGCCCTGCCCTTCACCTTGGAGGCTGATGCGCCAGAGTCAAGAGTAGACACCCCCGTGTCACAGCTCTCGGCTCCAGGAGGAGCATTGTATCCATGTTGATTCTTTTAGAAAAAGCTGTCCAAGGCTGAGAGTCTCTATGACATTGGGGACTGTGAATTACTAGCGATTATTTTAGCCCTCTGTGAGCGGCGATATTTACTTCAGGGAACTAGCGCTCCTATTCTTATTCTCATGGATCGTAAGAATCTAACATATCTGTCTGAGGTTAGACAACTATCCCCGTGACAGGCCAGATGGTCCAAGTTCCTCTCACGTTTCAATTATGTGGTTTCTTACCTGCCCGAAACTAAGAATATTAGGGCCGATGCCCTATCTCGCCAGTTCGGTTCTTATTCCAAAGAGGATTGTACCCCTACGCCAGTAATTCCTCCTCACCGAATACTAGCCACTATTCGCACTAGAATTAATTCACCATTGGGGAGGAGATTTTGGCTTCCCAGGGCACTGCTCCGGTCGACATACCGAGGGGAAGATGTTTTGTACCTGAACCTTTATGGGTTAAACAACTCAAGACTTATCACTCTTCCAAAGCAGCTGGTCACATTGGGAGAGATCAGCTCATATGGTCTATATCTCGGCTCTTTTGGTGGCCCAGTCTCAGAGACGACATCTTCTCATTCATGGCAACTTGTCCTACTTGTGCCCAAACTAAAACTCCACGACATCTTCTGGTAGGCCTCCTTCAGCCAGTCCCGAATGGTGAGCGTCCTTGGTCTCATCTATCAATTGACTTTACGGTTGAATCACCTGAATCAGAGGGGTACATGGTCATCCTTATGACTGTGGAACGATTTTCTAAAATGGCGCACTTTGTACCCCTCAGGAGACTACCTTCTTCCCAGGAATAGGCCGTAATTTTTGCTAGAGAGGTCTTTCGTCTCCACTGGGTGCCTAAGGTGATAGTTTCAGACTGGGGAAGCCAGTTTGTGTCATGCTTTTGGAGGGCCTTTTGTGCTCAGATGGGTATCCAGCTGTCATTCTCTTCTGCCTATCACCCTCAGTCTAATGGTGTTGCTGAAAAATCTAATCAAGCCTTGGAACAATTTCTTCGTTGTTATATATTGGACCACCACGATAATTGGGTGAACCTGTTACCTTGGGACGAGTTTGCCCGGAATTGTTCTGTGAACTCTTCTACCCAGAATTCCCCGTTTTTGATAAATTATGGTTTTCAACCATCCGTATTTCCCGAGTCTTTTGAGGCACAAAATATTCAAGCTCTAGAGGAGCATTTTAGGGAACTCCGTTCCACATGGGTATGGGTCCACAGAACCCTACAACGGTCCATGCAACGACAAAAAAGGCAAGCCGATCGTAGGCGTTTGATGGCACCAGTTTTTCAGGTGGGGGAAAGAGTCTGGTTATCCTCATGCAATCTGAACCTCCAGGTGCCTTGCAGGAAACTAGCCCCTCATTTTGTTGGATCATTCCATATACTTCATAGAGTCAACCCTGTTGCTTACGCCTTAGAGCTTCCAGACAGTAAGCATATTTCAAAGGTGTTTCATGTCTAAAACCGTTGATTTGCAATCGTTATACCTCTGGATCTGTCCGACCTGGTCCTGTCAGGGTAGATGACCATGAGGAGTAGTAGATTCAAAGTATTCTGGACTCTCACATAGTAAGAGGTCAAGTGCAATATTTGGTGCATTGGAAGGGTTATGGGCCTGAGGAGCATTCATGGGTACCTTCTAGAGATATGCATGTCTCTGTTCTCACTTTCATTCTCGCTTTCCTTTGAAACCACGGCCCTTTCCTCAGAGGAGGGGTCTTTGAGGGGTGAGTACTGTCATCATTCGTGTCTTACTTAGGCAGCCGGCAGTGGAGAGCTGGCTGCTTCCGTGTCCCCTCGCGGCGGTCCATGCAGCATCTCTGGATGCGGGTTACTTCCGCATCCGCTCTGCCTCACGAGCGGGCACACGTCATCTGGCAGCTGATCTGTATCCCTGACCTGCCTGTATATCCACTGGTCTCTGAACTGTCTCTGACTGCCTACTCATGTTGAGACTGACCTTAGGCCTGGACAGTCTAGCCGCTCCACTGCCTCCGAGCACTGTCTACTACTACCCTAGGAGGGTGTTCGTCTTCATCAGTACCTGCCCCGGGCAGTGTCCCATTCCTGGTGGGATCTCCTTGCTCTGGTTCTGGTCCTTGCCACTCTCATTGGAAGGTTATTTATATTGCCTGAATTGTGTTGTACTCAGTAAAGTAGTGTTCCTATACTGTAAGGGGGTAGTAAGGAGGAGAAGTGGGTGGGAAGTAGGAGGAACAGGGTAGGAAAGGGGAGAAGTAGGTGGGAAGTAGGAGGAACAGGGTGGGAAGGAGGAGACGTGGGTGGGAAGTAGAAGGAACAGGGTGAGAAGAAGGAGACGTGGGAGGGAAGTTCGATGAACAGGGTGAGAAGGAGGAGAAGTGGGAGGGAAGTTCGAGGAACAGAGTGAGAAGGAGGAGAAGTAGGTGGGAAGTAGGAGGAACAGGGCGGGAAGCAGGAGAAGTGGGCAAAATTTCAGGAAACTCACCACCACGGGAGAATCAGCATCTGTCCCTCAAAAACCTGGTAATTAACCGTAAAAACTGGAGTCTCCAGGGCAGATGCAGAAAGTTCCCAGGTATGCATTTTAGTGGTGCTTTCAGCAAGAAAAGATTGAGAATAACCGATCCATAGGGTCCACAATACATTGCAAATTCAGGCACAGACAGTGATCAGGATTGTAGGGACCAGAATGTACTGAAGGGGCAGCATTTTGTGTAACTGACCCTCCCACTTGTATATTTCAGACACTGGGTCTCCTAAAGTCCGGGCGAGTCCTATAACCGCAAAGCAGGTAAATTGTTCTAATGGGGATGTTATTTTAAAAGAGGGTTGTGCAATGTATTCCTCCTACTCACACCCCAGGCCCTCGTGGGGTTAACAGAGGCTCCACCTATAAAAATAACATATCAGAGTTGCAATTCATAGAATGTCTTTTTGTAGCACCAACATATACCATACTGTTGCACACTTGTGCCATATGCACAGAAAGAAAAGTGAAGCAAGCAATTATAGTGCACACCTACACTACACCACAGAAATATAATATACCTCTAAAGTCTATTGATCTAAAGGCAGCATTTACCCTCTTGTGTGCTAAAGAGGTATTCAACAGATTGTAAAAAGCTACAAGGGGTTAAAAAACATTTAAATTAATGGGGATTTTTATTTGTCTCTCGATCTTTCTCTCTCTCATACATACAATCATACACACAAACACACACACACACAGTCACAGACACACACACATATACACACGCACAGTGTCTCTCTCTCTCTCACACACACACACACACACACACACACACACACACACACACACTGTCTCTCCCACACACGCACACACACATCCATACACACACACAGTATCTCTAGCACACACACATACAAACACACACACTCACACACACAGTGTCTCTCCCACACATGTTTACACACACATACATACGCACACAGTGTCTCTAGCACACGCACACAGATACACACACATAGTCACACACACACAGTGTCTCTCACACACACAGGCACACACATTGTCACACACACACACACACACAGTGTCTCTTCCACACACACACACACACACACAGTGTCTCTCACACACACACAGGCACACACATTGTCACACACACACACACAGTGTCTCTTCCACACACACACAGTGTCTCTCACACACACACAGGCACACACATTGTCTCTTACACACACAGTCTCTCTCTCTCACACACACACACACACACACTATGACACACTCAGTCACACACACACACAGTCTCACACACACACACGAACAGTGTCTCTCTCTCTCTCTCTCTCTCACACACACACACACACTATGACACACTATGACAAACTCAGACACACACAGAAATCACTTGCAGTGCCAGAGGGATGAGAGTGCACTGAACAGCAATGCATTACTCATTACTTTGGCACCAAAGGTGTTAATATCAGACCAAGGGAGATAAGTAACCCCAGAAACTTTATTTTATTTTATAGCGGATAAGGCAGAACACAGAGAGAGGAGAAAGGGATCAGACAGGACACTGGGGGGGATGGGGATGTGGAAAGGACACTAAGGGGATATGTAGGGGATCAAGCAGGACACTGGGGGGGATGGGGATGTGGAAAGGACACTAAGGGGAGACGTAGGGGATCAGACAGGACACTGGGGGGATGGGGATGTAGAAAGGACACTAAGGGGAGATGTAGGGGATCAGGCAGGAGACACAGAAGGAGATGAAGGGGATTTGATGGCTAGTAGAAGATAAAAAAAACTTTCAATATAATGGAGATTAACCCTTTGAGTGCCAGAGGGATAAGCAATCATTGTGTGTCCCTCTGGCACTCGGAAGGTTAAACCACACACCTTTAAGGATGCTTTTTTCTCATTAATGGAGATGGTGGATTAATTGCAAAAAAACAATGGTAATATGTCAGAGAATTGACGGCCCATGGCGTAAGAACATTTCAGATACCAGCAATATCTGTTATCACAACAGAGAGTCTAAGAGTATAAGAGTCTTTATAACCCACCTGGCCCCCTACACTGTGGGAGTAAGGGGTCCCCTGAAGTGGGTATTCCTAAAGGGGAACTAACCATGTGGTATCCTGTTACTGGTGTGTTTTCATTTAGTTCCTAGGTAAATGGAATCTGGTGGGTTCAGCTTATAGTAGATGTCCTACACTCTTGCTGATGTTTTGACTTCTCACGGTTGGATGGAATTGTATTATGAGAATGATACACTGCATATGTCCTACACATCGATTCTGTGAGTATAATACAGTATGGCACAGGATTACAGGGTGACACAGACAGAAGGAGATATGAGTCTGTCCCCCCCAACTGCTTGGTGACACAGTGACACAGACAGAAGGCGCTATGAGTCTGTCCCTCCTCCTGCGGGGTGACACAGTGACACAGACAGAAGGAGATATGAGTCTGTCCCTCCCCCTGCAGGGTGACACAGTGACACATACAGAAGGAGATATGAGTCTGTCCCTCCCCCTGCAGGGTGACACAGTGACACAGACAGAAGGGGATATGAGTCTGTCCCTCCTCCTGCAGGGTGACACAGTGACACAGACAGAAGGAGCTATGAGTCTGTCCTTCCTCCTGCAGGGTGACACAGTGACACAGACAGAAGGAGATATGAGTCTGTCCCTCCTCCTGAGGGTGACACAGTGACACAGACAGAAGGAGATATGAGTCTGTCCCTCCCCCTGCAGGGTGACACAGTGACACAGACAGAAGGAGCTATGAGTCTGTCCCTCCTCCTGCAGGGTGACACAGTGACACAGACAGAAGGAGATATGAGTCTGTCCCTCCCCCTGCAGGGTGACACAGTGACACAGACAGAAGGAGATATGAGTCTGTCCCTCCCCCTGCAGGGTGACACAGTGACACAGACAGAAGGAGCTATGAGTCTGTCCCTCCTCCTGCAGGGTGACACAGTGACACAGACAGAAGGAGATAAGAGTGTGTCCCTCCCCCTGCAGGGTGTCACAGTGACACAGACAGAAGGAAATCATGGTCCTTATTCATCAAACTAAAGAGGTGCAATGTTTCTGAAGCACACAAGCTGAATTATAGGGTTGAAATTAAAATTCAGCAACATTTCCATTTATTTAAAGTGAGCCTATAATCTTAAGACAAGTTTAAAATTTTTAAGATCTCCTTTTATGTATTGTACTAGCAATTAGCCTATAAAAATCCGCTCTCAAAATAAGACTTTCTTTGTTCCACTGAAGTCCCCACTGAAGACAATAGAACAGAAAGCAAAATGCAAACTTCTATCTATGTAAACCTTCCCTGCGGGCGGCATGCTTGCTTTTGCCACCCGCTTCCTTCAATGCGCTGTCAGGACCTGCCGCCTACGGTATTGCCCTGTGAGGACCTTGAGATCCTCACAGGGCATTACCATTGGTTTGAGGCGGAAGGTCCTGAAAACCCTCTGAAGGAAGCGGGCAGCAAATGCAAGAGTGCCGCCCGCAGGGAAGGTTTACATAGATGGAAGTTTGCATTTTACCTTCTGTTCTATTGGCTTTAGTGGGGACTTCAGTGGAACAAAGTAAGTCTTATTTTGAGAGTGGATTGCGCCGGGGGAGGGAGGGACTTCAGTGGAACCAGAGGCATAACTAGAAGCCACCGGGCCCTGGTGCAAGAATTGCCATGGGCCCCCCCTGACCACATTGGCCCCCTCATCCACATTGCCCCTTCCACAATGCCCCCTTCATCTCCACAATGCCCCTTCCACAATGCCCCCTTCATCTCCACAATGCCACTTCCACAATGCCCCCTTCATCTCCACAATGCCCCCTTCATCTCAACAATGCCCCCATCTTCACATTGCCCCTTCATCTCCACACTTCCCCTTTATCTCCACATTGCCCCTACCTCCAGTCCTGGTGGTCTAGCGGAGTGTCTTTACAGATCTGTGCCTCCTTCGGCACAGATCTCTGTAACCGGAGCTCCCACGCGCCTCTCTAGTAGTGCAGAGGCTGGGAGATGATGTCATCTCCCAGCGCTCTGTATTACTAGAGCGGCGCGCCGAGTGGGAGATCAGCTAGGCGACTGCTGCTGGCGAGGGGGTCGCAGGAGGCTGCCAGGCCCCTTGAGTGAAGGGCCCGGTCGCAAGTGCGACCGATGTGATCCCTATTGTTACCCCACTGAGTGGAACAAAGTAAGTCTTATTTTGAGAGTGGATTGCGCCGGGTAGGGAGGGACTTCAGTGGAGCAAAGTAAATCTTATTTTGAGAGTGGAGTGCACCGAGGGAGGGACGGAAGGTATCTACCAGCCATAATTTTTTTTTTTTGTAAAGAAAAATCCTATATAATAATTTGTTAAGTTGTGTGTAACACCCGACATGCGCAGTAGACACTGCTGCGCGTGCGGCAGTCATGCGCAGTACAGCTCTGTATCAGCCATGGTGCGGGCAGTCTCTGCTGCGCGTGACTGCCCCGCGACCGGCTGCCAGAGGCACTGTGGCCCGTGTAACGGGCTGTTCAACTAGTAGTGTATAATACACACACCTCCCACTTCACATAAGATGAAGTGGGATAAAATTGTGCATATTATACCCGAGATTTTATGGTATATAACAAACAAAAGGCTATTACAACATATGAATTATTTTTAATTAGACTTCTGCACGACAAAAATTTTCGGTAAAATTAGAATTTGGGCAAATATATATACATTTTTTTACCATTCGTCGACTCCACATTTCGGATCAGACCCGTTAGACTTGTAGAAAGGCAACAACATTCCAAAATACTTGTCGAATTTAAAACGCTTTAGAAAATACAATAAAAAAATGAAAATTAAATAAATAAAAAATAAATGGAACCATTTCCAGGGTCTAAATGAATATGTTAGTTGCCCTTTTAACTCCATTATGTGTCTGGAACATGTTTAAATGAAGTTGGTGGAACTGGAAACCCCTATTAACATATTTTTAATATTTTGAATAGGGACAAATGACTCTCCCTTGCGGTGGCAATAAGGTACTAGGCCTGCCTGCCTGTACAACTATCAGACTGGCTGTGTCACTCTTAAAACTATTCAAACAAATTCCTAATATTATTTTTAATATTTAAAGGGATAGTAATACTTAAAATGTAAAAAAAAATATGTTGTAGGGTTTATCCCCCTGAGTAAAACAAGAGTACTCCCACTGCTGAAAGGTGTTTCATTCAAAAGTTATTAATTTTCAAAGTTGAATTTTTAGGTGCAATATCACAGTGGCCTGAAATTGTACAGTGGCGCTGTTGCTACACGATCCTATGGACAGCTCTGGTCAATTGACCATAAATCTCCATAGGATGGTGTAGCAACAGCGCCACTGTACAATTTCAGGCCACTGTGATATTGCACCTAAAAAATTAAACTTTGAAAATTAATAACTTTTGAATGAAACACCTTTCTGCAGTGGGAGTACTCTTGTTTTACTCAGGGGGATAAACCCTACAACATATTTTTTTTTACATTTTAAGTATTACTATCCCTTTAACACAGAAACAAAGGTGACTCTCTCTTGCGGTGATAATAAGGCACTACTAGGCCTGCGTATACAACTGGGAGAATGGTTGTGTCCCTCTGAAAACTATTCACACAAATCCCTAATATTTTTAATATTTTTTTTTTTAAAAGGAATAGAGGTGACTCTCCCTTGCGGTGGCAGTAAGGCACCCTGCCTGCCTATACAACTGTCAGATTGGTGGATGTGTCACTCTGAAAATTACTCAAACAAATTACTTATATTTTTAATATTTTACACAGGGACAAAGGTGACTCTCCCTTGCAGTGGCAATGAGGTACCAGGCCTGTCTGCCTAAACAACTGTGACGCTGGCTTTGTCACTCTGAAAATTATTCAAACAAATCCCTAATATTTTTAATATTTTTTTGACAAGGAACACAGATGACTCTCCCTTGCGGTGGTAATAAGGCACCCTGCCTGCCTAAACAACTCTGACACTGGCTGTGTCACTCTGAATATTATTCATACAAATCTCTAATATTTTTAATATTTTTTTAAAAGGAACACAGGTGACTCTCCCTTGCAATGGCAATAAGGTACTAGGCCTGCCTGCCTATACAACTGTCAGACTGGCTGATGTGTCACTCTGAAAACTATTCAAACAAATCCCTAATATTTTTTATATTTTGCACAGAAACAAAGATGACTCTCCCTTGCAATGGCAATAAGGTACTCATGCTGGCTGCCTGCTATGCCTAATGCTACCTGCATGCCTACACAACAACTGGACACTCTCTATCTCCTTCTCTCTCTGAGCTCCAACAACACACTGACAGGAAATGCAGGCTGTCTGGGTGTCTGTGTCATTAGTCCAACCCCCATCATGAAACGAAGAAGCTAATTGGAATAGAGACAAAGCAGGAAAGTAGTGCATGAAATGGAGAAGCTAATTGGACTAGAGACATGGAGGGAAAGTATGGAGGGAAAGTAATCGCGCTCGGGTAGTAGTCGCCAAATTTCCAGCATTTTCTACGACTTTTGGACCAGGGCTGCTCGGATTCAGATTTTTTTTTGTGAACGACCCTTGCGTTTCGGATGGCCCTAAACTTATCTAAGGGTGAGGAGTCAACCTTAAAGGAGCAGTAAACATTTTTATGAAAGCTTTTCCCGCTGAATAAAACAAGGTCACTCCCGTCGCTGTCAGATGTTTTATTCAAAACTTATAGCAGTTTAAATAACCAGGAAGTGAATTTACTGTGTTTACTTCCTGATAGTTCTAACTGACAGGAAGTGACTCAGCAGTTTCTATCACATTCTATGGAGAACTGTATGTCTCTGACTTTTCTGACTTTGCTCTCCATTAGAATCTAACAGGAAATGTAATTAGAATTTGACCACTAGAGGGCACTGCTAATGTAAAAAATCATGGGTTTAAACTGTACTAACTCTGGAAATATAAATCTCTGGGCAGTGGGAGTACCCTTATTTTACTCAATAGGAAAATCCCTACAATATATATTTTTTCATAAAAAAAAGTTTACTGCTCCTTTAAATGTTGTTTTCTAACCCCTTGAAAGGGGTTAATCCTTTGAATGCCAGAAGGATCTGACACTCAAAGGGATAAAAGCCCCTTTTTAATGGGAATTTTCATTTATTCATTATGGTAGAGCTGGAGTCATCCAGAATTGCATTTATTCAACTGGATAAATAAGGTCCTGTGTTTCCTTCCCCTGAATTCACAATTGTCAGTGATGTCTGTCTTTCTAGGAACGCATCTGTTCAAAAAATAGAGAAGAATAAAATCGAGGTGGAAGAGCGAGGTGATCATATAATATTCACTGGTAAGCCTCCCCCAATCCATCTCTTACTTTATACAACTGTGTCTTCTCTTCCTCTTTTTTTCATCCCCCCTATATTTCTGTCCTGATCTATCCTGTTAGGGGTATTCAACAGAGTCAGATTAGGAGAGATACACTATGGGTTGCAGATGAGATCAATTTAGGTCAGGTCCTGAACTATTGCATTGGAATAACCATCCCTTCATTAGAGTATGAGTCAAGCTTTAGGTATTTAACCAAATGAGTGCCAGAGGGGTATCCAACGCAGATCCCACTCAAAATGTGATGCTCTAGGTTGTTTCCTACTGTGCCTAATGGGAGATCTGCCCCTGTTTGTTGGCTACGACTCACTGGAAGAAGAGGGGAACACTGTAGAGACATGACAAGCATGATTCCATCTTTATCCTCCATACTTCCCCTGTGTGTCATCCATTGTCTGTCCATAGGAACTACACACAGATCATCACCATAAATTGAATTGTGTCTCAGAAGATACCAGTTACCATCGTTATGCTGTTTTTCTCCCTTATTTCCCCCAAAACAATCATTATTTTTTCTCTTCTCCATCTCTAACAATTGTTTTTCTCTCCCCAGATCTTAATACTGGCAGTAATATCACAATGTATAGTCTCAGCCCAGACTGTGCCTTATTCGCTACTAGAACCCCACATATCACAGATGGAATTCTCTTCTTGTTCTGTAAGCTGCAAACTGTTCTTTATCTGTCCATCTCTGTAAGTCTTTTTTCATTTTAGTTCTCTCTTCTGCAGTAATTCTCCTTAGGACTTTTTTATTTCCATATTTTGTATTGTTTCTAATTTTGTCTACTTCTCTATATTCTCTACCTCTGTCTTTATATATATACTAGCAATGTGGATGTTGAGGGAGGGCAAACTCCTTGCAGAGATTTTGACTCTTGTCAAAAAATCATGTGCCTCTGTATCTCCAGGACTGGCAGTATAGAGGAGATATGAATATCTCCTCCTTACTATAGTCCCTGGGTCTGTGTGTGTGCCTCCTGAGGAGACATAAATGATGTAATGAGGCATTATCTTATTTATTTATCATAATAATATTTATATATACAGTATATACATACACTTCTCTACTTTTTATTTTCTTATACACATTTGGGCATATGTTTCAGGACAAAAGTGGAGCAATCCTGGAGCAAACCAACTGCACCATAAGGAAAAATACAAATTTCAGCTGAATACAATTGGGCTGTTAGCCCTTTGACACTAAAGAGCTCTCTACTGCACTGCTTGTCTGAAGAACTATTTTAAATAAATGTGAATTTAAGGCGGTATTATTTCTCCCATATGATGCAGTTGATTTGCTCAAGAACTGCCCCACTTTTTCCTTTCTACACTTGCCTGACCCACTGAAACAAGCCCTTGGACAGGTCACCAGCGCACCCTCTATAAACCAAGGAGATAACAATGACTTACTGTACCAATACCACTATTCCTCATAGATCCTTCCTCCTATCACAGGCCTCTCCACCTATCCTGCCTTCGCTGATATAAAGAAATTTGCAGAGTATTCCGAGTATGAAAAACTAAATCACTTCATCATAAGAAGACATTCCTGTAAGTATAGAACAGAAGAAATGATTACAGGAAGCACTGAGCTGTAATGAGATAGCTGTGTGTGTGTGTGTGTGTGTGTCACTACAGGAATAGCATAGTGATCAATGAGGCAGGATGGAGGTGTGGTGTAGGAGTTCACTACAGGAATAACAAAGATATCATTGAGGCAGGATGGAGGTGCGGTGTGGGAGGTCACTACAGAAATAGCAGAGAGAACAAAGGGGCAGGATGAGGTGTAGTGTGGGAGGTCACTACAGAAATAGCATAGTGATCAATGAGGCAGGATGGAGGTTCGGTGTAGAAGGTCACTACAGGAAAAGCAGAGAGATTAGTGAGGCAGGATGGAGGTGTAGTGTGGGAGGTCACTAAAGGAACAGCACAGAGATCAGTGAGGCAGAATGGAGGAGCGTGTGGGAGGACACTACAGGAATAGCAGAGAGATCATTGAGGCAGGATGGCGGAGCAGTGTGGTAGGACACTACAGGATTATCAGAGAGATCAATGAGACAGGATGGAAACGCGTTGTAGTAGGTCACTACAGGAACAGTAGAGAGATCAGTGAGGCAGAATGGAGGAGTGATGTGGGAGGATACTACAGGAATACCATGGTGATCAGAGAGGCAGGATGGAGGTGAAGTGTGGGAGGTCACTTCAGGAACAGCAGAGAGATCAATGAGGCAGGATGGAGGAGTGGTGTGGGAGGACACTACAGGAACAGTAGAGAGATCAGTGAGGCAGGATGGAGGAGTGGTGTGGGAGGACACCACAGGAATACCATAGTGATCAGTGAGGCAGGATGGAGGTGAAGTGTGGGAGGTCACTTCAGGAACAGCAGAGAGATCAATGAGGCAGGATGGAGGAGTGGTGTGGGAGGACACTACAGGAACAGCAGAGAGATCAGTGAGGCAGGATAGAGGAGTGGTGTGGGAGGACACTACAGGAACAGTAGAGAGATCAGTGAGGCAGGGTGGAGGAGTGGTGTGGAAGGACACTACAGGAATACCATAGTGATCAGTGAGGCAAGATGGAGGTGAAGTGTGGGAGGTCACTTCAGGAACAGCAGAGCAATCAATGAGGCAGAATGGAGGAGTGGTGTGGGAGGTTACTACAGGAATAGTAGAGAAATCAGTGAAGCAGGATGGAGCGGTGTGGGAGGACACTACAGGAATAGTATAGTGATCAGTGAGGCTGGATGGAGGTGAAGTGTGGGAGGACACTACAGGAATAGTATAGTGATCAGTGAGGCAGGATGGAGGTGCAGTGTGGGAGGTCACTACAGAAATAGCATAGTGATCAGTGAGGCTGGATGGAGGTGAAGTGTGGGTGGACACTACAGGAATAGTATAGTGATCAGTGAGGCTGGATGGAGGTGAAGTGTGGGTGGACACTACAGGAATAGTATAGTGATCAGTGAGGCTGGATGGAGGTGAAGCGTAGGTGGACACTACAGGAATAGTATAGTGATCAGTGAGGCTGGATGGAGGTGCACTGTGGGAGGACACTACAGGAATAGTATAGTGATCAGTGAGGCTGGATGGAGGTGAAGCGTAGGTGGACACTACAGGAATAGTATAGTGATCAGTGAGGCTGGATGGAGGTGAAGTGTGGGTGGACACTACAGGAATAGTACAGCGATCAGTGAGGCTGGATGGAGGTGCACTGTGGGAGGACACTACAGGAATAGTATAGTGATCAGTGAGGCAGGATGGAGGTGAAGAGTAGGTGGACACTACAGGAATAGTATAGTGATCAGTGAGGCAGGATGGAGGTGAAGTGTGGGTGCACACTACAGGAATAGTATAGTGATCAGTGAGGCTGGATGGAGGTGAAGTGTGAGAGGACACTACAGGAATAGTATAGTGATCAGTGAGGCTGGATGGAGGTGAAGTGTGGGAGGACACTACAGGAATAGTATAGTGATCAGTGAGGCAGGATGGAGGTGAAGTGTGGGTGGACACTACAGGAATAGTATAGTGATCAGTGAGGCAGGATGGAGGTGAAGTGTGGGAGGACACTACAGGAATAGTACAGTGATCAGTAAGGCAGGATGGAGGTGAAGTGTGGGAGGACACTACAGGAATAGTATAGTGATCAGTGAGGCAGGATGGAGGTGAAGTGTGGGTGGACACTACAGAAATAGTATAGTGATCAGTGAGGCTGGATGGAGGTGAAGTGTGGGAGGACACTACAGGAATAGTACAGAGATCAGTGAGGCTGGATGGAGGTGAAGTGTGGGAGGACACTACAGGAATAGTATAGTGATCAGTGAGGCTGGATGGAGGTGAAGTGTGGGTGGACACTACAGGAATAGTATAGTGATCAGTGAGGCTGGATGGAGGTGAAGTGTGGGTGGACACTACAGGAATAGTATAGTGATCAGTGAGGCTGGATGGAGGTGAAGTGTGGGAGGACACTACAGGAATAGTATAGTGATCAGTGAGGCAGGATGGAGGTGAAGTGTGGGTGGACACTACAGGAATAGTATAGTGATCAGTGAGGCTGGATGGAGGTGAAGTGTGGGAGGACACTACAGGAATAGTACAGAGATCAGTGAGGCTGGATGGAGGTGAAGTGTGGGAGGACACTACAGGAATAGTATAGTGATCAGTGAGGCTGGATGGAGGTGAAGTGTGGGTGGACACTACAGGAATAGTATAGTGATCAGTGAGGCTGGATGGAGGTGAAGTGTGGGTGGACACTACAGGAATAGTATAGTGATCAGTGAGGCTGGATGGAGGTGAAGTGTGGAAGGACACTACAGGAATAGTATAGTGATCAGTGAGACTGGATGGAGGTGAAGTGTGGGAGAACACTACACGAATAGTATAGTGATCAGTGAGGCTGGATGGAGGTGAAGTGTGGGAGGACACTACAGGAATAGTATAGTGATCAGTGAGGCTGGATGGAGGTGAAGTGTGGGTGGACACTACAGGAATAGTATAGTGATCAGTGAGGCTGGATGGAGGTGAACTGTGGGAGGACACTACAGGAATAGTACAGCGATCTGTGAGGCTGGATGGAGGTGAAGTGTGGGTGGACACTACAGGAATAGTATAGTGATCAGTGAGGCAGGATGGAGGTGAAGTGTGGGTGGACACTACAGGAATAGTATAGTGATCAGTGAGGCTGGATGGAGGTGAAGTGTGGGTGGACACTACAGGAATAGTATAGTGATCAGTGAGGCTGGATGGAGGTGAAGTGTGGGTGGACACTACAGGAATAGTATAGTGATCAGTGAGGCTGGATGGAGGTGAAGTGTGGGTGGACACTACAGGAATAGTATAGTGATCAGTGAGACTGGATGGAGGTGAAGTGTGGGTGGACACTACAGGAATAGTATAGTGATCAGTGAGGCTGGATGGAGGTGAAGTGTGGGAGGACACTACAGGAATAGTATAGTGATCAGTGAGGCAGGATGGAGGTGAAGTGTGGGTGGACACTACAGGAATAGTATAGTGATCAGTGAGGCTGGATGGAGGTGAAGTGTGGGTGGACACTACAGGAATAGCAGAGAGGCCAGTGAGGCTGGATGGAGGTGAACTGTGGGAGGACACTACAGGAATAGTATAGTGATCAGTGAGGCTGGATGGAGGTGAAGTGTGGGTGGACACTACAGGAATAGCAGAGAGGCCAGTGAGGCAGGATGGAGGTGAAGTGTGGGTGGACACTACAGGAATAGTATAGTGATCAGTGAGGCTGGATGGAGGTGAAGTGTGGGTGGACACTACAGGAATAGTATAGTGATCAGTAAGGCAGGATGGAGGTGCACTGTGGGAGGACACTACAGGAATAGTATAGTGATCAGTGAGGCTGGATGGAGGTGAAGTGTGGGAGGACACTACAGGAATAGTATAGTGATCAGTGAGGCTGGATGGAGGTGAAGTGTGGGAGGACACTACAGGAATAGTATAGTGATCAGTGAGGCTGGATGGAGGTGAAGTGTGGGTGGACACTACAGGAATAGTATAGTGATCAGTGAGGCTGGATGGAGGTGAAGTGTGGGAGGACACTACAGGAATAGTATAGTGATCAGTGAGGCTGGATGGAGGTGAAGTGTGGGTGGACACTACAGGAATAGTATAGTGATCAGTGAGGCTGGATGGAGGTGACGTGTGGGTGGACACTACAGGAATAGTATAGTGATCAGTGAGGCAGGATGGAGGTGAAGTGTGAGAGGACACTACAGGAATAGTATAGTGATCAGTGAGGCAGGATGGAGGTGAAGTGTGAGAGGACATTACAGGAATAGTATAGAGATCAGTGAGGCTGGATGGAGGTGAAGTGTGGGTGGACAGTACAGGAATAGTATAGTGATCAGTGAGGCAGGATGGAGGTGAAGTGTGGGTGGACACTACAGGAATAGTATAGTGATCAGTGAGGCTGGATGGAGGTGAAGTGTGGGTGGACACTACAGGAATAGTATAGTGATCAGTGAGGCTGGATGGAGGTGAAGTGTGGGAGGACACTACAGGAATAGTATAGTGATTAGTGAGGCAGGATGGAGGTGAAGTGTGGGAGGACACTACAGGAATAGTATAGTGATCAGTGAGGCTGGATGGAGGTGAAGTGTGGGAGGACACTACAGGAATAGTATAGTGATCAGTGAGACTGGATGGAGGTGAAGTGTGGGTGGACACTACAGGAATAGTATAGTGATCAGTGAGGCTGGATGGAGGTGAAGTGTGGGAGGACACTACAGGAATAGTATAGTGATCAGTGAGGCTGGATTAGGGTGACCACATTTCCCTTCTGCCATTCCGGGACGTGGTCACCCTATTGCCTTACCTTGAGTCCCTGGTGGTCTAGCGGAGTGCGGAGTGCAAAGTGCTCTGTGCCTCCTCCGGCACAGAGCTGAAGCTCCCACGCGCTGTGCTCAGTAATGCAGAGCGCTGGGAGATGATGTCATCTCCCAGCGCTCTGTATTACTAGAGCGCTTGCTTCCAGATCAGGTAAGTTGCATTGCGCCCTGGATGTCAGCCTGCAAGCGGCGTCCATGATGTGACACACCGCTTGCAGGCTGACATTCAGGGCGGCTTGGCTTCATTCCGGGACACTTCATTGTCCCGGTTGAAGGGGACCCGGGACGCGGGACATGTCCCTGAAATAAGGGACAGTCCCGGACGTTCCGGGACCCGTGGTCACCCTAGGCTGGATGGAGGTGAAGTGTAGGTGGACACTACAGGAATAGTATAGTGATCAGTGAGGCTGGATGGAGGTGAAGTGTGGGTGGACACTACAGGAATAGTATAGTGACCAGTGAGGCAGGATGGAGGTGAACTGTGGGTGGACACTACAGGAATAGTATAGTGACCAGTGAGACTGGATGGAGGTGCAGTGTGAGAGGACACTACAGGAATAGTATAGTGATCAGTGAGGCTGGATGGAGGTGAAGTGTGGGTGGACACTACAGGAATAGTATAGTGATCAGTTAGGCAGGATGGAGGTGAACTGTGGGTGGACACTACAGGAATAGTATAGTGATCAGTGAGGCTGGATGGAGGTGAAGTGTGGGTGGACACTACAGGAATAGTATAGTGATCAGTGAGGCTGGATGGAGGTGAAGTGTGGGTGGACACTACAGGAATAGTATAGTGATCAGTGAGACTGGATGGAGGTGAAGTGTGGGTGGACACTACAGGAATAGTATAGTGATCAGTGAGGCTGGATGGAGGTGAAGTGTGAGAGGACACTACAGGAATAGTATAGAGATCAGTGAGGCTGGATGGAGGTGAAGTGTGGGTGGACACTACAGGAATAGTATAGTGATCAGTGAGGCTGGATGGAGGTGAAGTGTGGGTGGACACTACAGGAATAGTATAGTGATCAGTGAGGCAGGATGGAGGTGAAGTGTGGGAGGACACTACAGGAATAGTATAGTGATCAGTTAGGCTGGATGGAGGTGAAGTGTGAGAGGACACTACAGGAATAGTATAGTGATCAGTGAGGCTGGATGGAGGTGAACTGTGGGTGAACACTACAGGAATAGTATAGTGATCAGTGAGGCTGGATGGAGCTGAAGTGTGGGTGGACACTACAGGAATAGTATAGTGATCAGTGAGGCTGGATGGAGGTGAAGTGTGAGAGGACACTACAGGAATAGTATAGTGATCAGTGAGGCTGGATGGAGGTGAAGTGTGGGAGGACACTACAGGAATAGTATAGTGATCAGTGAGGCTGGATGGAGGTGCAGTGTGGGTGGACACTACAGGAATAGTATAGTGATCAGTGAGGCTGGATGGAGGTGAAGTGTGGGTGGACACTACAGGAATAGTATAGTGATCAGTGAGGCTGGATGGAGGTGAAGTGTGGGAGGACACTACAGGAATAGTATAGTGATCAGTGAGGCAGGATGGAGGTGAAGTGTGGGAGGACACTACAGGAATAGTATAGTGATCAGTGAGGCTGGATGGAGGTGAAGTGTGGGAGGACACTACAGGAATAGTATAGTGATCAGTGAGGCAGGATGGAGGTGAAGTGTGGGTGGACACTACAGGAATAGTATAGTGATCAGTGAGGCTGGATGGAGGTGAAGTGTGGGTGGACACTACAGGAATAGTATAGTGATCAGTGAGGCAGGATGGAGGTGAAGTGTGGGTGGACACTACAGGAATAGTATAGTGATCAGTGAGGCAGGATGGAGGTGCAGTGTGGGAGGACACTACAGGAATAGTATAGTGATCAGTGAGGCTGGATGGAGGTGAAGTGTGGGTGGACACTACAGGAATAGTATAGTGATCAGTGAGGCAGGATGGAGGTGAAGTGTGGGAGGACACTACAGGAATAGTATAGTGATCAGTGAGGCAGGATGGAGGTGAAGTGTGGGAGGACACTACAGGAATAGTATAGTGATCAGTGAGGCTGGATGGAGGTGAAGTGTGGGTGGACACTACAGGAATAGTATAGTGATCAGTGAGGCTGGATGGAGGTGAAGTGTGGGTGGACACTACAGGAATAGTATAGTGATCAGTGAGGCAGGATGGAGGTGAAGTGTGGGTGGACACTACAGGAATAGTATAGTGATCAGTGAGGCTGGATGGAGGTGCACTGTGGGAGGACACTACAGGAATAGTATAGTGATCAGTGAGGCTGGATGGAGGTGAAGTGTGTGTGGACACTACAGGAATAGTATAGTGATCAGTGAGGCAGGATGGAGGTGAAGTGTGGGTGGACACTACAGGAATAGTATAGTGATCAGTGAGGCTGGATGGAGGTGAAGTGTGGGAGGACACTACAGGAATAGTATAGTGATCAGTGAGGCTGGATGGAGGTGAAGTGTGGGTGGACACTACAGGAATAGTATAGTGATCAGTGAGGCTGGATGGAGGTGAAGTGTGGGAGGACACTACAGGAATAGTATAGTGATCAGTGAGGCAGGATGGAGGTGAAGTGTGTGTGGACACTACAGGAATAGTATAGAGATCAGTGAGGCAGGATGGAGGTGAAGTGTGGGAGGACACTACAGGAATAGTATAGTGATCAGTGAGGCTGGATGGAGGTGAAGTGTGGGAGGACACTACAGGAATAGTATAGTGATCAGTGAGGCTGGATGGAGGTGAAGTGTGGGAAGACACTACAGGAATAGTATAGTGATCAGTGAGGCTGGATGGAGGTGAAGTGTGGGAGGACACTACAGGAATAGTATAGTGATCAGTGAGGCTGGATGGAGGTGAAGTGTGGGTGGACACTACAGGAATAGTATAGTGATCAGTGAGGCAGGATGGAGGTGAAGTGTGGGTGGACACTACAGGAATAGTATAGTGATCAGTGAGGCAGGATGGAGGTGAAGTGTGGGTGGACACTACAGGAACAGTATAGTGATCAGTGAGGCTGGATGGAGGTGAAGTGTGGGTGGACACTACAGGAATAGTATAGTGATCAGTGAGGCAGGATGGAGGAGTGGTGTGGGAGGACACTACAGGAATAGTATAGTGATCAGTGAGACTGGATGGAGGTGAAGTGTGGGTGGACACTACAGGAATAGTATAGTGATCAGTGAGGCTGGATGGAGGTGAAGTGTGAGAGGACACTACAGGAATAGTATAGTGATCAGTGAGGTTGGATGGAGGTGAAGTGTGGGTGGACACTACAGGAATAGTATAGTGATCAGTGAGGCTGGATGGAGGTGCAGTGTGGGAGGACACTACAGGAATAGTATAGTGATCAGTGAGGCTGGATGGAGGTGAAGTGTGGGAGGACACTACAGGAATAGTATAGTGATCAGTGAGGCAGGATGGAGGTGAAGTGTGGGAGGACACTACAGGAATAGTATAGTGATCAGTGAGGCTGGATGGAGGTGAAGTGTGGGAGGACACTACAGGAATAGTATAGTGATCAGTGAGGCTGGATGGAGGTGAAGTGTGGGTGGACACTACAGGAATAGTATAGTGATCAGTGAGGCAGGATGGAGGTGAAGTGTGAGAGGACACTACAGGAATAGTATAGAGATCAGTGAGGCTGGATGGAGGTGAAGTGTGGGTGGACACTACAGGAATAGTATAGTGATCAGTGAGGCAGGATGGAGGTGAACTGTGGGTGGACACTACAGGAATAGTATAGTGATCAGTGAGACTGGATGGAGGTGCAGTGTGAGAGGACACTACAGGAATAGTATAGTGATCAGTGAGGCTGGATGGAGGTGAAGTGTGGGTGGACACTACAGGAATAGTATAGTGATCAGTTAGGCAGGATGGAGGTGAAGTGTGGGAGGACACTACAGGAATAGTATAGTGATCAGTGAGGCTGAATAGAGGTGAACTGTGGGTGGACACTACAGGAATAGTATAGTGATCAGTGAGGCTGGATGGAGGTGAAGTGTGGGAGGACACTACAGGAATAGTATAGTGATCAGTGAGGCTGGATGGAGGTGAAGTGTGGGTGGACACTACAGGAATAGTATAGTGATCAGTGAGGCTGGATGGAGGTGAAGTGTGGGTGGACACTACAGGAATAGTATAGTGATCAGTTAGGCAGGATGAAGGTGAAGTGTGGGTGGACACTACAGGAATAGTATAGTGATCAGTTAGGCAGGATGGAGGTGAAGTGTGGGAGGACACTACAGGAATAGTATAGTGATCAGTGAGGCTGGATGGAGGTGAAGTGTGGGTGGACACTACAGGAATAGTATAGTGATCAGTGAGGCTGGATGGAGGTGAAGTGTGGGAGGACACTACAGGAATAGTATAGTGATCAGTGAGGCTGGATGGAGGTGAAGTGTGGGTGGACGCTACAGGAATAGTATAGTGATCAGTGAGGCTGGATGGAGGTGAAGTGTGGGTGGACGCTACAGGAATAGTATAGTGATCAGTGAGGCTGGATGGAGGTGAAGTGTGGGTGGACACTACAGGAATAGTATAGTGATCAGTGAGGCTGGATGGAGGTGAAGTGTGGGTGGACACTACAGGAATAGTATAGTGATCAGCGAGGCAGGATGGAGGTGAAGTGTGAGAGGACACTACAGGAATAGTATAGTGATCAGCGAGGCAGGATGGAGGTGAAGGGTGAGAGGACACTACAGGAATAGTATAGTGATCAGTGACGCTGGATGGAGGTGAAGTGTGGGAAGACACTACAGGAATAGTATAGTGATCAGTGAGGCTGGATGGAGGAGTGGTGTGGGAGGACACTACAGGAATAGTATAGTGATCAGTGAGACTGGATGGAGGTGAAGTGTGGGTGGACACTACAGGAATAGTATAGTGATCAGTGAGGCTGGATGGAGGTGAAGTGTGAGAGGACACTACAGGAATAGTATAGTGATCAGTGAGGCTGGATGGAGGTGAAGTGTGGGTGGACACTACAGGAATAGTATAGTGATCAGTGAGGCTGGATGGAGGTGCAGTGTGGGAGGACACTACAGGAATAGTATAGTGATCAGTGAGGCTGGATGGAGGTGAAGTGTGGGAGGACACTACAGGAATAGTATAGTGATCAGTGAGGCAGGATGGAGGTGAAGTGTGGGAGGACACTACAGGAATAGTATAGTGATCAGTGAGGCTGGATGGAGGTGAAGTGTGGGAGGACACTACAGGAATAGTATAGTGATCAGTGAGGCTGGATGGAGGTGAAGTGTGGGAGGACACTACAGGAATAGTATAGTGATCAGTGAGGCTGGATGGAGGTGAAGTGTGGGTGGACACTACAGGAATAGTATAGTGATCAGTGAGGCTGGATGGAGGTGAAGTGTGGGAGGACACTACAGGAATAGTATAGTGATCAGTGAGGCTGGATGGAGGTGAAGTGTGGGTGGACACTACAGGAATAGTATAGTGATCAGTGAGGCTGGATGGAGGTGAAGTGTGGGAGGACACTACAGGAATAGTATAGTGATCAGTGAGGCTGGATGGAGGTGAAGTGTGGGTGGACACTACAGGAATAGTATAGTGATCAGTGAGGCTGGATGGAGGTGAAGTGTTGGAGGACACTACAGGAATAGTATAGTGATCAGTGAGGCTGGATGGAGGTGAAGTGTGGGTGGACACTACAGGAATAGTATAGTGATCAGTGAGGCAGGATGGAGGTGAAGTGTGAGAGGACACTACAGGAATAGTATAGAGATCAGTGAGGCTGGATGGAGGTGAAGTGTGGGTGGACAGTACAGGAATAGTATAGTGATCAGTGAGGCAGGATGGAGGTGAAGTGTGGGTGGACACTACAGGAATAGTATAGTGATCAGTGAGGCTGGATGGAGGTGAAGTGTGGGTGGACACTACAGGAATAGTATAGTGATCAGTGAGGCTGCATGGAGGTGAAGTGTGGGAGGACACTACAGGAATAGTATAGTGATCAGTGAGGCAGGATGGAGGTGAAGTGTGGGAGGACACTACAGGAATAGTATAGTGATCAGTGAGGCTGGATGGAGGTGAAGTGTGGGAGGACACTACAGGAATAGTATAGTGATCAGTGAGACTGGATGGAGGTGAAGTGTGGGTGGACACTACAGGAATAGTATAGTGATCAGTGAGGCTGGATGGAGGTGAAGTGTGGGAGGACACTACAGGAATAGTATAGTGATCAGTGAGGCTGGATGGAGGTGAAGTGTAGGTGGACACTACAGGAATAGTATAGTGATCAGTGAGGCTGGATGGAGGTGAAGTGTGGGTGGACACTACAGGAATAGTATAGTGACCAGTGAGGCAGGATGGAGGTGAACTGTGGGTGGACACTACAGGAATAGTATAGTGATCAGTGAGACTGGATGGAGGTGCGGTGTGAGAGGACACTACAGGAATAGTATAGTGATCAGTGACGCTGGATGGAGGTGAAGTGTGGGTGGACACTACAGGAATAGTATAGTGATCAGTGAGGCTGGATGGAGGTGAAGTGTGGGTGGACACTACAGGAATAGTATAGTGATCAGTGAGGCAGGATGGAGGTGAAGTGTAAGAGGACACTACAGGAATAGTATAGAGATCAGTGAGGCTGGATGGAGGTGAAGTGTGGGTGGACACTACAGGAATAGTATAGTGATCAGTGAGGCAGGATGGAGGTGAACTGTGGGTGGACACTACAGGAATAGTATAGTGATCAGTGAGACTGGATGGAGGTGCAGTGTGAGAGGACACTACAGGAATAGTATAGTGATCAGTGAGGCTGGATGGAGGTGAAGTGTGGGTGGACACTACAGGAATAGTATAGTGATCAGTTAGGCAGGATGGAGGTGAAGTGTGGGAGGACACTACAGGAATAGTATAGTGATCAGTGAGGCTGAATGGAGGTGAACTGTGGGTGGACACTACAGGAATAGTATAGTGATCAGTGAGGCTGGATGGAGGTGAAGTGTGGGAGGACACTACAGGAATAGTATAGTGATCAGTGAGGCTGGATGGAGGTGAAGTGTGGGTGGACACTACAGGAATAGTATAGTGATCAGTGAGGCTGGATGGAGGTGAAGTGTGGGTGGACACTACAGGAATAGTATAGTGATCAGTTAGGCAGGATGAAGGTGAAGTGTGGGTGGACACTACAGGAATAGTATAGTGATCAGTTAGGCAGGATGGAGGTGAAGTGTGGGAGGACACTACAGGAATAGTATAGTGATCAGTGAGGCTGGATGGAGGTGAAGTGTGGGTGGACACTACAGGAATAGTATAGTGATCAGTGAGGCTGGATGGAGGTGAAGTGTGGGAGGACACTACAGGAATAGTATAGTGATCAGTGAGGCTGGATGGAGGTGAAGTGTGGGTGGACACTACAGGAATAGTATAGTGATCAGTGAGGCTGGATGGAGGTGAAGTGTGGGTGACGCTACAGGAATAGTATAGTGATCAGTGAGGCTGGATGGAGGTGAAGTGTGGGTGGACACTACAGGAATAGTATAGTGATCAGTGAGGCTGGATGGAGGTGAAGTGTGGGTGGACACTACAGGAATAGTATAGTGATCAGCGAGGCAGGATGGAGGTGAAGTGTGAGAGGACACTACAGGAATAGTATAGTGATCAGCGAGGCAGGATGGAGGTGAAGGGTGAGAGGACACTACAGGAATAGTATAGTGATCAGTGACGCTGGATGGAGGTGAAGTGTGGGAAGACACTACAGGAATAGTATAGTGATCAGTGAGGCTGGATGGAGGAGTGGTGTGGGAGGACACTACAGGAATAGTATAGTGATCAGTGAGACTGGATGGAGGTGAAGTGTGGGTGGACACTACAGGAATAGTATAGTGATCAGTGAGGCTGGATGGAGGTGAAGTGTGAGAGGACACTACAGGAATAGTATAGTGATCAGTGAGGCTGGATGGAGGTGAAGTGTGGGTGGACACTACAGGAATAGTATAGTGATCAGTGAGGCTGGATGGAGGTGCAGTGTGGGAGGACACTACAGGAATAGTATAGTGATCAGTGAGGCTGGATGGAGGTGAAGTGTGGGAGGACACTACAGGAATAGTATAGTGATCAGTGAGGCAGGATGGAGGTGAAGTGTGGGAGGACACTACAGGAATAGTATAGTGATCAGTGAGGCTGGATGGAGGTGAAGTGTGGGAGGACACTACAGGAATAGTATAGTGATCAGTGAGGCTGGATGGAGGTGAAGTGTGGGAGGACACTACAGGAATAGTATAGTGATCAGTGAGGCTGGATGGAGGTGAAGTGTGGGTGGACACTACAGGAATAGTATAGTGATCAGTGAGGCTGGATGGAGGTGAAGTGTGGGAGGACACTACAGGAATAGTATAGTGATCAGTGAGGCTGGATGGAGGTGAAGTGTGGGTGGACACTACAGGAATAGTATAGTGATCAGTGAGGCTGGATGGAGGTGAAGTGTGGGAGGACACTACAGGAATAGTATAGTGATCAGTGAGGCTGGATGGAGGTGAAGTGTGGGTGGACACTACAGGAATAGTATAGTGATCAGTGAGGCTGGATGGAGGTGAAGTGTGGGAGGACACTACAGGAATAGTATAGTGATCAGTGAGGCTGGATGGAGGTGAAGTGTGGGTGGACACTACAGGAATAGTATAGTGATCAGTGAGGCAGGATGGAGGTGAAGTGTGAGAGGACACTACAGGAATAGTATAGAGATCAGTGAGGCTGGATGGAGGTGAAGTGTGGGTGGACAGTACAGGAATAGTATAGTGATCAGTGAGGCAGGATGGAGGTGAAGTGTGGGTGGACACTACAGGAATAGTATAGTGATCAGTGAGGCTGGATGGAGGTGAAGTGTGGGTGGACACTACAGGAATAGTATAGTGATCAGTGAGGCTGCATGGAGGTGAAGTGTGGGTGGACACTACAGGAATAGTATAGTGATCAGTGAGGCTGGATGGAGGTGAAGTGTGGGAGGACACTACAGGAATAGTATAGTGATCAGTGAGGCTGGATGGAGGTGAAGTGTAGGTGGACACTACAGGAATAGTATAGTGATCAGTGAGGCTGGATGGAGGTGAAGTGTGGGTGGACACTACAGGAATAGTATAGTGACCAGTGAGGCAGGATGGAGGTGAACTGTGGGTGGACACTACAGGAATAGTATAGTGATCAGTGAGACTGGATGGAGGTGCGGTGTGAGAGGACACTACAGGAATAGTATAGTGATCAGTGACGCTGGATGGAGGTGAAGTGTGGGTGGACACTACAGGAATAGTATAGTGATCAGTTAGGCAGGATGGAGGTGAACTGTGGGTGGACACTACAGGAATAGTATAGTGATCAGTGAGGCTGGATGGAGGTGAACTGTGGGTGGACACTACAGGAATAGTATAGTGATCAGTGAGGCTGGATGGAGGTGAAGTGTGGGTGGACACTACAGGAATAGTATAGTGATCAGTGAGACTGGATGGAGGTGAAGTGTGGGTGGACACTACAGAAATAGCATAGTGATCAGTGAGGCAGGATGGAGGTGAAGTGTGAGAGGACACTACAGGAATAGTATAGAGATCAGTGAGGCTGGATGGAGGTGAAGTGTGGGTGGACACTACAGGAATAGTATAGTGATCAGTGAGGCTGGATGGAGGTGAAGTGTGGGTGGACACTACAGGAATAGTATAGTGATCAGTGAGGCAGGATGGAGGTGAAGTGTGAGAGGACACTACAGGAATAGTATAGTGATCAGTGAGGCTGGATGGAGGTGAAGTGTGGGTGGACACTACAGGAATAGTATAGTGATCAGTGAGGCTGGATGGAGGTGAAGTGTGGGTGGACACTACAGGAATAGTATAGTGATCAGTGAGGCAGGATGGAGGTGAAGTGTGGGAGGACACTACAGGAATAGTATAGTGATCAGTTAGGCTGGATGGAGGTGAAGTGTGAGAGGACACTACAGGAATAGTATAGTGATCAGTGAGGCTGGATGGAGGTGAACTGTGGGTGAACACTACAGGAATAGTATAGTGATCAGTGAGGCTGGATGGAGCTGAAGTGTGGGTGGACACTACAGGAATAGTATAGTGATCAGTGAGGCTGGATGGAGGTGAAGTGTGAGAGGACACTACAGGAATAGTATAGTGATCAGTGAGGCTGGATGGAGGTGAAGTGTGGGAGGACACTACAGGAATAGTATAGTGATCAGTGAGGCTGGATGGAGGTGAAGTGTGGGTGGACACTACAGGAATAGTATAGTGATCAGTGAGGCTGGATGGAGGTGCAGTGTGGGTGGACACTACAGGAATAGTATAGTGATCAGTGAGGCTGGATGGAGGTGCACTGTGAGAGGACACTACAGGAATAGTATAGTGATCAGTGAGGCTGGATGGAGGTGAAGTGTGGGTGGACACTACAGGAATAGTATAGTGATCAGTGAGGCTGGATGGAGGTGAAGTGTGGGTGGACACTACAGGAATAGTATAGTGATCAGTGAGGCAGGATGGAGGTGCAGTGTGGGAGGACACTACAGGAATAGTATAGTGATCAGTGAGGCTGGATGGAGGTGAAGTGTGGGTGGACACTTCAGGAATAGTATAGTGATCAGTGAGGCTGGATGGAGGTGAAGTGTGGGTGGGACACTACAGGAATAGTATAGTGATCAGTGAGGCTGGATGGAGGTGAAGTGTGGGAAGACACTACAGGAATAGTATAGTGATCAGTGAGGCAGGATGGAGGAGTGGTGTGGGTGGACACTACAGGAATAGTATAGTGATCAGTGAGGCTGGATGGAGGTGAAGTGTGGGAGGACACTACAGGAATAGTATAGTGATCAGTGAGGCAGGATGGAGGTGAAGTGTGTGTGGACACTACAGGAATAGTATAGAGATCAGTGAGGCAGGATGGAGGTGAAGTGTGGGAGGACACTACAGGAATAGTATAGTGATCAGTGAGGCTGGATGGAGGTGAAGTGTGGGAGGACACTACAGGAATAGTATAGTGATCAGTGAGGCTGGATGGAGGTGAAGTGTGGGAAGACACTACAGGAATAGTATAGTGATCAGTGAGGCTGGATGGAGGTGAAGTGTGGGAGGACACTACAGGAATAGTATAGTGATCAGTGAGGCTGGATGGAGGTGAAGTGTGGGTGGACACTACAGGAATAGTATAGTGATCAGTGAGGCAGGATGGAGGTGAAGTGTGGGTGGACACTACAGGAATAGTATAGTGATCAGTGAGGCAGGATGGAGGTGAAGTGTGGGTGGACACTACAGGAATAGTATAGTGATCAGTGAGGCTGGATGGAGGTGAAGTGTGGGTGGACACTACAGGAATAGTATAGTGATCAGTGAGGCAGGATGGAGGAGTGGTGTGGGAGGACACTACAGGAATAGTATAGTGATCAGTGAGACTGGATGGAGGTGAAGTGTGGGTGGACACTACAGGAATAGTATAGTGATCAGTGAGGCTGGATGGAGGTGAAGTGTGAGAGGACACTACAGGAATAGTATAGTGATCAGTGAGGCTGGATGGAGGTGAAGTGTGGGTGGACACTACAGGAATAGTATAGTGATCAGTGAGGCTGGATGGAGGTGCAGTGTGGGAGGACACTACAGGAATAGTATAGTGATCAGTGAGGCTGGATGGAGGTGAAGTGTGGGAGGACACTACAGGAATAGTATAGTGATCAGTGAGGCAGGATGGAGGTGAAGTGTGGGAGGACACTACAGGAATAGTATAGTGATCAGTGAGGCTGGATGGAGGTGAAGTGTGGGAGGACACTACAGGAATAGTATAGTGATCAGTGAGGCTGGATGGAGGTGAAGTGTGGGTGGACACTACAGGAATAGTATAGTGATCAGTGAGGCAGGATGGAGGTGAAGTGTGAGAGGACACTACAGGAATAGTATAGAGATCAGTGAGGCTGGATGGAGGTGAAGTGTGGGTGGACACTACAGGAATAGTATAGTGATCAGTGAGGCAGGATGGAGGTGAACTGTGGGTGGACACTACAGGAATAGTATAGTGATCAGTGAGACTGGATGGAGGTGCAGTGTGAGAGGACACTACAGGAATAGTATAGTGATCAGTGAGGCTGGATGGAGGTGAAGTGTGGGTGGACACTACAGGAATAGTATAGTGATCAGTTAGGCAGGATGGAGGTGAAGTGTGGGAGGACACTACAGGAATAGTATAGTGATCAGTGAGGCTGAATGGAGGTGAACTGTGGGTGGACACTACAGGAATAGTATAGTGATCAGTGAGGCTGGATGGAGGTGAAGTGTGGGAGGACACTACAGGAATAGTATAGTGATCAGTGAGGCTGGATGGAGGTGAAGTGTGGGTGGACACTACAGGAATAGTATAGTGATCAGTGAGGCTGGATGGAGGTGAAGTGTGGGTGGACACTACAGGAATAGTATAGTGATCAGTTAGGCAGGATGAAGGTGAAGTGTGGGTGGACACTACAGGAATAGTATAGTGATCAGTTAGGCAGGATGGAGGTGAAGTGTGGGAGGACACTACAGGAATAGTATAGTGATCAGTGAGGCTGGATGGAGGTGAAGTGTGGGTGGACACTACAGGAATAGTATAGTGATCAGTGAGGCTGGATGGAGGTGAAGTATGGGAGGACACTACAGGAATAGTATAGTGATCAGTGAGGCTGGATGGAGGTGAAGTGTGGGTGGACACTACAGGAATAGTATAGTGATCAGTGAGGCTGGATGGAGGTGAAGTGTGGGTGGACGCTACAGGAATAGTATAGTGATCAGTGAGGCTGGATGGAGGTGAAGTGTGGGTGGACACTACAGGAATAGTATAGTGATCAGTGAGGCTGGATGGAGGTGAAGTGTGGGTGGACACTACAGGAATAGTATAGTGATCAGCGAGGCAGGATGGAGGTGAAGTGTGAGAGGACACTACAGGAATAGTATAGTGATCAGCGAGGCAGGATGGAGGTGAAGTGTGAGAGGACACTACAGGAATAGTATAGTGATCAGTGACGCTGGATGGAGGTGAAGTGTGGGAAGACACTACAGGAATAGTATAGTGATCAGTGAGGCTGGATGGAGGAGTGGTGTGGGAGGACACTACAGGAATAGTATAGTGATCAGTGAGACTGGATGGAGGTGAAGTGTGGGTGGACACTACAGGAATAGTATAGTGATCAGTGAGGCTGGATGGAGGTGAAGTGTGAGAGGACACTACAGGAATAGTATAGTGATCAGTGAGGCTGGATGGAGGTGAAGTGTGGGTGGACACTACAGGAATAGTATAGTGATCAGTGAGGCTGGATGGAGGTGCAGTGTGGGAGGACACTACAGGAATAGTATAGTGATCAGTGAGGCTGGATGGAGGTGAAGTGTGGGAGGACACTACAGGAATAGTATAGTGATCAGTGAGGCAGGATGGAGGTGAAGTGTGGGAGGACACTACAGGAATAGTATAGTGATCAGTGAGGCTGGATGGAGGTGAAGTGTGGGAGGACACTACAGGAATAGTATAGTGATCAGTGAGGCTGGATGGAGGTGAAGTGTGGGAGGACACTACAGGAATAGTATAGTGATCAGTGAGGCTGGATGGAGGTGAAGTGTGGGTGGACACTACAGGAATAGTATAGTGATCAGTGAGGCTGGATGGAGGTGAAGTGTGGGAGGACACTACAGGAATAGTATAGTGATCAGTGAGGCTGGATGGAGGTGAAGTGTGGGTGGACACTACAGGAATAGTATAGTGATCAGTGAGGCTGGATGGAGGTGAAGTGTGGGAGGACACTACAGGAATAGTATAGTGATCAGTGAGGCTGGATGGAGGTGAAGTGTGGGTGGACACTACAGGAATAGTATAGTGATCAGTGAGGCTGGATGGAGGTGAAGTGTGGGAGGACACTACAGGAATAGTATAGTGATCAGTGAGGCTGGATGGAGGTGAAGTGTGGGTGGACACTACAGGAATAGTATAGTGATCAGTGAGGCAGGATGGAGGTGAAGTGTGAGAGGACACTACAGGAATAGTATAGAGATCAGTGAGGCTGGATGGAGGTGAAGTGTGGGTGGACAGTACAGGAATAGTATAGTGATCAGTGAGGCAGGATGGAGGTGAAGTGTGGGTGGACACTACAGGAATAGTATAGTGATCAGTGAGGCTGGATGGAGGTGAAGTGTGGGTGGACACTACAGGAATAGTATAGTGATCAGTGAGGCTGCATGGAGGTGAAGTGTGGGAGGACACTACAGGAATAGTATAGTGATCAGTGAGGCAGGATGGAGGTGAAGTGTGGGAGGACACTACAGGAATAGTATAGTGATCAGTGAGGCTGGATGGAGGTGAAGTGTGGGAGGACACTACAGGAATAGTATAGTGATCAGTGAGACTGGATGGAGGTGAAGTGTGGGTGGACACTACAGGAATAGTATAGTGATCAGTGAGGCTGGATGGAGGTGAAGTGTGGGAGGACACTACAGGAATAGTATAGTGATCAGTGAGGCTGGATGGAGGTGAAGTGTAGGTGGACACTACAGGAATAGTATAGTGATCAGTGAGGCTGGATGGAGGTGAAGTGTGGGTGGACACTACAGGAATAGTATAGTGACCAGTGAGGCAGGATGGAGGTGAACTGTGGGTGGACACTACAGGAATAGTATAGTGATCAGTGAGACTGGATGGAGGTGCGGTGTGAGAGGACACTACAGGAATAGTATAGTGATCAGTGACGCTGGATGGAGGTGAAGTGTGGGTGGACACTACAGGAATAGTATAGTGATCAGTTAGGCAGGATGGAGGTGAACTGTGGGTGGACACTACAGGAATAGTATAGTGATCAGTGAGGCTGGATGGAGGTGAACTGTGGGTGGACACTACAGGAATAGTATAGTAATCAGTGAGGCTGGATGGAGGTGAAGTGTGGGTGGACACTACAGGAATAGTATAGTGATCAGTGAGGCTGGATGGAGGTGAAGTGTGGGTGGACACTACAGGAATAGTATAGTGATCAGTGAGACTGGATGGAGGTGAAGTGTGGGTGGACACTACAGAAATAGCATAGTGATCAGTGAGGGAGGATGGAGGTGAAGTGTGAGAGGACACTACAGGAATAGTATAGAGATCAGTGAGGCTGGATGGAGGTGAAGTGTGGGTGGACACTACAGGAATAGTATAGTGATCAGTGAGACTGGATGGAGGTGAAGTGTGGGTGGACACTACAGAAATAGCATAGTGATCAGTGAGGCAGGATGGTGGTGAAGTGTGAGAGGACACTACAGGAATAGTATAGAGATCAGTGAGGCTGGATGGAGGTGAAGTGTGGGTGGACACTACAGGAATAGTATAGTGATCAGTGAGGCTGGATGGAGGTGAAGTGTGGGTGGACACTACAGGAATAGTATAGTGATCAGTGAGGCAGGATGGAGGTGAAGTGTGGGAGGACACTACAGGAATAGTATAGTGATCAGTTAGGCTGGATGGAGGTGAAGTGTGAGAGGACACTACAGGAATAGTATAGTGATCAGTGAGGCTGGATGGAGGTGAACTGTGGGTGAACACTACAGGAATAGTATAGTGATCAGTGAGGCTGGATGGAGCTGAAGTGTGGGTGGACACTACAGGAATAGTATAGTGATCAGTGAGGCTGGATGGAGGTGAAGTGTGAGAGGACACTACAGGAATAGTATAGTGATCAGTGAGGCTGGATGGAGGTGAAGTGTGGGAGGACACTACAGGAATAGTATAGTGATCAGTTAGGCTGGATGGAGGTGAAGTGTGAGAGGACACTACAGGAATAGTATAGTGATCAGTGAGGCTGGATGGAGGTGAACTGTGGGTGAACACTACAGGAATAGTATAGTGATCAGTGAGGCTGGATGGAGCTGAAGTGTGGGTGGACACTACAGGAATAGTATAGTGATCAGTGAGGCTGGATGGAGGTGAAGTGTGAGAGGACACTACAGGAATAGTATAGTGATCAGTGAGGCTGGATGGAGGTGAAGTGTGGGAGGACACTACAGGAATAGTATAGTGATCAGTGAGGCTGGATGGAGGTGAAGTGTGGGTGGACACTACAGGAATAGTATAGTGATCAGTGAGGCTGGATGGAGGTGCAGTGTGGGTGGACACTACAGGAATAGTATAGTGATCAGTGAGGCTGGATGGAGGTGCACTGTGAGAGGACACTACAGGAATAGTATAGTGATCAGTGAGGCTGGATGGAGGTGAAGTGTGGGTGGACACTACAGGAATAGTATAGTGATCAGTGAGGCTGGATGGAGGTGAAGTGTGGGTGGACACTACAGGAATAGTATAGTGATCAGTGAGGCAGGATGGAGGTGCAGTGTGGGAGGACACTACAGGAATAGTATAGTGATCAGTGAGGCTGGATGGAGGTGAAGTGTGGGTGGACACTACAGGAATAGTATAGTGATCAGTGAGGCTGGATGGAGGTGAAGTGTGGGTGGACACTACAGGAATAGTATAGTGATCAGTGAGGCTGGATGGAGGTGAAGTGTGGGAAGACACTACAGGAATAGTATAGTGATCAGTGAGGCAGGATGGAGGAGTGGTGTGGGTGGACACTACAGGAATAGTATAGTGATCAGTGAGGCAGGATGGAGGTGAAGTGTAGGTGGACACTACAGGAATAGTATAGTGATCAGTGAGGCAGGATGGAGGTGAAGTGTGGGAGGACACTACAGGAATAGTATAGTGATCAGTGAGGCAGGATGGAGGTGAAGTGTGGGAGGACACCACAGGAATAGTATAGTGATCAGTGAGGCTGGATGGAGGTGAAGTGTGGGTGGACACTACAGGAATAGTATAGTGATCAGTGAGGCTGGATGGAGGTGAAGTGTGGGTGGACACTACAGGAATAGTATAGTGATCAGTGAGGCAGGATGGAGGTGAAGTGTGGGAGGACACTACAGGAATAGTATAGTGATCAGTGAGGCTGGATGGAGGTGAAGTGTGGGAGGACACTACAGGAATAGTATAGTGATCAGTGAGGCAGGATGGAGGTGAAGTGTGGGAGGACACTACAGGAATAGTATAGTGATCAGTGAGGCTGGATGGAGGTGAAGTGTGGGAGGACACTACAGGAATAGTATAGTGATCAGTGAGGCTGGATGGAGGTGAAGTGTGGGTGGACACTACAGGAATAGTATAGTGATCAGTGAAGCTGGATGGAGGTGAAGTGTGAGAGGACACTACAGGAATAGTATAGTGATCAGTGAGGCTGGATGGAGGTGAACTGTGGGTGGACACTACAGGAATAGTATAGTGATCAGTGAGGCTGGATGGAGGTGCAGTGTGGGAGGACACTACAGGAATAGTATAGTGATCAGTGAGGCTGGATGGAGGTGAAGTGTGGGAGGACACTACAGGAATAGTATAGTGATCAGTGAGGCAGGATGGAGGTGAAGTGTGGGAGGACACTACAGGAATAGTATAGTGATCAGTGAGGCTGGATGGAGGTGAAGTGTGGGAGGACACTACAGGAATAGTATAGTGATCAGTGAGGCTGGATGGAGGTGAAGTGTGGGTGGACACTACAGGAATAGTATAGTGATCAGTGAGGCAGGATGGAGGTGAAGTGTGAGAGGACACTACAGGAATAGTATAGAGATCAGTGAGGCTGGATGGAGGTGAAGTGTGGGTGGACACTACAGGAATAGTATAGTGATCAGTGAGGCAGGATGGAGGTGAACTGTGGGTGGACACTACAGGAATAGTATAGTGATCAGTGAGACTGGATGGAGGTGCAGTGTGAGAGGACACTACAGGAATAGTATAGTGATCAGTGAGGCTGGATGGAGGTGAAGTGTGGGTGGACACTACAGGAATAGTATAGTGATCAGTTAGGCAGGATGGAGGTGAAGTGTGGGAGGACACTACAGGAATAGTATAGTGATCAGTGAGGCTGGATGGAGGTGAACTGTGGGTGGACACTACAGGAATAGTATAGTGATCAGTGAGGCTGGATGGAGGTGAAGTGTGGGAGGACACTACAGGAATAGTATAGTGATCAGTGAGGCTGGATGGAGGTGAACTGTGGGTGGACACTACAGGAATAGTATAGTGATCAGTGAGGCTGGATGGAGGTGAAGTGTGGGTGGACACTACAGGAATAGTATAGTGATCAGTGAGGCTGGATGGAGGTGAAGTGTGGGTGGACACTACAGGAATAGTATAGTGATCAGTGAGACTGGATGGAGGTGAAGTGTGGGTGGACACTACAGGAATAGTATAGTGATCAGCGAGGCAGGATGGAGGTGAAGTGTGAGAGGACACTACCGGAATAGTATAGTGATCAGCGAGGCAGGATGGAGGTGAAGTGTGAGAGGACACTACAGGAATAGTTTAGTGATCAGTGAGGCTGGATGGAGGTGAAGTGTGGGAAGACACTACAGGAATAGTATAGTGATCAGTGAGGCTGGATGGAGGAGTGGTGTGGGAGGACACTACAGGAATAGTATAGTGATCAGTGAGACTGGATGGAGGTGAAGTGTGGGTGGACACTACAGGAATAGTATAGTGATCAGTGAGGCTGGATGGAGGTGAAGTGTGAGAGGACACTACAGGAATAGTATAGTGATCAGTGAGGCTGGATGGAGGTGAAGTGTGGGTGGACACTACAGGAATAGTATAGTGATCAGTGAGGCTGGATGGAGGTGCAGTGTGGGAGGACACTACAGGAATAGTATAGTGATCAGTGAGGCTGGATGGAGGTGAAGTGTGGGAGGACACTACAGGAATAGTATAGTGATCAGTGAGGCAGGATGGAGGTGAAGTGTGGGAGGACACTACAGGAATAGTATAGTGATCAGTGAGGCTGGATGGAGGTGAAGTGTGGGAGGACACTACAGGAATAGTATAGTGATCAGTGAGGCAGGATGGAGGTGAAGTGTGGGTGGACACTACAGGAATAGTATAGTGATCAGTGAGGCAGGATGGAGGTGAATTGTGGGAGGACACTACAGGAATAGTATAGTGATCAGTGAGGCTGGATGGAGGTGAAGTGTGGGTGGACACTACAGGAATAGTATAGTGATCAGTGAGGCTGGATGGAGGTGAAGTGTGGGAGGACACTACAGGAATAGTATAGTGATCAGTGAGGCTGGATGGAGGTGAATTGTGGGTGGACACTACAGGAATAGTATAGTGATCAGTGAGGCTGGATGGAGGTGAACTGTGGGAGGACACTACAGGAATAGTATAGTGATCAGTGAGGCTGGATGGAGGTGAAGTGTGGGAAGACACTACAGGAATAGTATAGAGGTGAAGTGTGGGTGGACACTACAGGAATAGTATAGTGATCAGTGAGGCTGGATGGAGGTGAAGTGTGGGTGGACACTACAGGAATAGTATAGTGATCAGTGAGGCAGGATGGAGGTGAAGTGTGGGTAGACACTACAGGAATAGTATAGTGATCAGTGAGGCTGGATGGAGGTGAAGTGTGGGTGGACACTACAGGAATAGTATAGTGATCAGTGAGGCAGGGTGGAGGTGAAGTGTGGGAGGACACTACAGGAATAGTATAGTGATCAGTGAGGCAGGATGGAGGTGAAGTGTGGGTGGACACTACAGGAATAGTATGGTGATCAGTGAGGCTGGATGGAGGTGAAGTGTGGGTGGACACTACAGGAATAGTATAGTGATCAGTGAGGCTGGATGGAGGTGAAGTGTGGGTGGACACTACAGGAATAGTATAGTGATCAGTGAGGCTGGATGGAGGTGAATTGTGGGAGGACACTACAGGAATAGTATAGTGATCAGCGAGGCAGGATGGAGGTTCACTGTGGGAGGACACTACAGGAATAGTATAGTGATCAGTGAGGCTGGATGGAGGTGCAGTGTGAGAGGACACTACAGGAATAGTATAGTGATCAGTGAGGCTGGATGGAGGTGAAGTGTGGGAGGACACTACAGGAATAGTATAGTGATCAGTAAGGCAGGATGGAGGTGAAGTGTGGGAGGACACTACAGGAATAGTATAGTGATCAGTGAGGCTGGATGGAGGTGCACTGTGGGAGGACACTACAGGAATAGTATAGTGATCAGTGAGGCTGGATGGAGGTGAAGTGTGGGAGGACACTACAGGAATAGTATAGTGATCAGTGAGGCTGGATGGAGGTGAAGTGTGGGTGGACAGTACAGGAATAGTATAGTGATCAGTGAGGCAGGATGGAGGTGAAGTGTGGGTGGACACTACAGGAATAGTATAGTGATCAGTGAGGCTGGATGGAGGTGAAGTGTGGGTGGACACTACAGGAATAGTATAGTGATCAGTGAGGCTGGATGGAGGTGAAGTGTGGGAGGACACTACAGGAATAGTATAGTGATCAGTGAGGCAGGATGGAGGTGAAGTGTGGGAGGACACTACAGGAATAGTATAGTGATCAGTGAGGCTGGATGGAGGTGAAGTGTGGGAGGACACTACAGGAATAGTATAGTGATCAGTGAGACTGGATGGAGGTGAAGTGTGGGTGGACACTACAGGAATAGTATAGTGATCAGTGAGGCTGGATGGAGGTGAAGTGTGGGAGGACACTACAGGAATAGTATAGTGATCAGTGAGGCTGGATGGAGGTGAAGTGTAGGTGGACACTACAGGAATAGTATAGTGATCATTGAGGCTGGATGGAGGTGAAGTGTGGGTGGACACTACAGGAATAGTATAGTGACCAGTGAGGCAGGATGGAGGTGAACTGTGGGTGGACACTACAGGAATAGTATAGTGATCAGTGAGACTGGATGGAGGTGCAGTGTGAGAGGACACTACAGGAATAGTATAGTGATCAGTGAGGCTGGATGGAGGTGAAGTGTGGGTGGACACTACAGGAATAGTATAGTGATCAGTTAGGCAGGATGGAGGTGAACTGTGGGTGGACACTATAGGAATAGTATAGTGATCAGTGAGGCTGGATGGAGGTGAACTGTGGGTGGACACTACAGGAATAGTATAGTAATCAGTGAGGCTGGATGGAGGTGAAGTGTGGGTGGACACTACAGGAATAGTATAGTGATCAGTGAGGCTGGATGGAGGTGAAGTGTGGGTGGACACTACAGGAATAGTATAGTGATCAGTGAGACTGGATGGAGGTGAAGTGTGGGTGGACACTACAGAAATAGCATAGTGATCAGTGAGGGAGGATGGAGGTGAAGTGTGAGAGGACACTACAGGAATAGTATAGAGATCAGTGAGGCTGGATGGAGGTGAAGTGTGGGTGGACACTACAGGAATAGTATAGTGATCAGTGAGACTGGATGGAGGTGAAGTGTGGGTGGACACTACAGAAATAGCATAGTGATCAGTGAGGCAGGATGGAGGTGAAGTGTGAGAGGACACTACAGGAATAGTATAGAGATCAGTGAGGCTGGATGGAGGTGAAGTGTGGGTGGACACTACAGGAATAGTATAGTGATCAGTGAGGCTGGATGGAGGTGAAGTGTGGGTGGACACTACAGGAATAGTATAGTGATCAGTGAGGCAGGATGGAGGTGAAGTGTGGGAGGACACTACAGGAATAGTATAGTGATCAGTTAGGCTGGATGGAGGTGAAGTGTGAGAGGACACTACAGGAATAGTATAGTGATCAGTGAGGCTGGATGGAGGTGAACTGTGGGTGAACACTACAGGAATAGTATAGTGATCAGTGAGGCTGGATGGAGCTGAAGTGTGGGTGGACACTACAGGAATAGTATAGTGATCAGTGAGGCTGGATGGAGGTGAAGTGTGAGAGGACACTACAGGAATAGTATAGTGATCAGTGAGGCTGGATGGAGGTGAAGTGTGGGAGGACACTACAGGAATAGTATAGTGATCAGTGAGGCTGGATGGAGGTGAAGTGTGGGTGGACACTACAGGAATAGTATAGTGATCAGTGAGGCTGGATGGAGCTGAAGTGTGGGTGGACACTACAGGAATAGTATAGTGATCAGTGAGGCTGGATGGAGGTGCACTGTGAGAGGACACTACAGGAATAGTATAGTGATCAGTGAGGCTGGATGGAGGTGAAGTGTGGGTGGACACTACAGGAATAGTATAGTGATCAGTGAGGCTGGATGGAGGTGAAGTGTGGGTGGACACTACAGGAATAGTATAGTGATCAGTGAGGCAGGATGGAGGTGCAGTGTGGGAGGACACTACAGGAATAGTATAGTGATCAGTGAGGCTGGATGGAGGTGAAGTGTGGGTGGACACTACAGGAATAGTATAGTGATCAGTGAGGCTGGATGGAGGTGAAGTGTGGGTGGACACTACAGGAATAGTATAGTGATCAGTGAGGCTGGATGGAGGTGAAGTGTGGGAAGACACTACAGGAATAGTATAGTGATCAGTGAGGCAGGATGGAGGAGTGGTGTGGGTGGACACTACAGGAATAGTATAGTGATCAGTGAGGCAGGATGGAGGTGAAGTGTAGGTGGACACTACAGGAATAGTATAGTGATCAGTGAGGCAGGATGGAGGTGAAGTGTGGGAGGACACTACAGGAATAGTATAGTGATCAGTGAGGCAGGATGGAGGTGAAGTGTGGGAGGACACCACAGGAATAGTATAGTGATCAGTGAGGCTGGATGGAGGTGAAGTGTGGGTGGACACTACAGGAATAGTATAGTGATCAGTGAGGCTGGATGGAGGTGATGTGTGGGTGGACACTACAGGAGTAGTATAGTGATCAGTGAGGCAGGATGGAGGTGAAGTGTGGGAGGACACTACAGGAATAGTATAGTGATCAGTGAGGCTGGATGGAGGTGAAGTGTGGGAGGACACTACAGGAATAGTATAGTGATCAGTGAGGCAGGATGGAGGTGAAGTGTGGGAGGACACTACAGGAATAGTATAGTGATCAGTGAGGCTGGATGGAGGTGAAGTGTGGGTGGACACTACAGGAATAGTATAGTGATCAGTGAAGCTGGATGGAGGTGAAGTGTGAGAGGACACTACAGGAATAGTATAGTGATCAGTGAGGCTAGATGGAGGTGAAGTGTGGGTGGACACTACAGGAATAGTATAGTGATCAGTGAGGCTGGATGGAGGTGCAGTGTGGGAGGACACTACAGGAATAGTATAGTGATCAGTGAGGCTGGATGGAGGTGAAGTGTGGGAGGACACTACAGGAATAGTATAGTGATCAGTGAGGCAGGATGGAGGTGAAGTGTGGCAGGACACTACAGGAATAGTATAGTGATCAGTGAGGCTGGATGGAGGTGAAGTGTGGGAGGACACTACAGGAATAGTATAGTGATCAGTGAGGCTGGATGGAGGTGAAGTGTGGGTGGACACTACAGGAATAGTATAGTGATCAGTGAGGCAGGATGGAGGTGAAGTGTGAGAGGACACTACAGGAATAGTATAGAGATCAGTGAGGCTGGATGGAGGTGAAGTGTGGGTGGACACTACAGGAATAGTATAGTGATCAGTGAGGCAGGATGGAGGTGAACTGTGGGTGGACACTACAGGAATAGTATAGTGATCAGTGAGACTGGATGGAGGTGAACTGTGGGTGGACACTACAGGAATACTATAGTAATCAGTGAGGCTGGATGGAGGTGAAGTGTGGGTGGACACTACAGGAATAGTATAGTGATCAGTGAGGCTGGATGGAGGTGAAGTGTGGGTGGACACTACAGGAATAGTATAGTGATCAGTGAGACTGGATGGAGGTGAAGTGTGGGTGGACACTACAGAAATAGCATAGTGATCAGTGAGGGAGGATGGAGGTGAAGTGTGAGAGGACACTACAGGAATAGTATAGAGATCAGTGAGGCTGGATGGAGGTGAAGTGTGGGTGGACACTACAGAAATAGTATAGTGATCAGTGAGACTGGATGGAGGTGAAGTGTGGGTGGACACTACAGAAATAGCATAGTGATCAGTGAGGCAGGATGGAGGTGAAGTGTGAGAGGACACTACAGGAATAGTATAGAGATCAGTGAGGCTGGATGGAGGTGAAGTGTGGGTGGACACTACAGGAATAGTATAGTGATCAGTGAGGCTGGATGGAGGTGAAGTGTGGGTGGACACTACAGGAATAGTATAGTGATCAGTGAGGCAGGATGGAGGTGAAGTGTGGGAGGACACTACAGGAATAGTATAGTGATCAGTTAGGCTGGATGGAGGTGAAGTGTGAGAGGACACTACAGGAATAGTATAGTGATCAGTGAGGCTGGATGGAGGTGAACTGTGGGTGAACACTACAGGAATAGTATAGTGATCAGTGAGGCTGGATGGAGCTGAAGTGTGGGTGGACACTACAGGAATAGTATAGTGATCAGTGAGGCAGGATGGAGGTGAAGTGTGGGAGGACACTACAGGAATAGTATAGTGATCAGTTAGGCTGGATGGAGGTGAAGTGTGAGAGGACACTACAGGAATAGTATAGTGATCAGTGAGGCTGGATGGAGGTGAACTGTGGGTGAACACTACAGGAATAGTATAGTGATCAGTGAGGCTGGATGGAGCTGAAGTGTGGGTGGACACTACAGGAATAGTATAGTGATCAGTGAGGCTGGATGGAGGTGAAGTGTGAGAGGACACTACAGGAATAGTATAGTGATCAGTGAGGCTGGATGGAGGTGAAGTGTGGGAGGACACTACAGGAATAGTATAGTGATCAGTGAGGCTGGATGGAGGTGAAGTGTGGGTGGACACTACAGGAATAGTATAGTGATCAGTGAGGCTGGATGGAGGTGCAGTGTGGGTGGACACTACAGGAATAGTATAGTGATCAGTGAGGCTGGATGGAGGTGCACTGTGAGAGGACACTACAGGAATAGTATAGTGATCAGTGAGGCTGGATGGAGGTGAAGTGTGGGTGGACACTACAGGAATAGTATAGTGATCAGTGAGGCTGGATGGAGGTGAAGTGTGGGTGGACACTACAGGAATAGTATAGTGATCAGTGAGGCAGGATGGAGGTGCAGTGTGGGAGGACACTACAGGAATAGTATAGTGATCAGTGAGGCTGGATGGAGGTGAAGTGTGGGTGGACACTACAGGAATAGTATAGTGATCAGTGAGGCTGGATGGAGGTGAAGTGTGGGTGGACACTACAGGAATAGTATAGTGATCAGTGAGGCTGGATGGAGGTGAAGTGTGGGAAGACACTACAGGAATAGTATAGTGATCAGTGAGGCAGGATGGAGGAGTGGTGTGGGTGGACACTACAGGAATAGTATAGTGATCAGTGAGGCAGGATGGAGGTGAAGTGTAGGTGGACACTACAGGAATAGTATAGTGATCAGTGAGGCAGGATGGAGGTGAAGTGTGGGAGGACACTACAGGAATAGTATAGTGATCAGTGAGGCAGGATGGAGGTGAAGTGTGGGAGGACACCACAGGAATAGTATAGTGATCAGTGAGGCTGGATGGAGGTGAAGTGTGGGTGGACACTACAGGAATAGTATAGTGATCAGTGAGGCTGGATGGAGGTGAAGTGTGGGTGGACACTACAGGAATAGTATAGTGATCAGTGAGGCAGGATGGAGGTGAAGTGTGGGAGGACACTACAGGAATAGTATAGTGATCAGTGAGGCTGGATGGAGGTGAAGTGTGGGAGGACACTACAGGAATAGTATAGTGATCAGTGAGGCAGGATGGAGGTGAAGTGTGGGAGGACACTACAGGAATAGTATAGTGATCAGTGAGGCTGGATGGAGGTGAAGTGTGGGAGGACACTACAGGAATAGCATAGTGATCAGTGAGGCTGGATGGAGGTGAAGTGTGGGTGGACACTACAGGAATAGTATAGTGATCAGTGAAGCTGGATGGAGGTGAAGTGTGAGAGGACACTACAGGAATAGTATAGTGATCAGTGAGGCTGGATGGAGGTGAAGTGTGGGTGGACACTACAGGAATAGTATAGTGATCAGTGAGGCTGGATGGAGGTGCAGTGTGGGAGGACACTACAGGAATAGTATAGTGATCAGTGAGGCTGGATGGAGGTGAAGTGTGGGAGGACACTACAGGAATAGTATAGTGATCAGTGAGGCAGGATGGAGGTGAAGTGTGGGAGGACACTACAGGAATAGTATAGTGATCAGTGAGGCTGGATGGAGGTGAAGTGTGGGAGGACACTACAGGAATAGTATAGTGATCAGTGAGGCTGGATGGAGGTGAAGTGTGGGTGGACACTACAGGAATAGTATAGTGATCAGTGAGGCAGGATGGAGGTGAAGTGTGAGAGGACACTACAGGAATAGTATAGAGATCAGTGAGGCTGGATGGAGGTGAAGTGTGGGTGGACACTACAGGAATAGTATAGTGATCAGTGAGGCAGGATGGAGGTGAACTGTGGGTGGACACTACAGGAATAGTATAGTGATCAGTGAGACTGGATGGAGGTGCAGTGTGAGAGGACACTACAGGAATAGTATAGTGATCAGTGAGGCTGGATGGAGGTGAAGTGTGGGTGGACACTACAGGAATAGTATAGTGATCAGTTAGGCAGGATGGAGGTGAAGTGTGGGAGGACACTACAGGAATAGTATAGTGATCAGTGAGGCTGGATGGAGGTGAACTGTGGGTGGACACTACAGGAATAGTATAGTGATCAGTGAGGCTGGATGGAGGTGAAGTGTGGGAGGACACTACAGGAATAGTATAGTGATCAGTGAGGCTGGATGGAGGTGAACTGTGGGTGGACACTACAGGAATAGTATAGTGATCAGTGAGGCTGGATGGAGGTGAAGTGTGGGTGGACACTACAGGAATAGTATAGTGATCAGTGAGGCTGGATGGAGGTGAAGTGTGGGTGGACACTACAGGAATAGTATAGTGATCAGTGAGACTGGATGGAGGTGAAGTGTGGGTGGACACTACAGGAATAGTATAGTGATCAGCGAGGCAGGATGGAGGTGAAGTGTGAGAGGACACTACAGGAATAGTATAGTGATCAGCGAGGCAGGATGGAGGTGAAGTGTGAGAGGACACTACAGGAATAGTTTAATGATCAGTGAGGCTGGATGGAGGTGAAGTGTGGGAAGACACTACAGGAATAGTATAGTGATCAGTGAGGCTGGATGGAGGAGTGGTGTGGGAGGACACTACAGGAATAGTATAGTGATCAGTGAGGCTGGATGGAGCTGAAGTGTGGGTGGACACTACAGGAATAGTATAGTGATCAGTGAGGCAGGATGGAGGTGAAGTGTGGGAGGACACTACAGGAATAGTATAGTGATCAGTTAGGCTGGATGGAGGTGAAGTGTGAGAGGACACTACAGGAATAGTATAGTGATCAGTGAGGCTGGATGGAGGTGAACTGTGGGTGAACACTACAGGAATAGTATAGTGATCAGTGAGGCTGGATGGAGCTGAAGTGTGGGTGGACACTACAGGAATAGTATAGTGATCAGTGAGGCTGGATGGAGGTGAAGTGTGAGAGGACACTACAGGAATAGTATAGTGATCAGTGAGGCTGGATGGAGGTGAAGTGTGGGAGGACACTACAGGAATAGTATAGTGATCAGTGAGGCTGGATGGAGGTGAAGTGTGGGTGGACACTACAGGAATAGTATAGTGATCAGTGAGGCTGGATGGAGGTGCAGTGTGGGTGGACACTACAGGAATAGTATAGTGATCAGTGAGGCTGGATGGAGGTGCACTGTGAGAGGACACTACAGGAATAGTATAGTGATCAGTGAGGCTGGATGGAGGTGAAGTGTGGGTGGACACTACAGGAATAGTATAGTGATCAGTGAGGCTGGATGGAGGTGAAGTGTGGGTGGACACTACAGGAATAGTATAGTGATCAGTGAGGCAGGATGGAGGTGCAGTGTGGGAGGACACTACAGGAATAGTATAGTGATCAGTGAGGCTGGATGGAGGTGAAGTGTGGGTGGACACTACAGGAATAGTATAGTGATCAGTGAGGCTGGATGGAGGTGAAGTGTGGGTGGACACTACAGGAATAGTATAGTGATCAGTGAGGCTGGATGGAGGTGAAGTGTGGGAAGACACTACAGGAATAGTATAGTGATCAGTGAGGCAGGATGGAGGAGTGGTTTGGGTGGACACTACAGGAATAGTATAGTGATCAGTGAGGCAGGATGGAGGTGAAGTGTAGGTGGACACTACAGGAATAGTATAGTGATCAGTGAGGCAGGATGGAGGTGAAGTGTGGGAGGACACTACAGGAATAGTATAGTGATCAGTGAGGCAGGATGGAGGTGAAGTGTGGGAGGACACCACAGGAATAGTATAGTGATCAGTGAGGCTGGATGGAGGTGAAGTGTGGGTGGACACTACAGGAATAGTATAGTGATCAGTGAGGCTGGATGGAGGTGAAGTGTGGGTGGACACTACAGGAATAGTATAGTGATCAGTGAGGCAGGATGGAGGTGAAGTGTGGGAGGACACTACAGGAATAGTATAGTGATCAGTGAGGCTGGATGGAGGTGAAGTGTGGGAGGACACTACAGGAATAGTATAGTGATCAGTGAGGCAGGATGGAGGTGAAGTGTGGGAGGACACTACAGGAATAGTATAGTGATCAGTGAGGCTTGATGGAGGTGACGTGTGGGAGGACACTACAGGAATAGTATAGTGATCAGTGAGGCTGGATGGAGGTGAAGTGTGGGTGGACACTACAGGAATAGTATAGTGATCAGTGAAGCTGGATGGAGGTGAAGTGTGAGAGGACACTACAGGAATAGTATAGTGATCAGTGAGGCTGGATGGAGGTGAAGTGTGGGTGGACACTACAGGAATAGTATAGTGATCAGTGAGGCTGGATGGAGGTGCAGTGTGGGAGGACACTACAGGAATAGTATAGTGATCAGTGAGGCTGGATGGAGGTGAAGTGTGGGAGGACACTACAGGAATAGTATAGTGATCAGTGAGGCAGGATGGAGGTGAAGTGTGGGAGGACACTACAGGAATAGTATAGTGATCAGTGAGGCTGGATGGAGGTGAAGTGTGGGAGGACACTACAGGAATAGTATAGTGATCAGTGAGGCTGGATGGAGGTGAAGTGTGGGTGGACACTACAGGAATAGTATAGTGATCAGTGAGGCAGGATGGAGGTGAAGTGTGAGAGGACACTACAGGAATAGTATAGAGATCAGTGAGGCTGGATGGAGGTGAAGTGTGGGTGGACACTACAGGAATAGTATAGTGATCAGTGAGGCAGGATGGAGGTGAACTGTGGGTGGACACTACAGGAATAGTATAGTGATCAGTGAGACTGGATGGAGGTGCAGTGTGAGAGGACACTACAGGAATAGTATAGTGATCAGTGAGGCTGGATGGAGGTGAAGTGTGGGTGGACACTACAGGAATAGTATAGTGATCAGTTAGGCAGGATGGAGGTGAAGTGTGGGAGGACACTACAGGAATAGTATAGTGATCAGTGAGGCTGGATGGAGGTGAACTGTGGGTGGACACTACAGGAATAGTATAGTGATCAGTGAGGCTGGATGGAGGTGAAGTGTGGGAGGACACTACAGGAATAGTATAGTGATCAGTGAGGCTGGATGGAGGTGAACTGTGGGTGGACACTACAGGAAAAGTATAGTGATCAGTGAGGCTGGATGGAGGTGAAGTGTGGGTGGACACTACAGGAATAGTATAGTGATCAGTGAGGCTGGATGGAGGTGAAGTGTGGGTGGACACTACAGGAATAGTATAGTGATCAGTGAGACTGGATGGAGGTGAAGTGTGGGTGGACACTACAGGAATAGTATAGTGATCAGCGAGGCAGGATGGAGGTGAAGTGTGAGAGGACACTACAGGAATAGTATAGTGATCAGCGAGGCAGGATGGAGGTGAAGTGTGAGAGGACACTACAGGAATAGTTTAGTGATCAGTGAGGCTGGATGGAGGTGAAGTGTGGGAAGACACTACAGGAATAGTATAGTGATCAGTGAGGCTGGATGGAGGAGTGGTGTGGGAGGACACTACAGGAATAGTATAGTGATCAGTGAGACTGGATGGAGGTGAAGTGTGGGTGGACACTACAGGAATAGTATAGTGATCAGTGAGGCTGGATGGAGGTGAAGTGTGAGAGGACACTACAGGAATAGTATAGTGATCAGTGAGGCTGGATGGAGGTGAAGTGTGGGTGGACACTACAGGAATAGTATAGTGATCAGTGAGGCTGGATGGAGGTGCAGTGTGGGAGGACACTACAGGAATAGTATAGTGATCAGTGAGGCTGGATGGAGGTGAAGTGTGGGAGGACACTACAGGAATAGTATAGTGATCAGTGAGGCAGGATGGAGGTGAAGTGTGGGAGGACACTACAGGAATAGTATAGTGATCAGTGAGGCTGGATGGAGGTGAAGTGTGGGAGGACACTACAGGAATAGTATAGTGATCAGTGAGGCAGGATGGAGGTGAAGTGTGGGTGGACACTACAGGAATAGTATAGTGATCAGTGAGGCAGGATGGAGGTGAATTGTGGGAGGACACTACAGGAATAGTATAGTGATCAGTGAGGCTGGATGGAGGTGAAGTGTGGGTGGACACTACAGGAATAGTATAGTGATCAGTGAGGCTGGATGGAGGTGAAGTGTGGGAGGACACTACAGGAATAGTATAGTGATCAGTGAGGCTGGATGGAGGTGAATTGTGGGTGGACACTACAGGAATAGTATAGTGATCAGTGAGGCTGGATGGAGGTGAACTGTGGGAGGACACTACAGGAATAGTATAGTGATCAGTGAGGCTGGATGGAGGTGAAGTGTGGGAAGACACTACAGGAATAGTATAGAGATCAGTGAGGCTGGATGGAGGTGAAGTGTGGGTGGACACTACAGGAATAGTATAGTGATCAGTGAGGCTGGATGGAGGTGAAGTGTGGGTGGACACTACAGGAATAGTATAGTGATCAGTGAGGCAGGATGGAGGTGAAGTGTGGGTAGACACTACAGGAATAGTATAGTGATCAGTGAGGCTGGATGGAGGTGAAGTGTGGGTGGACACTACAGGAATAGTATAGTGATCAGTGAGGCAGGGTGGAGGTGAAGTGTGGGAGGACACTACAGGAATAGTATAGTGATCAGTGAGGCAGGATGGAGGTGAAGTGTGGGTGGACACTACAGGAATAGTATGGTGATCAGTGAGGCTGGATGGAGGTGAAGTGTGGGTGGACACTACAGGAATAGTATAGTGATCAGTGAGGCTGGATGGAGGTGAAGTGTGGGTGGACACTACAGGAATAGTATAGTGATCAGTGAGGCTGGATGGAGGTGAATTGTGGGAGGACACTACAGGAATAGTATAGTGATCAGCGAGGCAGGATGGAGGTTCACTGTGGGAGGACACTACAGGAATAGTATAGTGATCAGTGAGGCTGGATGGAGGTGCAGTGTGAGAGGACACTACAGGAATAGTATAGTGATCAGTGAGGCTGGATGGAGGTGAAGTGTGGGAGGACACTACAGGAATAGTATAGTGATCAGTAAGGCAGGATGGAGGTGAAGTGTGGGAGGACACTACAGGAATAGTATAGTGATCAGTGAGGCTGGATGGAGGTGCACTGTGGGAGGACACTACAGGAATAGTATAGTGATCAGTGAGGCTGGATGGAGGTGAAGTGTGGGAGGACACTACAGGAATAGTATAGTGATCAGTGAGGCTGGATGGAGGTGCACTGTGGGAGGACACTACAGAAATAGCAGAGAGGCCAGTGAGGCAGGATGGTGTAGTGCTCTGCAATGCATTGCATGCCCCTCTGGCACACAAAGGGTTAACATGAGCTTTGTTTTACCCTTTGAATACCAAAGAGGTACACAACACATTACAATTCATTGGACACCTCTAAAGTCTTAACCAAAGTATAGGAGAAATGGTTTGCATGTACGCCATTTCTAGGTGCATGCTAACACTAGCAGATTTCCACCAGTATGCAATACAGTGATCATACTCTGTAATGCATTATGTGAAGTGCAATCAATGGCATTACAAGTACTAAACAGTATTAAACAAAATCCATTGCCAGTGGTTAATTAAAGAAGCTGTAAACTTTTTTTATGAAAAAATATAAATTGTAGGGATTCTCCTATTGAGTAAAATAAGGGTACTCCCACTGCCGAGATATTTATCTTTCCAGAGTTATTACAGTTTTAACCCATGTTTTTTACATTAGCAGTGCCCTCTAGTGGTCAAACTCTAATTAGATTTCCTGTTAGATTTTAATAGAGAGGAAAGTCAGAAAAGTCAGAGACATACATTTCTCCATAGAGTGTGATAGAAACTGCTTAGTCACTTCCTGTCAGAACTATCAGGAAGTAAACACAGTAAATTCACTTCCTGGATATTTAAACTACTATACATTTTGAATAAAACATCTGACAGTGATGGGAGTGACCTTGTTTTATTCAGCAGGAAATGCTCTATAAAATATGTGTTTTCATAAAAAAAAGTTTACTGCTCCTTTAAGGCTTGCCACCTAGCTAATATTTCACCTATGGATCAGTACTCTCACTGTTTTCCAAGAAAAGGTGACCAGAGGTCCATTCCCATTTCTCTTTTTCATTGAAGCTAAGTCTAAGATGACCATACAATAAAAAGAAACACTTATAGAACAGCAATTAAATTCAACTAATAACTTAGTGTATTTCATAATCTGAAAATATTGCTTCTAAGGTCTTAGGGGTAAACAGTAAAATTATATTTGTAGAGACAAAGAAGAGTATATGAGTAGTAGAGTCAGCTGCAGTGACAAAGTTGTACATAGTTCAGAAATGGAGTGGCAGAGATAAGAACAGCAGAAAGAGCGGTGCGAGGGGATGGTAGGGCAGAGAATACTTTATAGACTGAGTACTGATGTGGTGTGGGGGATTGGTGCAGTCCTTTGCTCTCAAATTTCTGTTTTCCAGTGTTTCAGTGCTCGGATATTCCTCATGAAGTTAAAAAGCTAGTCCTGGAAAAGGTAAGACATGGCTATACATAGCAATATTCATTCTGATTTTTTAACCCCTTAGATCAGTGATTGTCAACCAGGGTGCCATGGCACACATTAACTTAGGGTGCCCTGTGCTATCTATGAAGACTAACAAAAATGGACTTTTAAATAAAGAATTATAGAAATTGTTTTGAACAATATGTTTAGTTTTGTTATTATGATTGTAAGACCTAATAACAACTGTATATTTATGTATTCTACCCATCATTATGCCCTTGATAAATTGCATTAAAGGAGCAGTAACCTTTTTTTTATGAAAACACATATTTTATAGAACATTTCCTGCTGAATAAAACAAGGTCACTCCCTTCTCTGTCAGATGTTTTATTCAAAATTTATAGCAGTTTAAATAATCAGGAAGTGAATTTACTGTGTTTACTTCCTGATAGTTCTAACTGACAGGAAGTGAATTTACTGTGTTTACTTCCTGATAGTTCTAACTGATAAGAAGTGACAGGCAGTTTCTATCACATTCTATGGAGAACTGTATGTCACTGACTTTTCTGACTTTCTTCTCCATTACAATCTAACAGGAAATCTAATTAGAATTTGACCACTAGAGGGCACTGCTAATGTAAAAAAACATGGGTTTAAACTGTAATAACTCTGGAAATATAAATCTCTCAGCAGTGGGAGTACCCTTATTTTACTCAATAGGAAAATCCCTACAATATATATTTTTTCATAAAAAAAGTTTACTTTTCCTTTAAATATGTTAGGGGTGCCCTGAATGTTCTAGATTATGTGTTAGGGGTGTCCTGAGCAAAAATAGATTGAGAACCACATTTCCATTCCAACATTTCAACTAAATTGTGTAAATCTTTTTCCCTTTTAATCATGAATGTAAACAGAAACCTCAGTAAAGTTTGGTCAGGAACATTAATCTTTACCTTATTTTTCTTCTTACCTTTTCTTAGATGTTATTGTGTCTTTTGATGCAAACACCTGCATGCTTATTCATGTAACTCTTTGAGTACCAGGCGGGTATCCAAAGCAATGAGTCGGTTACCCCATCTGGCACTCAAGGAATTCAAAGTAGGTAAGAAATCAGAAATGATAAGATATTTTCATTTTTTTCTGACTTATTAAAGGAGCAGTAAACTTTTTTTATGAAAAGACATATTTTATAGAGCTTTTCCTGCTGAATAAAACAATGTCACTCCCACTGCTGTCAGATGTTTTATTCCAAATTTGTAGCAGTTCAAATGATCAGGAAGTGAATTTACTGTGTTTGCTTCCTGATAGTTCTAACTGACAGGAAGCGAATTTACTGTGTTTACTTCCTGATAGTTCTAACTGACAGGAAGTGAATTTACTGTGTTTACTTCCTGATAGTTCTGACTGACAGGAAGTGACTCAGCAGTTTCTATCACATTCTATGGAGAACTATATGTCTCTGACTTTCCTCTCCATTAGAATCTAACAGGAAATCTAATTAGAATTTGACCACTAGATGGCACTGCTAATATAAAAAAATGAGTTTTAAACTGTAATAACTCTAGAAATATAAATTTCTCTGCAGTGGGAGTACCCTTATTTTACTCAATAGGAAATCCCTACAATATATATTTTTTTTCATAAAAAAAAAGTTTACTGCTCCTTTAAGAACAGGGTATGTGGAGTTGAACCCTTTGTGTGCCAGAGGGGTACGTGCCGCATTGCATTGCATACCCCTCTGCCACTCAAAAGGTTAATATTTAGTAATACATGGCATATTTCCAGTCCCTTATCACACCATGAAATCCTCTACCCATCTTCAGAAAATGAGGGGTAGTCATATTATGAAAAGTGCACTAGAAGGTACTTTCTGGTAGTTGAAGATTTAGGACTGTATTCAGTTAGCTAAAGAGGTGCAATTCTAGAGCACCAAAGGGTGAGATATGAGTAGGGATGGGCAAAAAAGTAATGTTTTGTTCCCACTGGAATTTTCACAAAAAAAGCCTGATTTTTCACATTTCCACAGAAATTCCTGCCACTAGAGAAACCCCTAGATTTTCCGCCGTTTCGCTAACACCACAGATTTTCCTTTTTTTTCCTTGTGGCTGCGAAATTTCCTTGCTGCTTACTATAAAAACCCTGAATTTCCCAACCTGCAAAGCAATGCATTGCGCACCCCTCTGGCACTCAAAGGGCTAAAACACTCTGTCATGTAATAAATTGGAAAAAGTTCTCTTCAGGTAATTCTTTTTTAGGTTGCTGCTGGTCTGTAGTGGATTTCACAGTCTGGACTCCACTTCACAATACTCTATACACAGGTATAAAAAGAAGAAAAGACGACAAACCACAGACCGCCTCTAAGCGTAGTAGTGTATTAGAGCTGGTGCCCACTTCTCCCACTCCTCTGTATGGTCACTCACTTGGTTTGGAGGCTTCCTCTGCCTCTCAGTGGATACAACATACATTGGTTTGCAGTTTCCTCTGAGTCAGTAACTCACTAGGGTTCCAAATGATCTCCACCTTACTGGTCTACCTTAGATGTTTGTCCCGTCTAAATAATAGCCACGTATATATGATATGGGCTAAAAGATCACTTATAGTGATCCTAGTGAACTTTTATATGGTGATGGAACGCTTAAATTTGATATATAACAGTAGGAGTTCAAAGCTATTATGCTGGAACCATTATCAGCAGATACACAACCAGCCATCAAGGAGTAGGATCCAAGCCATTCCTCTATCACCTGCTCTAATGTAAAGGGATAGTAATGTTTCAAAATAAATGCAACTCCAGTTATTCTTTACAGTTTTTGGGACATGTGGAGCGGTATTATCATTCTCTACGATGTGTAGTTCCAGAGTAATTGAATTTTAAAGTGTCCCCCTCTCGCCCCTTTCCCCTGCTGTAAACAGCCTCCCCTCAGATGTGGAATCTGAGGGGAGCTGACCGGACAGCTCATAGCAAGGGACAATTTTCTGGCTGTGAGTAAATGGAAAACCCTGTGTCCCTTGAAGGAGGAGGGCAGGTTTTTCCTTATGCTAACAGAAGATTGTCCCTTGCCGCAATCCATCCAGACCGTCTTGCTGTGCACCTTTACACAGATTAAAGGGGCGGGAGGGGGACACTTCATAATTCAATCACTCTGGAACTACACATCGTAGATAATTATAATATGTCTCTACATGGCCCAAATACACTAAAGAATAATCAGAGCTGCATTTATTTCGAAACATTACTATTCTTTTAATTAACACATCTATGGCTTTTTGCGATTGTCTCTGAAATCTCTGCATGCACAAAGTGTCATGCCAATGATATGGGCTACCCTGCTGCTGTCCTTCAATAATGATAATGCCAGATCCTGAGGCAAGGTTACTAGCTGTGACCTGATGCTTCAAGCTGTTGTTGCCCGCTGTTGGGAGGGAAACCAGGTAAGCAGTGACCTTCATATAGTCTGTACTCTAGAAAATATCCAAATAAGGAGAGCGTTAAATCATACCTCCCATAATAATAAAATACACCTAAATATAAAACATCAAAATATCAAATGTAGTTTATTATGCTAGACACCTATTGGGACCCCCATACAATATATAAAACAATATATATAAACAATATACTGGATCCGAGCTCAAGAGCCAGTATATAATAAAATAAATAGATATATATATAAAATAGCAAAAAATCCACAAAAAATCAAATAGATATATGCGCATACAAGAAAAATCAATATCCCAATCAAGAGACCTATTGTAACAGCGATGACTAGTATGTAATAGTATCTAATGTAGCAAGATGTAAAAGTCCAGCCAGATACAAAATAACCGTTGAGAGCCAGTAAATGTAGCAATAACACAGTCTATACTCTCCCCCCAGCAACGGGGAAGAGAGCTGAAGTACCTCTGTTACAGTTCCGCAAGCTTACTCACTCCCGACCACCGGAAGGGCTATTCAGCAGCCTGAAGAACACCAGTATACAATGGAAGAGGGTCGGTTGTAATTCTTCCAATAATGGGTCAACCCTCAAAGTGTCACTTCCAACTGGATCCTCGATAAAGCTGCGTATTCTAAACCTCTTCTGCGGGCAGTTTGATGCGGTCAACCGTAGGCTTCACAGCTGTTAGCTATGCAATTACTCTGCTGGCTCCGATCTGGCAATCTCAGCCGAAATCCACATGCAAATGCTGGTGCAGGGACCTTATGGGCCTGCATAAACATACCTTGTACATGATTATTTTTAGTACTCATCCTTTACGTAGTAGGATCATAGTGGGCGCCATTTCCCAGTATTGGGACCGATTTATTGGTTGTTTGATATAGTCTGTACTCTGCCTGATTGTCCACAAATCTGTTGTCAGGGGAATTTTCTTTTTGTATGAGTTTTCCAGCCGTTTACCCATCACTCTAACTACCAGCTTGTACAATCCTGGCACAGCCATAACTGTGGCTTGAGATATACCAGTGGGGTGCAACACATGACCAGGGCCGGATTTGCCATTAGGCAAAGTAGGCACCTGCTTACAGGTGCACGCCAAGGGGCGCCTGCCATTTGTATTTTATTTATTTTTTTTTAATTATTCTTTAAAAAAATAAAATAAAATCCTAGCCACCTCGCTGGCTGCGTCAGTGGCACCCACTCACATTGCCCTCCCCAGCCTTGTACCTGATGGAGCTCCCTCGTCACCTCTTTAGGAATGCAGAGCGCTGGGAGATTACATCATCTCCCAGCGCTCTGCATTCCTGAACAGGAAACCGCGCGGGAGCTCCATCAGGTACAAGACTGTGCCAAAGGAAGCACATACAGATCTCCTACCATGGAGGTAGGAAACGGACAACAAGGGGAGGTAATGTGAGGACAATGTGGAGCTAATGGGGGGCAAGTTGGAGCTGATGGGGTGGGGGCAATGTGAGGGCAATTGGGAGCTGATGGGGGCAATGTGAGGGCAATATGGAGATGATGGGGGGGCAAAGTGGAGATTAGGAGCATTGTGGAGGTTTCCAGTGCAGATGGCCCACGGGGGGGGGGGCGCTTCAAATTTCTGTGACTACAGGCTCCTAAGATGTAAATCCAGCCCTGCACATGAAATCAGTTCTTTAAAATTTGGTATTAATTAATAAGCCAGCATATCAACTGTCAACATCTTGGAAACTTTGCCATTCCGCAGTCATACTTTGGGATTATTTTTGTGAAGTTTTGGATTCTTTCCCAAGAACTCAGTAAGTGTGGGTTATCAGTACATGGCAGAAGGACTGTGTAACTTTATTGTTTTAATAACATGAATTCTTGAGGTGGTGGAGGTATTGGCGGCAGCGTGTGTGGGCAAGCTATGATTCTTGCCATCTCCTACAACAAACTCAGAGTCATACTCCTCTGCAGCAGGAGCCATAGATGTTGTTTCGAATGAAAAAAATGTTGGCACACTGTTTGGCACAACAACATCACTTCCAGAGCCCTGGGAACTTTTAGGAGTGCTTCTACTGCTTCTGTTAGTTGTGGCACCTCTGACAAGTTGATGGTTTGTTTCCCAATCAGACCTGTGGTTATTAGTGATGAGCGAGCGTGCTCGGCCGATGCTCGGATCGGCTCGAGCATCGCTCTGCTCGGCACATGGCGGTACTCGTCGAGTACCGCCATGTGCTCGCCCGACATGTTCGGGTGGCGGGGATCTGTGCCGGAAGAGGCACAGATCCGAAGAAGCTCCGCTGGACCACCAGGGACTGGAGGTACGGGGGCATTGCGGAGATGAAGGGGGCATTGCGGAGATGAAGGGGGACATTGTGGAAGAGGGGCATAGCGGAGATGAAGGGGCACATTGTGGAAGAGGGGCATAGCGGAGATGAAGGGGCACATTGTGGAAGACGGGCATAGCGGAGCTGAAGGGGGACATTGCGGAGCTGAAGGGGGCATTCTGAGATGAAGGGGGCATAGCGGAGATGAAGGGGGCATTGACCAGGCACCCTCCCCTCATCAGAGCAGGGGGTGCCTGGTGTTGCCCCATTCATTCCAATGGGGCTCGGGTGCTCGGCCGAGCACTCGAGCCTCAGGGGGTGCTCGGTCAGAGCACCCGAGCACCCGAGCATCGTGGTGCTCGCTCAACACTAGTGGTTATGCTTCAGGTGGATTCTCAATGAGGAGTTGCCTAAGTAGGATCCTGCTTATATACTACTTACATAGACAACAGATATCAACATGTTTAGAGTCTGGATTGTAAGTAAAGAATCACCATACTGTGGACTTTATAGACTAAGGGGTTCTGGAGGGACTACTACTACCACTGGGGCTAGATGTTGCTGTAATTCTTCTACTACTAGTTGTCAAAGGTGCTGCACTTCCAACAGCAGCAAAGGCATAGCTAAGGATGTGGATGTTGATAACCTGTGTTGCCGCTGGTTGCTGCCACACTAATGTTTCTGTCTGGGAGAGGGTTGGACTTGGAAGCGTTGACAATGCTGATGAGGACTGACAGGTGATTGTGTATTTTTTTGCATCTTTAGTTGTCCAGAGTCAGACTCAAACAATTCTCAAACAATATATAAACAGGCATAATGCTCCTTTCCAGTGGTGGAAGACTGAGCATTTGCCTTTCAGATAATTTTCTGGCCATGTCATCATTTCTCTCACTCTCAACTTCATCTTTACCTGAAGAAGAGGAGAACACTGGAGCAATATATTCTACATCAACATTATCACCATCAGTGGTTAGGTCATCCTCAGCATTGCTCGCCTCTTCTTCCCTAACACCTTTATATTCCTCTAGGCTTTTTGAAGTCTCAAACAATTTCCCTTTAATTTTCCCCTTAGAGGGATTTTTGCAATGTTTGTTACTACTTCCAGGACAGGTGTTGTACTTGTTTGTGTCATGATCAGATACAGCAGTTGGTTGAAGTGATACACCTTCTTCCATTATGCCATCCACACTACAATGTGACTTGTCATCTTCAGTATTTTTACATGGTTGATTAATATTACTACTAGTGGAGCTTTTTATGGGACTGTGACAAACAGCCTCCTCAAGAGGAGAAGGATCATTATCATTTAATGCACACACCACACAACCATGGCTGTAGTCAGTTTTTGGGCTACCACTTTACTAACATGTCCCTGCACTGCTCCAACTCCTTTCACCCTCCCCTGCCCCTAGTACATTTGTTGCACAATATTAAACTAGTGTGTGTATTTTAACAATGAAGAATACAACAGAACTTGATAGTGTGTGATGTCTTGCCCTGTACAAAATGCTCCGTCTCTTCTAGTCTGCCTCAGTCACAACTCACATCAGGGTCCCTGTCTCTATTACCTATCAGTCAAACTAATTTTAACATACATATATTAACTGTCGCTATGACTGTCAACAAACATAAAAAAAAAAAACGTACTCTCTGTGCAACTTCTTCTTCCCCCAGTCTCCCCTAACACAGATAGAACAGCCAGCTGGAAGGGACTTGGATCACAGCTGTCTGTGTCTTCTCAATCACACAAAATAATGGGGTATTTAGGGTAAATCTCCTTTGTTCCATCCCCATACCCCCAGACTCCCCTAACACAGAGATGACAGCCAGATCACAAAGGAACATTGATCACAGCTGCCTGTCTCACTCAACCAAGATTTTGGTGTATTTGGGGTAAATCTTCTTTGTTCCTTCACAAACTCCCAGAGTCCCCCGGACTCCCCTATAACACAGAAAAATTTGCCTGCTCACAAGACTCCTTAAACCACACTCCAACTTTGCTTCATTTGCCTTTCCTAACTGCTCAAAATTGTGCTGGTTTCTCTATCTCTCACAAACACAGAGTGACATGCTGCAGGAACCTGACACCCCTTTTATACTTTCCCTGCAGGAAAAGCAGAGAAACTTTCCATGTGGTGGTGGTGGCTGGGGGGGGGGGGGAGAATCTAGTCTTACCATTGATTTCAGTGCAATGAGCTATGCAAGAAAACATGGAAAATCATCACTTTTCGTGAAAACTTTCTAGCTCAGTGGGAAGTGCCGTTTGTTGCCTGTTTCTCTTTTGAGACAAGATATTTTACCCATCCCTAGAAATGAGTATGACCCTTGTAAACTGGTACGTAAAATCAGTCAGCTGAAGATTTGTCAGTGGAAAGTGATAGGTAGATTCTAGAAGATGAAACCTTATGAGGGAAGTGTTAAATAGATTCTGGGACTTAAAGTGTTAGTAATGTCTAAAAAAACTTTTTTGCATTTAGAAGAGCTTAAAAAGCTGATCTAGATGCAAAAAAATGTATATCTCAAACCGCTATGGTTTAAGAGATACGGGCGTTTAAATTTTGCTGTTTCCTACTGACAGCTGTAAAGCTGTCAGCAGGAGATTTGTGTCGGTCGACACGGTGGCGCTTGAGAAGTGCCGAGATCTTGTTACTTACACTGAATCCCTTCATTGGAATGGTCTAAATCCTGTGCTTGAACACTAGGCACACGTTTTAGACCATTCCAATGAAGGGATTCCTTGTAAGTAACGAGATCCCGGCACTTCTCAAGCGCCACTGTGTCGACCGACACGAATCTCCTGCTGACAGCTTTACAGCTGTCAGTAGGAAACAGCAAACTGTAAACGCCTGTATCTCTTAAACCATAGCGGTTTGAGAGATACGGGTTTTTGCATTTAGATCAGCTTTTTAAGCTCTTCTAAATGCAAAAAAGTTTTTTTAGACATTACTAACACATTAAAGGATGGTGGGTAGATTCTAATACCTAAAGACCGGTGGAAGTTGAAATAAGAGGTGGTTTCTCCATATGACAACATTGCCATTTGTTGTGGTTCCCTAGTTCAGTTCCATACTATAAATAATCATCATATGCAATGGGACCCCAAATACCTAATATTGCCCTCGTACAAACTGTTTATCTCTCTGAAACCCTCAGATAGCAGGAAAGTGGAACGTGTTGGCTGTTGCCACTCATGATCCAAGAGGTGAAGCAATTATACCGACAGATATACAGTACGAAGTACACAATGAGGAGGTCACAGTAACAACAAATTATAAGTAGGTAACATACTTATTATCATTATACAGTGCAGCATTTTCTGTATCAGTGCAGTGTGTTCATTTCAGTGAGCATATTCTCAGTATCATTATGAGGGTAGTACTTTTATTCTCAGATACTCATTGACATTATACAGAGCAGTATGATCTTGAAAGGTGTATAGATACTTATCATCCTTATATAGTGCACTCTGATCATTAACTGTATAGATACTCAGTATCATTATACAGAGCAGTGTGTTCATTATCAGTGTATAGATACTCATTACCATTATACAGTGCAGTGTGATCATTATCAGTGTATAGATACTCAGTACCATTATACAGTGCAGTGTGATCATTATCAGTGTATAGATACTCATTACCATTATACAGAGCGGTGTGATCATTATCAGTGTATATATACTCAGTACCATTATACAGTGCAGTGTGTGATCATTATCAGTGTACATATACTCAGTACCATTATACAGAGCAGTGTGATCATTATCAGTGTATAGATACTCAGTACCATTATACAGTGCAGTGTGATCATTATCAGTGTATAGATACTCAGTATCATTATACAGTGCGGTGTGATCATTATCAGTGTGTAGATACTCAGTACCATTTTACAGAGCGGTGTGGTCATTATCAGTGTATAGATTCTCAGTACCATTATACAGATCAGTGTCATCATTATCAGTGTATAGATACTCAGTATCATTATACAGAACAGTGTGATCATTATCAGTGTATAGATACTCAGTACCATTATACAGTACAGTGTGATCATTATCAGTGTATAGATACTCAGTACCATTATACAGAACAGTGTGATCATTATCAGTGTATAGATACTCAGTACCATTATGCAGTGTAGTGTGATCATTATCAGTGTATAGATACTCAGTATCATTATACAGTGCAGTGTGATCATTATCAGTGTATAGATACTCAGTACCATTATACAGAGCAATGTGATCATTATCAGTGTATAGATACTCAGTACCATTATACAGAACAATGTGATCATTATCACTGTATAGATACTCAGTACCATTATACAGAGCAGTGTGATCATTATCAGTGTGTAGATACTCAGTACCATTATACAGTGCAGTGTGATCATTATCAGTGTATAGATACTCAGTACCATTATACAGAGCAATGTGATCATTATCAGTGTATAGATACTCAGTACCATTATACAGAGCAATGTGATCATTATCAGTGTATAGATACTCAGTACAATTATACAGAGCAGTGTGATCATTATCAGTGTGTAGATACTCAGTACCATTATACAGAGCGGTGTGATCATTATCAGTGTATAGATACCCAGTACCATTATACAGAGCAGTGTGATCATTATCAGTGTATAGATACTCAGTACCATTATACAGTACAGTGTGATCATTATCAGTGTGTAGATACTCAGTACCATTATACAGAGCAGTGTGATCATTATCAGTGTATAGATACTCAGTACCATTATACAGAGTGGTGTGATCGTTATCAGTGTGTAGATACTCAGTACCATTATACAGTGCAGTGTGATCATTATCAGTGTGTAGATACTCAGTACCATTATACAGTACAGTGTGATCATTATCAGTGTGTAGATACTCAGTACCATTATACAGAGCAGTGTGATCATTATCAGTGTATAGATACTCAGTACCATTATACAGTACAGTGTGATCATTATCAGTGTATAGACACTCAGTTCCATTATACAGAACAGTGTGATCATTATCAGTGTATAGATACTCAGTACCATTATACAGAACAGTGTGTGGTCATTATCAGTGTGTAGATTCTCAGTACCATTATACAGAGCAGTGTGATCATTATCAGTGTGTAGATACTCAGTATCATTCTACAGAGCAGTGTGATCATTATCAGTGTATAGATACTCAGTACCATTATACAGTGCAGTATGATCATTATCAGTGTATAGATACTCAGTACCATTATACAGTGTAGTGTGATCATTATCAGTGTATAGATACTCAGTACCATTATACAGTACAGTGTGATCATTATCAGTGTATAGATACTCACTACCATTATACAGTGCAGTGTGATCATTATCAGTGTATAGATACTCAGTACCATTATACAGTGCAGTATGATCATTATCAGTGTATAGATACTCAGTACCATTATACAGTGCAGTGTGATCATTATCAGTGTATAGATACTCAGTACCATTATACAGTTCAGTGTGATCATTATCAGTGTATAGATACTCAGTACCATTATACAGTGCAGTGTGATCACTATCAGTGTATAGATACTCAGTACCATTATACAGAACAGTGTGATCATTATCAGTGTGTAGATACTCAGTATCATTATACAGAGCAGTGTGATCATTATCAGTGTATAGATACTCAGTACCATTATACAGAGCAGTGTGATCATTATCAGTGTATAGATACTCAGTACCATTATACAGTGCAGTGTGATCATTATCAGTGGATAGATACTCAGTACCATTATACAGTGCAGTGTGATCATTATCAGTGTATAGATACTCAGTACCGTTATACAGAGCAGTGTGATCATTATCAGTGTATAGATACTCATTATCATTATACAGAGCGGTGTGATCATTATCAGTGTATAGATACTCAGTACCGTTATACAGAGCGGTGTGATCATTATCAGTGTGTAGATACTCATTATCATTATACAGAGCGGTGTGATCATTATCAGTGTATAGATACTCAGTACCGTTATACAGAGCAGTGTGATCATTATCAGTGTATAGATACTCAGTACCATTATACAGTGCAGTGTGATCATTATCAGTGTATAGATACTCAGTACCATTATACAGAGCGGTGTGATCATTATCACTGTATAGATACTCAGTACCATTATACAGAGCGGTGTGATCATTATCAGTGTATAGATACTCAGTACCGTTATACAGAGCAGTGTGATCATTATCAGTGTATAGATACTCAGTACCGTTATACAGAGCAGTGTGATCATTATAAGTGTGTAGATACTCAGTACCGTTATACAGAGCAGTGTGATCAGTATCAGTGTATAGATACTCAGTATCATTATACAGAGAGGTGTGATCATTTTCAGTGTATAGATACTCATTACCATTATACAAAGCGGTGTGATCAGTATCAGTGTATAGATACTCAGTACCATTATACAGAGCAGTGTGATCACTATCAGTGTATAGATAGTATCATTATACAGTGTAGTGGGATTATTATCAATGTATAGATAATCAGTATAATTAGAGAGATAAAGTTGTTCTCCACCCATATATTGATTGTCATTATCACAGTAAGATGTTGTTCTAATACAATTGCAGGAGTGTTTCCATGAAAGCAATGAGAGTTGAAGACAGAAAGCTTCGTTATACAAGAGGTATGATCCCACTTCTCCCACCAGTCAACTGGTAATATTTAATCATGGGAATGTTTATTTGTTATTTGTTTATTTGTCCCCTATGGTGCAGTTGCTTGGACCTAGAATTGGTGCACTTTGGTCTTATAAATAAGGTCTAATGTTTTCTGAGCTACCCTCTGTACAAATGATTCATTTCATTCTAGATCTCTAAAATCAAATCCTAATCGTGATGATTTTTTTGTGTTGTTTGAGTAGATTGTAATGAGTGACAAGAGCAATATCAGTTAATTCACTGCTTTACAACAGTGGGTAATCCGTATTTGTGGAGATTAATAATAATAACAATGATAGTATTTGTACATAATATAACTACCACTATTATCTAATATGATGGTTGTTTCTCTAGGGGAAACTGAGACTCTCTTAGCCTTCACTATCACCCTCCTATGTACCCATCCATCTTCTATTCTGAAGGAGTATAATTTATTTCTGTCTGTTTACAGAAAATACTGTCTAATGTCATGTCTATAAAAACCCATTTGATTTTGAAATATTGTTAGCCGTTTAACCCTTTGAGTGCTGGCGAGCATTCATGGGATAAAATACTGGTTACAAAACAAGCTCATACTTTAAAGGGATAGTAATGTTTCGTAATAAAAGCAGCTCTAATTAACCATCATAGTATTTGGACTTTGGAGAGTGTTATTTCAATTCTGTCAGAGTTGTAGTTCAAGAGTAATTCACTGACAAAGTATCCCCCTCCCGTCCCTTTTACTGATGTAACACTGCTCAACCAGATCAGAAGGGAGGTGCCCAGGTAGACTGCAGAGAGGGACAATCTTCAATTAAGATAAGGGAAAAACCTGAAAAACTTGTCAAGGGGGCAGAGCTTTCATTGTTCTCACAGTAAGAAGCTTGTCCCTTGCTGTTATCTGTCTGGTCTATGTACTGCATTCCACATCTGAGAAGAGATGGCTTACACTAGGTAAAAGGGGCGGGAGGGGAAACGTTGCTTGTGAATATCTCTCAAACCGTAAAGGTTTGAGAGATAAGACTTATATCGTTCTTCATGTTTTTTTCAATACCTACAAAATAAAATAAAGATAAAACAAAGTATTACTATCCCTTTAATGTTCTTGTAAATACATTACCAACATACTAGTCACACATTTGTAATTAATACATTGGAGCCTATGCACTAAGATCTCCAAAGTTGAAGAAATGTTAATGCACTGGCTCCTTAGAATAACATAAGACTTGGAGAAGTGATATCACTGGTGAAGTTATCTATCTCATCTTTAGTGCATGGCCCCCAATGTATATTACTTCACTAATAAGACGTGGGGGGGGTTATGCACTAAGGTGTGATAGGAAAGTGATAAAGCGGAGATGACTTCTCCAGTGATATCACTTCTCCAGTTCCTATGTTATTCTATAGAGCCTATACACCTATGCACTAATACCTCCCCCCAAAAAATGGAGACATCTTAGTGCATTGGCTTCATAGAATAACACAGGACTTGGAGAAGTGATATCACTGGAGAAGACATCTCTTCTTTATCACCTCTTTATCGCCCCCTAGTGCATAACCCCTTTCTGTTATAATTTATACATCAGAAAATGTGCCCTTGTATAATTTTTCAGCAAATCTAGAAAAGCCTTTAGCAGTGTGATGTTTCTAATTAAGAAGGCGTTAATGGGGGTTAATTCTATATGTCTGTGCTTCTCCCTAGATGATGGATCCAGATATGAAGTTAAATTCTATGACCCAATTGGAGATACAATGATCATCTGGGTTGGGACATTAGGATATCATGATGTCTCTCTGGTCCTACTCTGTGAGTGTATAGTAACTGTCCATGTCTGTGTTACCCTGTCCGAAGACAGGACAACTCATAGCTCCTTTCTGCTTGTCACCTAACAGGGGGAGGGACAGACTCATATCTCCTTCTGTCTGTGTCACTGTGTCACCCTGCAGGAGGAGGGACAGACTCCTATCTCCTTCTGTCTGTGTCACTGTGTCACCCTGCAGGGGGAAGGACAGACTCATATCTCCTTCTGTCTGTGTCACTGTGTCACCCTGCAGGAGGAGGGACAGACTCATATCTCCTTCTGTCTGTGTCACTGTGTCACCCTGCAGGGGGAAGGACAGACTCATATCTCCTTCTGTCTGTGTCACTGTGTCACCCTGCAGGAGGAGGGACAGACTCATATCTCCTTCTGTCTGTGTCACTGTGACACCCTGCAGGAGGAGGGACAGACTCCTATCTCCTTCTGTCTGTGTCATTGTGTCACCCTGCAGGAGGAGGGACAGACACATATCTCCTTCTGTCTGTGTCACTGTGTCACCCTGCAGGGGGAGGGACAGACTCATATCTCCTTCTGTCTGTGTCACTGTGTCACCCTGCAGGAGGAGGGACAGACTCATATCTCCTTCTGTCTGTGTCACTGTGTCACCCTGCAGGAGGAGGGACAGACTCGTATCTCCTTCTGTCTGTGTCACTGTGTCACCCTGCAGGGGGAGGGACAGACTCATATCTCCTTCTGTCTGTGTCACTGTGTCACCCTGCAGGAGGAGGGACAGACTCATATCTCCTTCTGTCTGTGTCACTGTGTCACCCTGCAGGAGGAGGGACAGACTCATATCTCCTTCTGTCTGTGTCACTGTGTCACCCTGCAGGGGGAGGGACAGACTCATATCTCCTTCTGTCTTTGTCACTATGTCACCCTGCAGGGGGAGGGACAGACTCATATCTCCTTCTGTCTGTGTCACTGTGTCACCCTGCAGGAGGAGGGACAGACTCATATCTCCTTCTGTCTGTGTCACTGTGTCACCCTGCAGGGGGAGGGACAGACTCATATCTCCTTCTGTCTGTGTCACTGTGTCACCCTGCAGGAGGAGGGACAGAGTCATATCCCCTTCTGTCTGTGTCACTGTGTCACCCTGCAGGGGGAGGGACAGAGTCATATCCCCTTCTGTCTGTGTCACTGTGTCACCCTGCAGGAGGAGGGACAGACTCATAACTCCCTTCTGTCTGTGTCACTGTGTCACCCTGCAGGGGGAGGGACAGACTCATATCTCCTTCTGTCTGTGTCACTGTGTCACCCTGCAGGGGGAGGGACAGACTCATATCTCCTTCTGTCTGTGTCACTGTGTCACCCTGCAGGGGGAGGGACAGACTCATAGCTCCTTCTGTCTGTGTCACTGCGTCTCCCTGCAGTGGGAGGGACAGACTCATAGCTCCTTCTGTCTGTGTCACTGTGTCACCCTGCAGGAGGAGGGACAGACTCATATCTCCTTCTGTCTGTGTCACCCTGCAGGAGGAGGGACAGAGTCATATCTCCTTCTGTCTGTGTCACTGTGACATCCTGCAGGAGGAGGGACAGACTCATATCTCCTTCTGTCTGTGTCACTGTGTCACCCTGCAGGAGGAGGGACAGACTTATATCTCCTTCTGTCTGTGTCACCCTGCAGGAGGAGGGACAGAGTCATATCCCCTTCTGTCTGTGTCACTGTGTCACCCTGCAGGGGGAGGGACAGACTCATATCTCCTTCTGTCTGTGTCACTGTATTACCCTGCAGGGGGAGGGACAGACTCGTACCTCCTTCTGTCTGTGTCACTGTGTCACCCTGCAGGAGGAGGGACAGACTTATATCTCCTTCTGTCTGTGTCACCCTGCAGGAGGAGGGACAGACTCATATCCCCTTCTGTCTGTGTCACTGTGTCACCCTGCAGGGGGAGGGACAGACTCATATCACCTTCTGTCTGTGTCACTCTGTCACCCTGCAGGAGGAGGCACAGACTCATATCTCCTTCTGTCTGTGTCACTGTGTCACCCTGCAGGAGGAGGGACAGACTTATATCTCCTTCTGTCTGTGTCACTGTGTCACCCTGCAGGAGGAGGGACAGACTCATATCTCCTTCTGTCTGTGTCACTGTGTCACCCTGCAGGGGGAGGGACAGACTCATATCTCCTTCTGTCTGTGTCACTGTGTCACCCTGCAGGAGGAGGGACAGACTCATATCTCCTTCTGTCTGTGTCACTGTGTCACCCTGCAGGGGGAGGGACAGACTCATATCTCCTTCTGTCTGTGTCACTGTGTCACCCTGCAGGAGGAGGAACAGACTCATATCTCCTTCTGTCTGTGTCACTGTGTCACCCTGCAGGAGGAGGGACAGACTCATATCTCCTTCTGTCTGTGTCACTGTGTCACCCTGCAGGGGGAGGGACAGACTCATATCTCCTTCTGTCTGTGTCACTGTGTCACCCTGCAGGAGGAGGGACAGACTCATATCTCCTTCTGTCTGTGTCACTGTATCACCCTGCAGGAGGAGGGACAGACTCATATCTCCTTCTGTCTGTGTCACTGTATTACCCTGCAGGGGGAGGGACAGACTCATATCTCCTTCTGTCTGTGTCACTGTATTACCCTGCAGGGGAGGGACAGACTCATAGCTCCTTCTGTCTGTGTCACTGTGTCACTCTGCAGTGGGATGGACAGACTCATATCTCCTTCTGTCTGTGTCACTGTATTACCCTGCAGGAGGAGGGACAGACTCATATCTCCTTCTGTCTGTGTCACTGTGTCACCCTGCAGGAGGAGGGACAGACTCATATCTCCTTCTGTCTGTGTCACCCTGCAGGAGGAGGGACAGAGTCATATCCCCTTCTGTCTGTGTCACTGTGTCACCCTGCAGGGGGAGGGACAGACTCATATCTCCTACTGTCTGTGTCACTGTATTACCCTGCAGGGGGAGGGACAGACTCATATCTCCTTCTGTCTGTGTCACCCTGCAGGAGGAGGGACAGAGTCATATCCCCTTCTGTCTGTGTCACTGTGTCACCCTGCAGGGGGAGGGACAGACTCATATCTCCTTCTGTCTGTGTCACTGTGTCACCCTGCAGGGGGAGGGACAGACTCATATCTCCTTCTGTCTGTGTCACTGTGTCACCCTGCAGGAGGAGGGACAGACTCATATCTCCTTCTGTCTGTGTCACTGCGTCTCCCTGCAGTGGGAGGGACAGACTCATAGCTCCTTCTGTCTGTGTCACTGTGTCACCCTGCAGGAGGAGGGACAGACTTATATCTCCTTCTGTCTGTGTCACCCTGCAGGAGGAGGGACAGAGTCATATCCCCTTCTGTCTGTGTCACTGTGTCACCCTGCAGGGGGAGGGACAGACTCATATCTCCTTCTGTCTGTGTCACTGTGTCACCCTGCAGGAGGAGGGACAGACTCGTACCTCCTTCTGTCTGTGTCACTGTGTCACCCTGCAGGAGGAGGGACAGACTTATATCTCCTTCTGTCTGTGTCACCCTGCAGGAGGAGGGACAGACTCATATCCCCTTCTGTCTGTGTCACTGTGTCACCCTGCAGGGGGAGGGACAGACTCATATCACCTTCTGTCTGTGTCACTGTGTCACCCTGCAGGAGGAGGCACAGACTCATATCTCCTTCTGTCTGTGTCACTGTGTCACCCTGCAGGAGGAGGACAGACTTATATCTCCTTCTGTCTGTGTCACTGTGTCACCCTGCAGGAGGAGGGACAGACTCATATCTCCTTCTGTCTGTGTCACTGTGTCACCCTGCAGGGGGAGGGACAGACTCATATCTCCTTCTGTCTGTGTCACTGTGTCACCCTGCAGGAGGAGGGACAGACTCATATCTCCTTCTGTCTGTGTCACTGTGTCACCCTGCAGGGGGAGGGACAGACTCATATCTCCTTCTGTCTGTGTCACTGTGTCACCCTGCAGGAGGAGGGACAGACTCATATCTCCTTCTGTCTGTGTCACTGTATCACCCTGCAGGAGGAGGGACAGACTCATATCTCCTTCTGTCTGTGTCACTGTATTACCCTGCAGGGGGAGGGACAGACTCATATCTCCTTCTGTCTGTGTCACTGTATTACCCTGCAGGGGGAGGGACAGACTCATAGCTCCTTCTGTCTGTGTCACTGTGTCACCCTGCAGGGGGAGGGACAGACTCATATCTTCTTCTGTCTGTGTCACTGTGTCACCCTGCAGGAGGAGGGACAGACTCATATCTCCTTCTGTCTGTGTCATCGTGTCACCCTGCAGGAGGTGGGACAGACTCATATCTCCTTCTGTCTGTGTAACTGTGTGGGGATGTGTGGGGGGGGGGGGCTCATAGCCCCTTCTGGCTGTGTTACCCTGCAGGAGGAGGGACATACTCATTGCACCTCCTGACTGTGTCACAGGGTCACCCTTCTGGGGAGGGGAAGACTCATATCTCCCTTATTCTATGTCACTTCACCTTACAATGGGAGGAACTTCTTTAATTTGTATCTTTGTCACAGCTAAATCTGATCATGTGGATCCTGGTGTCTTTGAGAAGTTTAAACACTTTGCATCCTGTTTGGAGATTCCCATTTTGTGGTCGAGTATATAAAGGTAAGAGAGTTCCAATATATAAACTAACACACACACACACACACACTACTACACAATGTGTACACACACACATACACACACTACTACACAATGTACACACAAACACACAGCACATGTACAGTGCAAATAGCAACAGTGCCAGCTTCCTTCTCACTTAGTGACATGACATATAGAGGTAAGAGAGTTCCAATATATAATCTAACACACAAGCACACACACATTTACACATTGTACACACTCACACACACTACTACACAGTGTATACACACACACTACTACACTGTGTACAAACACA